>PVLD010000595.1:0-205646 GCA_004027595.1 Dinomys branickii | reverse complement strand
GGAAGGGAGAGGAAACGCTGGCTTGGAGTGTGCACTGTTCGGTGTCCTCTCCTCTCTTCCTTACTAGAGAAGACCCTGCACAGTACAGTGCGGGAGAATGTGTTGAAATTTAACCGATCCATCGCTTCCTAGCTGTTTTTCCCTTCCGGCGGTGAACAGCTTCTTTTTTTGTCGTGCATCTGCCTGCGACCCTGGTTCCTGCTGCCTCTCGCGTCATGGCGGAGACAGTCGCTTGCCCAAACAGCACCGACGTTCAAATCGCGACACAGATCGCAGGCCCCGCCACTAACCCAAGTTCTGCGCAGTCTCTAGCCGGATCCCGTCTTGGTCACTAGGGCGACCCGGAAGCGTCTTCTGGCTGAGAAATTGCTCGCGCCAGGGCAGCTCCAGGTTGGGGAAATTTTGGTTCTGCGTCTAATAAGAGCCGGAAGTGCGTCCCGGCAGCGGCGCCAAAGCTCCATGGAAACACCGGAAGTGTGCCGCGGAACAGCACTCCGCCAGCTTCGCGCGGCCTTGGTCTTGGGTTCCGTGGGAGTCGCAGCCCGGAAGTGCGGCCTTAGCTTGGACAAGGCTGCCGCTGCAGGCCCTGGTGCCCGAGGAGGAGTCGCAGAGTGGGGTTGGATCTACAGTCCCCTGCCGCAGGGCCCGCGGGGAGGCCGAGGCGTGCCAGGGGAGGGGCGCCGTGCTGGGTTCCAGCGCACGCTGCGGACGCGAGAGGGCGCTGCGCGATCGGGGCGCGGAGGCGGGAAACCTAGGTGGGCGCGGGCGAACGCCTCCGGGGTCGCGGCGGGTCCGAGGGAGCGCAGGGCAGGGTAGGCGGCTATTGGTGCGGAGGAGGGCTGGGTAGAGTTCCTGGGCGAGGTGCAGGTGTGGGCGGAGGTTTGGCGGGGCACGCGGCGCCCGAGCCAGGAGGGAGGTTCCGGGGGACCTTTGTGGCGAGGGGACCGAGGGGGCAGAGGATCGGGAAGGAAGGGCCGGGCCTGGCGGCGGCTGCAGAAGTTCATACCCGAGGAAAGACCTCGGAAGCATTCACACGACGCCCCAGAGGGCTCTGAAATAGAAGCCCCCTTGCCATCGTTGTGGGGTGATAGGCGGAGAATGTGGAGGGCCTGGCAAGGTCAGTTACTGCAGCAGCCCAGGTCTGGGGCCAGTTGGAGGTCGTGTGGAAAGGATGTTCTGGCTGGAGTGCAGCGAAGGCACAGACTGCAGTGGACCCTGGTGGAGCAGGGGCAGGTTTAAGTGGGGCTCCTCCATTCTGGGTCTGTGGCCTTGAAGGATAGGCTGGGGAGCGTTGTTGCTAGGTCTGGCATGCAAGCTGTGTCAAGACTTTGCTGTAGACAGGAGGAATGTGTGGTTTGTATAGGATAAGCTAGCTGTACCGTCCCCGTTTGATAGGCAGGAACCTGAGACTCAGCACAGTGACCTGCTGCGTGGTTGAAGTAGAGCCTCTCAGATTCCTCGAGGCCCTTGAGCTAGTGCTCCCTGTCCAGGGGTCACCGAAATATGGGAAATAAATAGTCATGCCTAGGTTGCAACTTGCTGCTGATTTTCCCTCACTCCTACACTGGAGTGAGATGGGTCCATGAACAGTAGAACTCCCAGACAGCCAAATTAGAATTTAAGTAGCGCTTTTAATAGTTGAGCCCAATGACCCTCACTCAGGCCTCTGTTTCAAGGCTGAGAAGTGAGAGCCCCGAGCCCACTGTACGCTGGGCTTATAAAGACAAAAACCATAAAAACCACCATGAATACAGGGATGTAGCTGGTATGTTATGCTTGGTAACTGTCCTGTTTCTGGCAGGGATGGGCAATGCTCTCTGAGTTCTTTCAGAGAAAGAAAGAACAAGGAACCTTTAAACAGTAATTATGTTACCATACATGGACTTTAGCTGTTTGAGGTGAATTAGGGGTCAAGCATGGGGTCAGTCTAGCAAGCAGCTGGATATTGGACCATTACATGGAGCCCACATGCCCCCTCTTCAAGCCCCACAGAGATGCCAGGAAGAGCCAGACTGTGGGCCTTTCCTTGGGCAAACACCTGCCTCTTTGGGGCAGCATCCAACTCACTCCCCAGTCTCCCACCCTCAGTTCTCTGTGACCAGGCACAATCCATATCACTGTACCCACAAGACAAGAGCTCAGTAGTGTACTAGTTAGTGTAACCACATTCGGAGGTAGTAGCCCTGGGCCTGCAGGGAGTCTGTGCTGAGATTGAGAAGTATGGTGATTGGAGACCAAAACAAAGGACTGGGGGAATCACCAGCTAGCTGAGGGCATATTGGAGACATGGTTAGCACTGATTATCTTGTTGGCAGGAAGGTCAGGCTGTGCATGGGGGTCCCCAGCCTCTTCCCCACAAGACCCTCCCTGGGAGGGGGATAAGAGGGCAGTGGACTGGTGCGGAGCCATGCGAGATTCTCGCGTGGCCTGTGTGTTGGAGTCAGAATGTGTGGGGTGCTACAAAGCTAGCAAAGGGTGCTGTTGATATGGCTGGGATGCTACGCACCCGAGGGTCTGTTTGCGATGAGGAACAGGGTGGTGAGAACCGTCGGCTGACCTCCCCTCACCTGCGCAGATGGCGGCAGCCGAGGCGGTGCACCACATCCACCTGCAGAACTTCTCCCGCTCGCTGCTAGAGACCCTCAACGGGCAGAGGCTGGGCGGGCACTTCTGCGACGTGACCGTGCGTATTCGCGAGGCTTCGCTGCGCGCACACCGCTGTGTGCTGGCTGCTGGCTCGCCCTTCTTCCAGGACAAGCTGCTGCTGGGCCACTCAGAGATCCGCGTGCCGCCGGTGGTGCCTGCGCAGACGGTGCGCCAACTCGTTGAATTCCTCTATAGTGGCTCGCTGGTAGTAGCACAGGGCGAGGCACTGCAGGTGCTTACCGCTGCGTCGGTACTGCGCATCCAGACGGTCATCGACGAGTGCACCCAGATCATTGCTCGTGCCCGTGCCCCTAGCGCTCCCACGCCCTTGCCGGTGCCCCCGCCGCTGGCCCCTGCCCAGCTGCGTCACCGCCTGCGTCATCTGCTGGCCGCACGCCCCCAGGGGCCCCCAAGTGTTGTGCACAGCCGCAAGCAGCGCCAGCCCGCGCGCCTACAGCTCCCCGCGCCACCTGCCCCCACCCGTGCGGAGGGACCCACGGCCAGCCCCACCCTACCTGCCGCGCCCGATGACAGGGGTGATGATGAGGAGGATAGCGAGGAGGACACTGACGGTGAGGACGGTGAGGGCTCTGCGCCCCCTGCCTTCCCTGACTGCGCAGCGGGTTTTCTCCCAGTCGCAGCAGACGAGGCCCAAGAGGAGCCCCCTCGGCCTCCTGGCCTCTCGGACCACAGCGGTGCAGGCAGGGACTTCCTGCGGGGAGCTGCAGCAGCTGAGGATGTGTTTGCAGATGGCTTCGTGTCAGCCTGGCGCGAGGAGGAAGGCTCCATCACCGAGGGTGGCCCTGCTGAACCCCCCGTACCACCTGACTGCGCCCTAGCTGGGCCGCGCCAACCTCCACCTGCTGCTAAGACCCCAGGGCCACTGGCCCCGCTCTTCCCCTTCCACCTGGGAGCCCCTGGCCCGCCCACACCCCAGGGGCCTGCCTTCTACCCTGCACTGCAGCCTGATCCCTCCAGCGGTCAGGTAGGGGAGGCAACGGCCCCACCGGCCCCCGTGGTTCCCGCCACCCCTGTGCCACCTGCCTACGAGTGCAGCCATTGCCACAAGACCTTCAGCTCACGGAAGAACTACACTAAGCATATGTTCATCCACTCGGGTGAGTGGGCCTGTGGGAGGGGCAGCTCCTGGTCTTGGACGTCCAAGGCCCAGGGAATGAGTATGGTGTGGTTTTTGCTTCTGTTGTTTCCTGGGAGCCCCAGGGGGCTTGGAAATTGAACATCCCAGATGCACCAGGTGGAGCAGCAGGTGCTGTGGGGGCGAGCGGGGAGGAGTCTGCCCAGGGGCTTTGGAAATCTAGGGAGGTGGAGGCCAGAGCTGAGGACCGTTTCAGGTCGGACAGGATGGAGGTGAAGCGGGGGTTGGGTCCTCTGGCCGGGGGCGCCTGAGAAGGAGGATGAAAGGTCCCAAGGTCGCAGGAAGCTTCCTACTGACTTTGGCCAGATCAGGGAGGTCTCTCCACTGGGCTGGAGAGAAGCAGAAAGGATGGCACTAGGAGGTGTGACCGCAGGTGGTGGCTGGATTCTCTTCCAGCCTGCAAAGCTTCCTGTTGCCAGGACAACCTGAAACCCCTGGAAGGCCCTAGTGCAGGAGATGTTCTTTGGGGGCAGGAGTGAGTAGTAGGGAAACTAGTGGTGCTCTGAACAGAGTGTGATTATCTCGGTGACTGAGATCTTGGCCAGGGAGCATGATGGCTCAGTAACTGGCCTGCAGAAGGCTGCCTAGGACCCTAGGGACCCCAGTTGCCAATTTTGTCAATCAGAGCCAGTCCCCAGCACCTCAACAGTCACTGTCTTGTAGACCCCTGTCCCTGATAGGTTTTTTGTTAGCACTTGGTGACTCGAAGGCAGTGGTGGTGAACCTATGGCACACATGCTACAGCAGGCTGTTTTATCATTGACAGTTCTAAAAGGTTTACCATCACTCTTCTAGGGGCAGACAGAAATATCCTGCCTCTTTTGCAAAAAGGCAAGGCAGGCAATCTGTGCTTTCACCCTAGAGACATTATGGTAGCCATAGGCAGGAGTTCTTGGCAACTGAGGCTTCCAGCAGGAAGGGGCGAGGTGTCTTTGGTTTCTCTTGGTGTAAGGCTGCCTTGTGGACAGCCCCCAAAACAGTGGCTGTTAGACCAGACTTAGAAGCCTCCATGGATACCTGGTGCAGAGGCAGACCTAGTACCCCACTGGACCAGGCCAGGTATGGGTGGGCAATAGATGATCCAGACTGGGAGGGTCCCCGTTGGATGCTGGGGTCCCTGCTAGGCGGTGGCATCTTGGGATAGCTATGGGTCTGGGAGAGGGGTGCCCTGCGGACGAAGAGGCTCCAGGCCTGGGGAGGGTCAGAGGCCCGGGAAGGGAGGGCAGCTGGTCTGACCTTCGCTGCCTGTCATCCTCAGGGGAGAAGCCACACCAGTGTGCCGTGTGCTGGCGATCCTTCTCATTGCGCGACTACCTGCTCAAGCACATGGTCACGCATACAGGTGTGCGTGCCTTCCAGTGTGCCGTCTGTGCCAAGCGCTTCACGCAGAAGAGCTCGCTCAATGTGCACATGCGCACACACCGGCCCGAACGGGCACCCTGCCCAGTCTGCGGCAAGGTCTTTTCACATCGTGCACTGCTAGAGCGCCATCTGGCCACACATCCTGCGCCCTGACTGTGACCGTGCCACTTCCCGTGCCGCTATCCCCCTCCCCAGCCTGAACCCCCCCCTTTTATTTTTTGGTACCAGGAATCAAACTCAGAACCTTGCACTTACCAGGTAGGTGCTGTGTCACTGAGTTATATCCCTGAATCTATTGGACACTTTTTATGTGCATGTGGACCTTCTGGGAACTGCACAGTTCCAAACTGACCTGGAGTCCTGGACTAGAGTAATGGAGCTTGGGATCCATGACCCCAGGCTGCCCTGGGGTGTGGGACAGCATGAGGCATGGCCTCCAATCCAGACCTACTCTCCCTCACTGGACTTCTGAGACCTCATGGTGAACCCATCACGGATGGCTTCAGGTGGACTTGGACTCTAATAAAGTTTGTTGGGCCAGTGCCCCTTTCTGCTCTCGCTGGGCTGGGAGCATCAGGGCTTCGGAGCAGGGCTCTGACATGGGGTACATATGTGACTGACATTCACTGCCTTGAAGTTGTTTGTCCATAGCCGGGCGTGGTGGCACACGCTTGTAATCGTAGTACCCGGGAGGATGAGGCAGGAGGATCATTGCGAGTTCGAGACCAGCCTGGGCTACAAAGTGAGCTCAAGGCCAGTATGAGCTGCACAGCAAGGGCTGGGGATATAGCTCAGTGGCACAAGTGCCAGCCTGGCAAGTGTGAGGTCCTGAGTTCGATTCCCAATACCAAAAAAAAAAATGAATTGCACAGTGAGACCCTGTCTCGAAAAAAAAAAGATTGGCCCTGGGGTAGGGGATCCCACACTCCCCCGCACACGCACACACCACACACACCACCACCACCACCACACGTCTACCACACTGTTAGTAGCCAGACTTGGGCCATTTAATTTGTTGTTGTTTTTGGTAACAGGAATCGAACTTAGGACCTCACATTTGCCAGGCAGGCACTGTGCCACGGAGCTATGTCCCTGGCCTCAGAATCTTTTTAGCTCCAGATTCTTGTTCCTGCTTTTCTGATGGTGGAACACCTTATTTTTGAGAGGCCTGGGAGGCCTGGGAAGGGTGTTCTTTGGGGCCAGGCTGCTATGAGTGTGAATGTGCCCAGCCTAGCCTGCCCTGGCTGCCGGGTTCTGAGTATGAGTGCAGGAAGGGTTCACTGGCCATGTGGGGTATGAGATGCAGCAACGGCTAGGACCCTAAGGTAGGGGAAGAAGATGTGAACCCCAGAGGCTCAGGACCCACTAGACCAGTAGACAGCCTAGGGTGGAGCGGGGGGCCTATTCTGTCATCAGTCAAGACTGGAAAGATTCACTTGAGATTCACGCAACCCAAAGGAAAGATGCAGAGCTGTGGGAATGTCTTGATAGACCATTACTATTTCAGCAGTGTGGGGAGCAGTGCTAAGAGATTGTGCTGTCATGTATGATACCACATAAACTCCCAAGTTCCCAAAAAATTATATGGTGCAGACTACTTGTTTACATATTTACTGCTGATGTATGGGTTATATAACATGCTGACCAGAGGTAGGGATATAGCTCAGTGGCACAAGCACCTGCCTGGCAAGTGCAAGGTCCTGAGTTCGATTCCCAGTACCAAAAACAAAAAAAGCAGAGCTGAACATGCTGATTGACTCACTGGCAAACAAAAGGTGTAAATGAAAAGCCTGAGTACAGCCTTCTCGGGCACCCCGAGCACACACTCCATCCCACTAGGGAGTTTTTGCTGCAGCTACCTGTGGGTTCATGTGGTTCCCTTGGTGAGCAGTGTGGAGCATTGCACCCATGATCCACAACAGTAACAAGCTGCAGCAACAAGCCACTAACAGACCCCATTCCTTATAAGGGCTTGATTTGGCACTATCCCCTCCAAGTATGGGAAATCTGGCATCAAATAAAACATCCATCACTGGCCCTAGGACCTGTTACAGTTCTGGACATAGGATCCTGGTAGACAAGGTGCTGTGCTTTCACAGGCGTATCCCAAGTTTGCCAAAGTGGGAATCGGCAGTACTGTTCTGGGGCTTGGCAGGCCAGTCTTTTTTTTTTTTTCTTTTTGGTACTGGGAATTGAACTCGGGACCTGTGCTTGCCAGGAAGGCGCTTGTGCCGCTGAGCTGTATCCCCAGCCTTTCTTTGTATCTTTTATGTTCCACACTGTTATAGAAGAGGCAGTCTTGATGGCTGCAGGAGCTGCCTTGGCAGTGCTTTCAGTGGCTGTCAGAGCAACACAAGCTGGTGTTTTCCTCTGAGTATCCACTCTTGGCCATTTTCCATAGTTAGGACCAGAACTTTGTCAGTTGTTACAACCATTCTGATTTCTGCTATAGCACCCACCCAGAGACTCTGGTCACATGGACAACATCCAGCTCATATGGCCCAAGGTGGGCCAAAGAAGTATAAGGCTTGAGCCACCTATGTGGTTGTTTTTTGCAGTCATAAATCCCCACTCGGGACCAGCCCCAAGTGGGGACTGCATGCTTTTGTTAGCCCCTGTAGGAGGTGTGATACCTGGCGCAGACGTGGCATCAGAACTGTCCAATAGCACAGCAACCCTCAGGTTTGCAACTGCTTTACTGTGGTAGGGGCAGGATAGGCTCTGATCTTTTGATTTTTTGAGAGTGTCCTACTAGGCAGTTCAGGCTATCCTCCTGCCTCAGCTCACCAAGTGCTGTGATTACAGGTGTGGGGTATGACACCCAGCAGACCTGGCTCTTATCTATGACTGCAACCTTGATGACTTTTGTCTTACTGGACTGGACAACTCCCAAGAATTTGACAACTAGGCCCTTGCAGCCTGCCCTTGACCACTCAACCACATGCCTTGAGATTTGTTTGGAGCACTGCTTTAGCTGCCTCAAGGTCTATAAGAGTCACAAGTAAGCAGGATATCACAATATAAAGTACATTTGCAGACAGTGGCTTTGGACACTGACCCACTGTCAGGCCACCAAAGCACGACATAAGGTGGGGCTGTGCAGCTGTCCCTGTGAGCACAGAGGAGGTCCACTGACAGCCGCCCCGCGTAAGAGCAGACTGGTCCTGACCAGGCTATGTCAACGAAGAACAAGTATCTGCTGCCAAGTGGTAAGTATCAGCTCCTGACAAAGACCTGATTGTCTACCACAGAAGGCACAGCAGCATGCAGTGGGGGAATTCAGTTCCTGGTAATCCACTGTTACTGTCCAGGAGCCATCACTTTTTTGTTTTTGTCTTTTTGAGACAGGGTCTCGCTACGCAGTTCAGGCCAACCTTGAGCTCACTTTGTAGCCTAGGCTGGCTTCAAACTTGGAATGAGCCTCCTGCCTCAGCCTCTTTAGTGCTGGGATTACAGGCATGCACCATCACACCTGGTAAATAGGTTTTTTGACTGGCTACACAGGCAAATTGTAGGGACTACATTGGCCAAGTAACTCCTGCTTTCTCCAGTCATCCCACTGATACATCTGCCTGGCAGGTGGTACTGCCCCACAGCTGTGATTTCAGGGCACCAGCAATGCTTTGCATGGTCTTTTACCACTGCCTCCATTGGTACACTTGCAGCAGAGTTCCCCTGTAGCAGCTGGAGCCATAGTTCATAGAGTATATCACCTCCCAAGATGTACTCTAGTATTGGGGAGAGCCATACCTCCTACATTCCTTGGGGTCCAGGCAGCCTATTTCCAAATGCACAGAAGCCCCACAACTATGTATATACAATGCAGGGCCCCAGAACTCCAGGTTCCCAAACAACAGGATACACTCAGTCTGTGTCTACTAGGGCAGGAACCCATTGGATACTGGTCAGGGACCAGGGGGTTGCTAGTTCCACATAAGGCCTCTGATCCCCATCCGTCTCCCTCAGATGAGCATTTTGACCTTGGCACTATTCAAAGATAAGGAGAGCCAGAAGGGAGATGATCTTCCAGTTTAATGGCCTGAGCCATGGCTGCAGGGCAGATCTTTGATCCTCCTAGAACTGTCTCCACAACTCTTTAACAGGCAGTATTTGGCTTTTTGTCTATCTTGGCCTGACAGATTCCTGCCCCCCACAGGTCTGCCCATATCTCAGTATGAGTTACTTTATAGTTTCTCCCGAGCGCCTCCTGCCCCACTTGGTCTGGGAGGTCCATGACATAGTAAGGACGTTATGGCCCTGCCTCCTCGTCTCCACTTCCCCACACTGGCTACCGTTGCAGTCACTTCATTAATCCAGTGTCCCACAGAGGCCAAGCTGGTCATGAGTGACCCAAGGAAGAGGAGGAGGCTTTCTGAAGGACCACATGCCTCATCCCTGCACTGAACTGTTTATCATTAGGCCCTTGGGTGTGAAGGTTAAATACTACCTGTCGCATACCCAATTCCCAAAGGACAAGTAAAAGATCAGTTTTGCTTAGCATCTTGGGCACACACCCTGTGTTGGCTGCCATAAGCTAATCAACCATGGAGTGAGTCTCTTGTCCATACCAGCAGCTGTTCTGCAGCCACTGTCCAAGGGCAGTGTGGCTAGAGATCAAGGCTAACATCTCTTATCTCCTGCCCAGCATACATACACATAAAACCCCCAAGTCCCACAGTCTCAGTAACCAAGCAGCCATAGGTTCCCCCTGGTATTGTCTGAAGTGCTTTCCAAATCTACCAATTCAGCCTGGGTAGGGGCAGTACATGGAGAGCTCAGTCATTTGCGGGGGGACCCAAGATCACTTTTGGGTACATGAGCTGCTGCTGCATTTTAATCGCCACCTCTGGATGGGCCTTCCTGCATAGAACTGGCTAGGTATCTTTTTATTTTATTTTTTTGTCCTTTAGAAGCAGGGTCTTGCTATGCAGTTCAGGCTGGCCTTGAGCTCTCTTTGTAGCCCAGGCTGGTCTCGAACTCGCAACGATGCTCCTGCCTCAGGCTTCCGAGTGCTGGGATTACAAGTGAACACCACCATGGCTGACCTAGCTAGGTATCTATGGTTGCTGAATTATATGTGCCTGTGAGCGCTATATCTCGCCAGCCTGTATTCCTTCTGGACAGCACTTATGAGAACCTATTAGCACATCTTCCAACTCAGTGATGCAGGTGTCTCACATTATTGAGGTTCTGTCTTAGCCTTAAGGACAGTAAAAAACGCCCACCTCTGTTGCCCCAGCAGCGTTATGGGCACTTTTCACCAAGATTTCTCCCTTGATATGCCAGGATTTCTCCTTTTTTTTGTTTTTTGTCTTTTTGAGACAGTCTCATTATGCAATTCAGGCTGGCCTTAAGCTCTCTGTAGCCCAGGCTGGTCTCGATCTCACAACCATCCTCCTGCCTCAGCCTCCTGAGTGCTGGGCCTATAAGTCTGTGCCACCACACCCGCAAAGCTTTCTCTTTTGAAATGGGTGTTCTGCTGGGCACGGTGGCGCATGCCTGTAATCCCAGCACTCGGGAGGGTGAAGCAGGAGGATCACTGTGAGTTCAAGACCACCCTGGGCTACAAAGTGAGCTCAAGGCCAGCCTGAACTGCATAGTGAGACCATGTCTCAAAAAGACAGAAAGAAGGAGAGAAAGAAAGAAAGAAAAAGAAAGAAGGAAGGAAGAAAAAAAGCAACGGGTGTTCCATTCACCTCCATGTCGATAGGAGGCTGGCTACAGAGTACCACTTTCTCGGGACTCACTACCTCTCAGTCCCACCCAGGGGAGCAGAGGGTTCCATATCTGGCTTGAGCTGCACCAGTTGTTCTCCCACCAGTAAGGGTCACTTGAGATTTGAACAGCTCAAGGAAAAGAAGCAGGGCCATAAGAATATCTGACACGCCCTTTGCTGTTTCAGTGGCTTGGGGAGCAATGATGAGAAATTTTACTTTTATCGATGAGCTCAGACAAAGCTGGCAAGTTGCCAGAAAGTTAGCACAGACAACTAGTTTACACGTTCACTGCAAATGTGTGGGCTCTATAACGTGTGTGGCCTTACTAGCAAATAAAAGGCTTAGGCAAAAGTCTGAGTCCAGCTGTCATGGGCACCCTGAGTACACAGGGTCCCTCTCCTCCACTTACCCCAGCTCTGTGCACTGGGGCCAGTGTGGGGCTGCACCCACGAGGGCCACATCAATTCTGTATGCTGGGCTCCCGCGGCAGCTCTGAGTGCTCCTTGTCTAGCCGTGCGCATCGCAGAAGGATTTCAGTCTCCTGCACACCGAGATTCAGTCTCTGTGGACACCAGGTGAGCAGTCAGGTGTGAATTCAGGCGTGTGTTCCAGTGTTCTCTGCATAGTTGCTGTGGATGTGGCATCACCACCTCAGAGGTGCCACCACCAGCCCTCCGGCAAGGGAACGGCAGCTTGCCTGCTGCTCTTGCTGGAAGGTATGCTGCCTATTGCTGCTGCAACATGCCCTAGTGCAGGAGTTTCCAGCACAGATCTGTCATGGGAATGGGGCAGGCGACAGCCCTGGAGGACGACTAGGCAAGCAGGGCCACATGGCTGCTGATGGCTTAACCCTCAGGCAGAGACCTAGGCCATAAGTCAGCAGCAGAGGAGGGAGGCAGAGCTGGCAGATGGGCATGGGGGCTGGAGCTGCACAGGAAGAGAGGGCCGAGGGCAGAGTCCAGGGATCAGAGGCAAGTGCTAGTGTCAGTGCCAGGGCCTTCGGTGGGTAGAGTGCACCAGCTGCTCCACAGGGCCCACAGTTAGAGGTGAGACTGCAAATTCCACAGGCTCTTCAACGGGACGGTTGTACCATGGGTACCTGGCGGCGGTTGGCCGTGCTCCTGTTGTTGCTGCTGCTGGTCACGGCCCTGGGGCACCCTGTATGGCCGGCTGCTGTGGCAGTGGCCCTGCGCTGGTTCCTCAGAGACCCCCTGTGCTTTCTGCTGCTGGCTCTGGCAGCACTGGCCTGGCCCTGGATCAGCCCCTGGCAGCCTCACTGGCTGGGCTTGGTGGCTGCAGTCCTTACTCTGACCCTGCTGCCCACACGGCCACCCCCATGGCTGCGCTGGCTGCCTGCAGATGTGGCCTACTTAGCCAAGATCCTCCGAATGGGCCTGATCGTCAGGGCACGCCTGAGTCGACAGCCTCCGGACACCTTTGTGGATGCCTTTGAGCGGAGGGCACGAGCACAACCCGACTGGGTGTGCTTGGTGTGGACGGGGCCTGGAGCCCGTGCCGTCACTGCTGGCGAGCTGGATGCCCAGGCCTGCCGGGCAGCATGGGCCCTGAAGGCTGAGGTGGGCAGCACAGGGGCCCTGAGTCACCGGGAGCCTGTCGCTCTCCTTGTGGGAGGCTCGAAGGCCATTTCTGCTCTGAGTCTGTGGCTGGGCTTGGCCAAGTTGGGCTGCCCAGTGGCCTGGATCAACCCGAATGGCCGTGGGGCACCCCTGGAACACTCTGTGCTCAGCTCCGGGGCTCGGGTGCTGGTGGTGGATCCAGGTGAGGACCCCAGGGCCTCAGGCAGAGGGAAGGGGCAAGGGTTCAGCTGGTGGGGCTGGGTAGGGACCCCTTTGCTGCCACCCATTCATGTCATAGGCAGTGACAATCAGAACAGTGTAGCTGAGACGTCATGGGGTGGGAGACCAGCTGGTTTTAATTTTTTCCCAAAATAGTGATTTTAGTTCTTTTTGACAAAAACTTCACTAATTATGACATCCTTACCCAAGAATGATGAAACTTTGCTAGCTGTTCTTGTGTCTTCCTTGGGTCTTTTTGAAACAGGGTCTTGCTATGCAACTCAGGCTGGTCTTGAGCTGCCTTGGTAGCCCAGGCTGGTCTTGAACTCACAATGACCCTCCTGCCTCAGCCTCTGTAGTGCTGGGATTACAGGCATGCGCCACCACGCCCAGCGTGTCTTTGGGTCTTGGGTCTTCCCTGTTGACCAGTGAGCTCTGCCTCAGCCTCTCCCCTGACTTCCAGACCTCCGAGACAGCCTGGAGGAGGTCCTTCCCAAGCTACAGGCCGCCCACATCCACTGCTTCTACCTCAGCCACACCTCCGCCACACCTGGCGTGGGGTCTCTGGGGACCGCCCTGGCCTCTGCACCCTCTGACCCAGTGCCTGCGAACCTGCGTGCAGAAACCACGTGTCGAAATCCTGCCCTGTTCATCTCCACCTCGGGCACCACAGGTGAGGGTCCCCTGATCCCGGCCCAGCCTCTGCTGGCCTCTGACATAGCCTTGCCCTCCACGCTTGCATTTGGCCTTGACTCCAAAGCCCAGGGTCATGTGCATGCTCGGTGCATCCTGCCTCTGTCCAGTAAACAGCGCTGACGTTCTCAATAACCTTTGCTCTTGATCTTTCACTACCTGCGGGAATTCACTCTCAAAACCTGCTGCTTGAGAGCCAAGCCCAGTGAAACCTAACTGCTGCCTTTTGACACCCCCTCCCCACTGCTTCCTCCCAGGGCTCCCAAAGGCAGCCATCCTCACACATGAGCGAGTGCTGCAGGTGAGCCAGATGCTATCCATGTGTGGTGCGACAGCTGAAGATGTGGTCTACAGTTTCCTGCCTCTCTACCACACCATGGGGCTTGTCCTGGGGGTCCTCGGCTGCCTGGAGCTTGGTGAGCCCTTTTCAGAGGATCCCTTTAGTCCACAGGATCCTAGAGGGGGAATGGGGGCAGTTAAGGTGACAAGACCCCATAGGTTACCCAGGTCTTGTGCTGTAACTTTTGTTTATTTGTTTTTTGGTCCTGGGAATCAAACTCAGGACCTTGAGCTTGCCAGGTAGGCGCTGTGCCGCTGAACTCTCCCCAGCTGTACTGTCACTTTTGATAAGGGACACACACACACACACACACACACACACACACACACACCTGGCCCAAGGCTTGAATGTCTAAACAATCTCTAATGGCTGTGCCTTGGTCAAGAGGTGATAAGAACGGTTGTGAGAGATGAGCATGAGCACCAGGACACTGGTGTGCTCAGGGTCAGGATGCTGGTCTGGTTTTGTGACCTGGGCCCAGAAGCCGGTGAGCAAATGATCACCGAGTACTTGCTGGGTTATTCTCCTGGACGTCTAACTCGTGATTCAGGTAGAGGTTGCTCTATTACATGTTTTATTTTTCTCTTTTTCAAAGAAGTGTGTGTGTGTATTTATAGTAGTAGGGTTCGAACTCGGGGAGTCATTACCACAGAAGCACACCCCAAGCCCTTCATATTTTTAACTTTGAGGTAGGGTCTCCAAAATTGCCATGGTGGGACTCAAACTTCTTTCAGTACTGGGAATTGAATTTAGGACCTTGCGTTTGCCAGGCAGGTGCTTGTGCCCCTGAGATATGTGTCTGGCCCAGGACTCAGACTTGTGACCCTTAAGCTTCAGCCTCCCTCAGTGCTGGGATTTTTTTTTTTTTTTGGTACTGGGGATCGAACTCAGGACCCTGCGCTTGCTAGGCAAGCGCTTATTCCACTGAGCTATATCCCCAGCCCCCAGTGCTGGGATTACACCTTTGTGTACCACACCTGGCTATTTGGGTGTTTTCGTCCCTGTTTTACTCAGCACTGAACCCAGAGCTGTTGCCCTGAGCCACATCAACAGCCTTTCTAAAATGTTTTATTTTGGGACAGGTCTTACTAACTCACCGAGTTGCCCAGGCTAGTCTTTAACTTGTGGTCTTCTTACCCTAGTCTCCCAGCATGTTGAGATTATAGTTATGTACTGTGACGAGCTCATTTTGTCTTTTTTTTTTTTTGCGGTACTGGGGATCAAACTCAGGACCTTGTGCTTGCCAGGCAGGTGCTTATGCCACTGAGCTATATCCAGCCCTCATTTAGTCTTATTTTCAAATTTTCATAATGAAAAGTTGAAACATGTCCATTCTTAAATTTTTCTATGTGAAAAAAAATCTAAAAATGAGTAAGAAGACAAGAAATGCACATGAAGCTGGACATGGTGGCACACCTATAATCCTAGCATTCAGGGAGGCTGAGACAAGAGGTTACAAAGTTTGAACCTGGTTTGGGCAATGTAGAAGTTTATTTGGACCGTCTCAAATTAAAAAATAACCCCGGTGTGGTGGTGCACACCTGTAATCCCAGCACTCGGGAGGCTGAGGCAAAAGGATCATTGCAAGTTGGAGACCAGCCTGGGCTACAAAGTGAGTTCAAGGCCAGCTTGAACTGCATAGCGAGACCCTGTCTCAAAAAGACAAAAAAAAAGAAAACCAATAAATAAAAAATAAAAAGGACTAGGAATGTAGTTCAGTGTGGAGGGTTCTATCCTTAGTACTGAAAGAAAGAATTCTATATAAACCCTTATGTACATACCATCCAGCTTCAGCCATCACTAGCCTTCCACCTCCCGAGCACTGAAATTACAGGTGTGTGTCATCAAGCCTGCTGCCAGAAATAGTTTTAAGAGACACACTTGCCACCTTAAAAAGCATGTCATCAGTTGTAATTTGGGTGTAGAAATGATGAGCCAGATGCAGAGGAGGGCTTGGGAGGGAGAGCTCACTTCTCCGGAGTGGGGAGAGTGGCCTTGAGATCTCATTCACCCGTGGGTCTAGTCATCAACATTGTACGTCCCCAACCCTCCCACCAGCCCTGCCCTGAGTCTCCTGTCTACCTCATCACTGGCTGTTTCTACACACCCCAGCATACCCACTGTCCCTGCCACCACTCGTTTATCCACCCACCAACTCACCTTTGCACCACCCACGATATCCACCCTCCTGCCCATCGGTCTGCCTCCCAGGGCACTCAGAAATTTCAAGAGTAACAAACACTCCTTATCTAGCTGTGCCCACTTCGTGCAGGCACTGGGCTTTCTACACCCTCTAGAAATAGTTTTGTTTGTTTGTCTGTTTGCTGTTTTTGTTTTGTTTTGTTTTGTTTTTTTGAGACAGGGTCTCACTATGTAGTTCAGCTGGCCTTGAGCTCACTGTGTAGCCCAGGTCAACTTCAATCTCTCAGTGATCCTCCTTCCCAGCCTCCCAAGTGCTGGGATTACAGGCACTACCACACCTGGCCCCATGTACTCTTCAAATAGGAACAGTCCTGGCTGAGACATAGAGATGAGCTTGACATCTGTGTCCCCAGAGATTGTATTCTTTTGTTGTTGTTTATTTTTATTTTTATTTTTTTCTCTGTTTGAGATAGGGTCACCTCATGCAGTTCAGGCTGGCCTTGAGCTCACTTTGTAGCCCAGGCTGGTCCTAAACTCATAAGGATCCTCCTGCCTCAGCCTCCTGAGTGCTGGGATTATAGGAGTGCACCTCCACGCCCAGCCCCCAGAGATTGTAATCAGGTAATCAAAGCAGCTTCTCCAGCAGCTTGGAAGCACAGTTTGAGATCTACTCCTCCTTTCCCTCCCAGGAGCCACCTGTGTCTTGGCACCCAAGTTTTCTGCCTCCTGCTTCTGGGATGACTGTCGGCAGCATGGTGTGACAGTGATCCAGTATGTGGGCGAGGTTCTGCGGTACTTGTGCAATGCTCCCCAGGTGAGGCTCTGAAATTAGGACTTCATGATTAAACACTGAAGGCATGAAAACCCAGATGACACCCCAAGCAAAGTTCTCAGATAAAAGACTCAGGTACAGGGTTGGGGACAGCTGTGGTGTGGTTTAGTGATGACATGCTTAGTGTTTAGCCTGTGGAAACTCAGGCAGGAGCCCCAGATAACAAGTTCCAGCTGGGCATGATGGCACATGCCTATAATCCCAGAGCTCAGGAGGCTGAGGCAGGAGGATCATTGTGAGAGTTCGAGGCCAGCCTGAGCTACAGCGTGAGCTCAAGGCCAACCTGAACTGTCTCAAAAAAGACCAAAAACCAAAACAAACAAACAAACAAACAAAAAAACCCCAAACAAACCAAGTTCCAGGCAAGTTCTCCTGAAGGGCTGCTTTGATAAAGAGGCTTGCTGCCCTCAGCAGGTGACTTTAATTTCTCAGCCTCAGTGTGCTCATTCGATACGAGTAGCTCCTACCTGACCTGGTGTGGTAGTGCATGCCTGTCTCCCCAGCACTTTGAGGCAGGATTGCAAGTTTGAGCCCAGCCTGGGCAATTTAGCAAGTTGGTGGGACCTTGTCTCAAAATAGAAATAAGCTGGGGATGTAGCTCAATGTAAAGGCCCTAGTTTTAATCCCCAGTACAAAAACAGGCCCCCATTTTTGTGAAAATTAAGTTAAATGTATGGAGTGTGGCTCAGAGTAGACTCCCTGGTTGTGAGCAATGTTGCTCCTACAGACCAATGAGACATGAACTCTGGATAAGGTCCCCAGGTGTCCCTCCAGGTAAAGTTTCAAGGTAACCCCTCAGGAGAAGGCTCCACGTCACTTGTCCCAAGTACGGCCCTGAAATAATCCTCACGATGAGGCTTCAAGTCACTTTCCCGGTGACCTCTGTGTAAAGACCCCCAGTAGCTCCTTTAGGCTTCCAGGTAACTCCACTATGGGAGACCTCCCGTACTTCTCCCACGTAAGATCCCTGATGTATCAGGTCTCCTAGGTAACCCTTCAGATAAGGCGCCAAGTAACTTCCATAGGCAAAGCTCTCAGGTAACCTCTGGAAGTAACTCTTCAGGTCAAGACTTGGTAACTGTACCTCAGTACCCCAAGCAGGTCCCCTAGGCATGGTCCCCCACTGTCCCGTGGGTGGCTCTTCAGGGTCTAAGATCGAGCCCCAGGCGAGTGGTTCTGTCTCCTCCTCCTCTCCTCCTTGGGATGTTCTTGCAGCGACCGGAAGACAGGGCACACAGAGTCCGTCTGGCAATGGGCAATGGACTCCGAAGAGATGTGTGGGAAACCTTCCAGAAGCGCTTTGGCCCCATTCAGATCTTGGAATTCTATGGTTCCACAGAGGGCAACATGGGCGTAGTGAACTATCCAGGGCGCTGTGGGGCTGTGGGCAAGATGAGCTGCTTCCTTCAGGTGAGTGGGCGGGGTGCCCAGGGTGGTAGCCCTGGCTGTGCCCATGGGTCCTCTGCCAGTGCTGCCCACCCTCCCCCAGGTGCTGTCTCCCTTTGAGCTTGTGCAGTTTGATATGGAGGCAGCAGAGCCTGTGAGAGACGAGCGGGACTTGTGCATCCCTGTGGGGCCAGGTATGGGACCCCGGAGCTTCCTTTGGGTGGAGGAGCTTCCTTTGGGTGGAGGAGCAGTGCGTAAGTACCCTCAGCCTTCGGTGTGGGGGGTGGTGCGCAGCCCTCTCTGGGACCCTGAGTCCCTGTCTGACTGACCACCACCTGGGCCTCCACCTCTCAGCCCCTTATCCCTGCCAGTTCTCTGAGTCTCTTGCTCAGGTCTGCAGGTCTCCAGTGTCCAAGTTTTCCCTGGCTTTCTGTGGGGGTTGCGTCTTCATAAGCATCAACTCTTTCTCTCCTGGGACTTTGGAGGCCCCTGGCATATCTTTCTTCCTGCCACCATTTGTCTCTGTCCCTTGTCCCTTCCTTGGTACCCTTTTCCTGGTTCTCTCTCTCTCTTTTTTGTCTTTTTGAGACAGGGTCTCACTATGCAGTTCGGGCTGGCCTTGAGCTCACTTTGTAGCCCAGGCTGGCCTCGAATTTGCAGTGATCCTCCTGCCACAGCCTCCCCAGTGCTGGCATTATAGGCGTGCGCCACCGTGCCTGGCTCTCCTTTTCCTGTTTCTCATGGGCTGCCAAGTGCCACGTTCTTTCTGTCTCTGGTTTTCTGCATCTCCTTGTCCTGTCTTTCAGGCTGTCTCTGTCTTGGTATTTCACAGTCTGTTTTCATGGTGCTTGGCAAAGTCTACTGTCTTAGAAACGTCCAGCAGGGGCTGGCAGGCTGTTGACATTCCTGTTCATGACTTATACTGTCCTCCTCCTTCTCCAGGGGAGCCTGGGCTCCTGTTGACCAAAGTACTAAGGTACTCCCCTTTCGTGGGCTACCGTGGTCCCCGAGAGCTGTCTGAGCGGAAACTGGTGCGGGGTGTGCGGCAGCCAGGCGACCTTTATTACAACACTGGGGACGTCCTGGCCATGGACCTTGAAGGCTTTTTCTACTTCCACGACCGTCTTGGGGACACCTTCCGGTCTGGTGGGGTTAGGCCTGGGGATGGGCAGGGCTGGTGTGGGTGATGGACACCTGGACCCGCATGTGAGGTGGGATTTAAGCCCTGGCTCCAACCCCACAGATGGAAAGGTGAGAACGTGTCCACACGGGAGGTAGAGGGTGTGTTGTCATCGGTGGGCTTCCTGCAGGAAGTGAACGTCTATGGTGTGTCAGTACCAGGTACAAAGGGGCACTTGACCTTAAACCTTGGATGGATCTAGGAGTGGTAGTGCATGTCCATAATCCCAGCACTTGGGAGGCTGAGGCAGGAGGATAGTTGCAAGTTTGAGACCAGCCTGGGCTACAAAATGAGCTCTAATCCAGCCTGAACTGCATAGTGGGACCCTGTCTCAAAAAAGACCAAAAAAAAATCCCCTTGGTTGGAGCTGAGCATGGTGGCACATGCCTGGAATTCCAGCACTGGAAGGCTGAGGCAGAATAGCAAGTTCTAGCCCAGTTTGGGGAATTTAGCAACTTAGTGAGACCCTGTCTCAGAATACAAGGGCAGGGGATATAGCTCAGTGTGGAGGCCCTGGTTTAATACCCAGTACGAACAAAACAAATCTCAGGTATCTTTGGGGTGGAGGGATGTTATTCTGATTTTACAGATGGGGGAGCTGCTGGGGCGCTGAAAGGGTCAGAGGTTGCTCAGGTGCACAGGAGAGGAACAGGCAGGTGGTTCCACTGAGTAACTTTGTATGCTCCCCAGGGTGTGAGGGCAAAGTCGGCATGGCTGCTGTGAGGCTGGCCCCCAGCCAGACTTTTGATGGGCAGAAGCTATACCAGCATGTGTGTGCACAGCTCCCTACTTACGCTGCCCCCCATTTCATCCGTGTCCAGGTGGGTCCGGGCAGGAGGGGCAGCTGGGTAGGGGCTCCTGGCTGGGGCTGGGTGCATCACAGCCTAAGGTCACGGTCACTGCCATGTAGGACGCCCTGGAGATCACGAGCACATTCAAACCAGTCAAGTCCCACTTGGTGCGAGAGGGCTTTGATGTGGAGGTCATTGCTGACCCCTTGTTCATACTGGACCGCCGGGCCCAGGACTTCCGGCCCCTGACGGCAGACATATATCAGGCTGTGTGCGAGGGAACCTGGAAACTCTGACCACCCGACCTGCCCACAGGACATCTGCATGGGCAGGAACCAAGGCTGACTCCCCAGACCTCACAGAGCCGTCATGATTCCAGATGTACAGGCTGGGAATAACACTGGCCCTGTAACAGACAGAGCGTGAATAAACTCAGATGTGTACATAGAGGTCTGTGTGTGGATGAAAAGACAGTAGAGGAATGCAAGGTCTCCTGGTGGGGACATCAGATACCCAGGGAAATAGCCTTCTCTGGGTAAGGCCAAGTGTGTGGCAGGAAGGAGAGAAAACAGCACTGCTTAGGCTGAAGCAGGAGGCTCGCCATGCGTCGGAGGCCAGCCTGTGTTACACGGTAAGTTCCAGGTCAGCTGGACTGCATAGTGAGGCCCTATTTCAAAGAACAAGAAGCCCATCACCTCCATTTCCTGCTCTTCTGTGGCCTCTGAGACCCCGGGCTTGGGTTGGCAGATAACGGAAGTGGAGGGGGCGCTTGTGGTCTGTGTTCTGGGGGTGTGCGAAGGACATATTGTGGCTGGGTGGGCTGACAAAGACTGGAAGGCACTGGGCTAAAGCAGGAAGTGTGAACAGTAAGGGAGAGAAGTGTCCCTGGCCAAGTGAACAGTATGTGCAAAGGCCCTGTGGTGTTTTATAGGGAGGAACCAGAGGCAGAAACCTCTGGAACCTGGAGTCTCATCAGTCTCCAGGGCGGGCAGCGCTTCCTGCGGCACTGTAGACCCTGTAGATGGGTTTGCGGGTACCAAGACCTCTGGAATACGGACTCTGTACTCTCAGGAGCTGGGAGTGCTTTGTGGAACCTTCTGGGAAAGAGGATGAGAGTGTCGGGCAGATGCAGGGCCTCTGGGAAAGTGCTGCAACTGAAAGCGCACAGCAGCCTCCCCCTAGGCCTTCAGAGGCCAGTGTGTCAGCACAGGTGTGCTGGGAGCCGGGCCTCAGCATGGTCCTGCTTGGCACGTCATTCTCGAGGCAGCTGCCTTGGCTGCAGTTGCCTGCTGCCCTGCTGAGTGGCTAGTGAAAGCAAATGTGGTGTCCTGTTCAGCAGAACTGCGGCTTCCTGCATGTTCTAGACTATCGTCTTCTGTTCCTCCAGGAACAGTTTCGTAGTGGAAGATGGAACAGATGGTTGTACCTACCTAGGATCTTTATGAGGCTGAAACAAGACATAGGGAAAGTTCCCTAAAGGGCACCTATAATCTTCCTGTCAGGATGGTGCTTCTGGTGGTCATTCAGGGCCTCAGTCTGCAGGATGGGCATGCTGTCCTCACCTTGCAGTGTCAGTTGAGGGGATCTTCATAAACAACTACAGGAATAGTTGGGTGTGGTGGTCCATGCCCATAATCCCAGCACTTTCAGGGGCTGAGACCAGAGGATTGTGAGTTCAAAGCCACAATCTTACTACTCGGTAGTAAGACTGTCAAAAAAGAAAATAAGCCAGGTGTGGTGATGCACTCCTGTAACCCCAGCACTCGGGAGGCTGAGGCAGGGGGAACGTTGTGAGCTCAAGACCAGCCTGGGCTACAAAGTGAGCTCAAGGCCAGTCTAAACTGCATAGTGAGACCCTGTCTCAAAAAAGACGAAAGAAAGAAAGAAAAAAGAAAACCAGAACCAGGTATGGTGGCACACACCTGTGATGCCAGCACTGGGGAGGCTGAGGCAGGACTGGTACAAGTTCGAGGCCAGCCTGGGTACAAGGTGTATTCAAGACCAGCCTGAACTGCGTAGTGAGACCCTGTCTCGTTTCTGTTTTTTTTTTTTTTTTTGGTACCAGGAATTGAACTCGTGACCCTAGTCTTGCCTGAGCTATATCCCTGGCCCAAGACCCTGTCTCAAAAAGATTAAAAAATTGAATAAATAAAAATAAAAGGACCCCCCCCAAAAAAAGAAATCCAGGCATGGTGGCCTATAATCTCAGAGCTTTGGAAGGCTGAGGCAGGAGGATCACAAACTGGAGCCCAGCCCAGGAAATTTAGCAAGACCTTGTCTCAAAATATAAGAGTTGAGGATATAGTTGAGTGCCAAGATCCTGGGTTCAATCTCCAGTACCACCACCACCAAAAAAAAAAAAAAAAAAAAACCAGGAAAAAAAAATCCAGAAAACAACTACAGGAATAAATTTGTGTCTGAGAACCCTGATGAGCTCCCTCAGGGCCAGGCTAAGGCCAGTACTTATCAATTGGCAATTCCTTTCATCCTTGATGCATGTCACAAGGAGGGCCGGAGCATCACTCACACTTTCCGGCAGTGCCAGCCCCCACTTAGAAGTGCTTTCACTGTGGCTTACGTAGCCAACCCCCTCACTGTAGGTGTGGGGTCAAAAGATATTAATGTTATTGTAGATCTCACTGCTGATTTTCAATATACAAGTTCCCTAACACTTTATTCAAATCCATGCTTCCCAGAGTCCCAACCAGTTTAGGTCAGTCACTCCCTCTCCCCCAACAAAGGATTGAACTGTAGGCCTCACACTGAGTTGCATCCTGAGCCTTTTAAGTTTTAAAATTTTTGTTTGTTTTTTCTTTTTGAGACAGGGTCTCGCTATGCAGTTCAGGCTGGTCTTGAGCTCACTTTGTAGCCCAGGCTGGTCTGAAACTCAAGACAATCCTCCTGCCTCAGCCTTCCGAGTGCTGGGATTACAGGCATGCGCCATCATGCCCAGCTTCTAAATTTATCTTGGTGCGCACATGTCTGCATGTGTTACCTGGTATTAAAGCTGGGGCCTCACACATGCTAGGCAAGTGCTCTACCACTGAGCTACATCCCCAGCCCCACATACAATTTTGATTTGTATTTATTTATTTACCTGTTGACACAGCTATGAATACCAGTGTCATGCACTAGGTATGTGGCCAGGGACCTGGCAGGCTAAGCCCTTCTCTCATAATGCTAGTATTTTTCTGATTGCTTCAAAGCATGTAGGTTTTAGCAGCATAATCAAGTTTCTTCTGAAAGGAATTCCTGCTTCATAGACTTTCTCCACATTTATGTTTTAGTCATTATTTATTTGGAACTTTAAAATATTTTTTCTCTAGGCATGGTATTGCATGCGTGTAATCCTAGCACTCTGGAGGCTGAGGCAGGAGGATCACTGTGAGTTTAAGACCAGCCTGGGCTATAAAGTGAGCTCAAGGCCAGCCTGAACTGCATAGTGAGACCCTGTCTCAAAAAGACTAAAATAAAATAAAATGAAATAAAAATATTTTTTCTTTTTAGTCTTTTTTTGAGACAGGGTCTCGCTATGCAGCTCAGGCTGGTATTGAGTTCACATTGTAGCCCAGGCTGGCCTCAAAATTGCAATGATCCTCCTGCCTCAGCCTCCCGAGTGCTGGGATTACAGGTGGGTGCCACCATGCCTGGCAATATTTTCTATTTTGTAGTTGTTTATAGTACAGACTGGAAGTGGGGCAGTCCTAGAGGTTTGAGCCCAGGAGCTGACATAAACTAGGCAAGGGCCCTACCATTGAGCTGTAACCCCATCCCATTTTTTTTTTGGCGGTACCAGGGATCGAACTTAGGACCTTGCGCTTGTCAGGCAGGCGCTTATTCCACTGAGCTATACCCCCAGCCCCATCCCTTTTATATTTTATGTTGAGCTGTGAGAGAATAAATGTTTCAACCTTCCTAGGTTACAGCAGCTACTAAGAAGTGAACATTGTGTAAGTCCTGAGCGATGTCCGGAGAACCAGCAGACATTTCCAGGCCGCAGGGCGCTGAACCTTTGTCCTTCTGAAAACCACAGGATGCGAGGGGTTGTGCCCTGGCCTCCAGCGGCGTGTCCCCTCACACATAGAAAGGAAGTCCACTACTTGCCCACATAAGCCCAACCTCAAGGGCTCACAGGCCAGTTGGGCTGGTGATGACGTGGATGGCCAAGCAGTAGGTGGGCTGGAGAGGAGCACTGGGGCTGGCCCCTCTGGGTTGGACAGTTATCCATGTCTCTAAGCTGCCAAGCAAGGAGCACACCCTACTGATTTTCTGGCCAGCAGAAGTGAGAAATGAGAATTCTTATTCAGAGACTTTCCCACTTTCAAAGTATAATTTATGTTAGAAATCTAATCTATAATCCTAACTACTAGGAAGGCTTAGGCAGAAGGATCGCAAGATCAAGGATAGCCTAGGCAATCTAGGGAGACCCTGCCTCAAAATTTTTTATAAAAACAGGGCTAGGGTATAGTTCAGTGACTGCCTAGCGTGCCCAAGGCCCTGAGTTTATACCTGAGCCCCTTCCCAAAACACAGATTATGCACTTGGAAGTCAGTCTTTCATGGGGGAATATAGGGAGGTAGTCGGACATGAGTGGGGCTGGTGTCTCTAGAACTGTCGGCTTGGGACAGGCAGCCTTTTTTTTTTTTATAATGGGAAGTGGGCCAAGGTGTGAGAGGGCCTTAACCAACTGAAAGGGAACCCTAAATGGAACAGGGACCATAAACCAACCAGGAAGGAGAGCTAGACTGCAGCCACATGAACTGCCCCAGGTGTCCTTCAGTTTACCTATTCTCATTATCGTATGTTTAAGGCTTCATACATATGCACCACACCTTATTAATTACTGACAAATGATAGGAAAATACATGCTCAACTCAAAATTGAAACTACAGCAAGGGTACATCATAAATATGCAGGAGTAGCATGTAGAACACCCTGATACAGTAAGTTAAAGGAACAGTGGTTGCTGACAGGCCGGTGGTGTCCTGGCTTGTCTGTTAGCTTTGTGCTACTTAAGTAGCACACTTTTCACTTTGAAACCATTTCCTGGCTTGAGCATGGTCTCTTGACATTTGTGAGGTGCTCTAGGCAAATTCTCCTCTGGTCACCAAGAACCAGGAAAGGACAGGTGGCAAGGCCACATTCAGAACAGAAGCCAGCTGTGCTTTCCTGGATCTCTTGCTACCTTCCACACACAGACTTGAGGCCCTGCTGCTTCAGGGAGGGGTACAGGGCAGTTCCTGAGTGCCCACTGCCAGCAAGAGGTCCTGGAGCAGGGAGTACGGTCAGCGTGCACTTCATCCTGTGTGGGAGCATGGCCTGTGTGGCCACTGCGTTGCGCAATCACTGTCAGCCACGGGCCTGACCTCCATCCCCAGGGGCGGCTCCTCCTCATGGTGCCTCAGGCCGGTGGCCCTTGCAGTGGATGACCAGCTGCGACTTCCAGTCAAAGGCGCGGCCGCAGTCTCCGCAGGCGTGACGCCGCTGGCCAGCGTGGGCCTTGCGGTGGATAACCAGCTGTGACTTCCAGCTGAAGCTGCGGCCACAGTCCTGGCAGGCGTGGCCTGGTGTATGGCGTGGGGTGCTGCGGGATGCACAGGGCAATGCCATGGGCTCCTGGGCCCGTGTGTGCGAGCGCCTGTGCATCACGAAGACCGACTTCCAGTCAAAGCCACAGCCGCACTGGGCACACGTATAGGGTTTGCGCGGCACGGGTGGGTCCTGATGAGTCGGGTGTGGACTCAGCTCCCGGTCAGGGTTCAGTTCTCGGTCTGGCAGCCCTATGGATGGGGGTGTCAGGCAGGCACACACCCAGAGGGAGGTGTGGGGGGTAGAGGGACTCAGGCAAGACAGTCCTCACCCAGGGACACTGCTGAGCCGTACTTCTGCAGCATTGCATCCCAGTAGAGCTCCTTCTGAGATGGGTCCAGCAGGGCCCACTGCTCCTGTGGGGAGGCGACTGTCATGGCTGGGAAGGGACGGCACTCTGTCACCCTGCCTTGGACAGAAGGGACAGCAAGAGCCCTGGGGACCTGGCTGTGTTCCGCCTAGACTCCTTACCTTTAATGGATCTGCCTTGTTTTTGGACACAGAGACTTGGCGTTAGGAGGACCCAGGTTAAGAGGTGTAGTGGGGCACCTTGGGACTCATGTGTAGGTGACTAGAACTGCAGAAGTTCAGGGTGCCAGCAGGGCCTCAAGAGAGGGTGAGCATGGTGCACAGCAAGGGCTTCACCAGGAGTACACTTTCTGCCCACAAAGCCTGCCCCTCTCACTGCCCTGAGGTACATCCTCTGAGGCTTTGCTGAGTTGGGAAAAGGAATCTGAAGGACAAGCCAAAGCAGGGACAGGCAGACAACAGCTACATGTGGCCACAGCTAAAGGCTGAACAGGCTTTGAGGAAGATGCCTGGGAGGGTGCAGCTCCCCCACTGCCTCAGGTTTGTGACTCGGCCACAGGTACCTAAGGGTCTTCTCAGCCTGAAGTGTCTCTCAAGCAGCAGTTATGCTGCAAAAGCCTCTACATGGGGAGTCTCAGAAGCAAAAGAGCTGGGAGAGGACAAATCCCTCACTGCACACACTTGGGAACACAGGGCCCCAGGAGGCGCAGCCTCGAGCTAAGCCTCTAGGCTTGGCTGACTGCCTCCTGAGAAAAGCCTTAGGACACAAGAGACTTCAGAAATTCCCTGGGAAAAGCCTCTGTCTGACCTCAGATGTAAAGCAGGTACTACACCTTGACAGTTGCTCATCTGTCCCCTCCTGGCCTAAAAACAAGTTCAAACGTCCTGGTGCAGCCCAGCACGTCTGGGAGCTACACACCTCTCCAGGACTTCTCTGGAGATGAGGAAGCCACACCCATCAGTTCTAGCCACACAAACCAGGTTTCCAAGGCTTACATTACAAGTCTTCTTCCAGCACTGCAGACAGCAGGCTATCCCTCAGCCCTGAGGCCCTGTGGTGGCACCTCTAGTACTTACTTTCCTTCTGAGCAGCAAAGAGCACAAGCGTTACCGCCCAGAGAGCCTGGGGGACCACAGGGCAGAAGCAGCCACCAGGGATGCCCCCCCAAAGCAGGGAAACTCACCTGATTCCTGGGTGGTTGCAGAGATGCGGAGGCTGATTCTTGGTGCTCCAAATGACGCTTGGATGATGGGGCCAGAGGCGGGGGTCTGAGAGGTGCTGGAGCAGATGGGAAGGAGTGTCAGGAGCTACCCACACAAAACACGCAGAGGAGCTGTACACTGCCAAGGCCCTGACCCATCGCTGCTGTGTGATGTGGTGGATAGCCAGCCTTCTGCTCCTGCCTCCCTGGAATCAGCTCTGCAATACCTCCAGGGTCCCCGACCGAGCCAGGGTCATCCGCACTGGGTTCAGGAATCCCTGCCTTGGCATAAGCTCTTCTGGGATCCGCCCCCCTCAGCCCTTAGCCTCACCCATCTCCTGCCCATCCACACTGAGCTCCTCTTTCACACTGCAACTGAGCTGGGCAGATCCTTCCATCATGGTGTTCTGTGGGCCCTCCCCCGGGACTGTTCCACAGGGATCCACTGTCACTGAGGGCTGAGGGCTCCCAGAGGATTCCTCTGTTTTCTGGGCTGCAGGTAGCACCTCTGGCTTCAGAATATGGGCTGTGATCTAAGGAGAAGAGGGATGTCACAGGTTTTCCCTTCAATCTGTCCCCTTGGAAGTAAAGCCAACACACTCACCCAGCCCAGCAGCTTCCCAGGGTCCTGCTGCAGCCCCTCCACCAGGGCAGCAGCCTCCTCAGGGCAGCCTGGCTGCTGCCTTCGAACCCAGGCCTGGATCTCAGGTGGCAGGGTGCCCAAGAACTGCTCCAGGACCAGCAGCTCCAGGATCTCCTCCTTGGAGCAGGACTCAGGCCGCAGCCACTGCCGGCACAGCTCTCGGAGCTGGGCCAGTGCTTCCCGAGGCCCTGCCACCTCCTCATAGCAGAAGCCCCGGAAACGCAGCCGAGCACCTTCAGGTCCCTCGAGGTTGGTCTCTGGGTCCCCAAGGGGCAGGTATGAGGGACCCAGAGGGGATGGCATGCTTTTTCTGGAATGTCTTTTTGGAGCTGCCAAGAGGAACCTGCAGACAAAGAGGGATCAGAGTGTCATCCAAGGGGGCCTGGCCAGGCAAAAGCAGACACCAGGCCCAGCCTGCAGGCCAAGGCCAGAACAGAGCAGACCCTGAAGCCAGGGTCAGGGAGGCTGGGAAAGCTTCACAGGAGATTACAAGAGCTGACTGCTGATGAGACTGAGACCAAGGGGAATCCCTGGGGAAAATGCAAGCTATCCAAGAACATTTCACAGAATTGAATTTGGGTCAGGCACTTGGGTACAAGAGGACTGTTGGGAGATGACAGAAGTGGCTCCTCCAGCAAGAGGGTCATTCGGGAAGGTGGAGCAGTGCTCCAGGGCGGAAGGCGGGGGGGGGGGGGTCCTGTCCCCATAGTGTGCGGGACATCTGGCTCTAGGATAGGGCGGGGCAGGGGTTGAAGGTCGAGGTGCATTCGCGGGAGCTAATGTAATTGAGACCCCATGCTCCGTACCGCCCAGACCCGTGCATAGAAAGCAGAACAAAACACTCGCTGCGGGGCCTAACGGTCAGGAAACTGATCCTCGAGGAAGTTCTGGAGTGGCCCAGTCTCCCAAACTGGGAAGGGAAGGGGCAGATTTGTAGAAGGCCGGCCCTGGACAGGGTCCTGGGTCAGTCTTCGGAGAGCCGGCAAAGGCCTGCAGAGAGGGCGGGGCTGCAGGACACGCAGTGAGCGGTCCGCTCTCCCGCAAGGGAGCAACACCCCTTCCGGGTCCCCGGCGGACGCGCCCCGCCCAGCTAGGAACGCGCTCACCTCAGCCACCGCCAGGACCTGGAGGTCACTTCCGGGAAGTGGCGCCACTCCGGCCCAACCCGCCGCTTGTTGCCCTGGCGACACCACCCTAGCCAATCCCACTCCTGTTTGGTGGTACCGCCGCGCTCCTTGGACTACATTTCCCAAAAGCCTCAGCAAACTAGGACAGGCGCCCATTGCAGAGGTTGCGCTTGCGGAATCCGCAGTGCCACAAAGTTTCGGGAGTTCCTTCTCCTGTACGGCACCTACCCTTTCTTTGTATCCGAACTCACCCACGGGCCTCCGACGGCACGTTGAATCCCTGCGCATGTGCATAGCGGACCAAAGCTCTTATCGACTAACGTTGCTATCTCTTGGCCAATCAAAGCGGGTATCCCGTCGGAGCACCTGTCTCAGGCCTCCAAGGTGGCATTGGCAGCCAGCTGTCACCTAGTAACAAACTACAGCCCTTCCAAGGGCCTCCAGCTTTGTGGCCTCTGGGTCAAATAATTTGCTTGAGACTCCTCTGCAGGCAGTCCCGTGGAGAGGGCCGGCGAGTTTTGTTCCGCGAGGAGGGTACTGGAAATCATTCGTTCATGTAACTTTGCAAATGACGGAGTAAGGTTTCTGTGCAGGTTCATGGGACATGCTCAGCCTCTTATTTGGGGACCAGAGGTAGACAAGTGGTCTGTTTTTTCCCAATAGACATTTTTACTAGTTGTTCATTTTACACTACTTTTGAGGCAGGGCCTCACCGTGTAGTCCAGGCTGGCCTTGAACTCAAGGCAATCCTCCTGCCTCAACCTCCCGAGTGCTGGGATTACAGGCGTGTGCCACCATGTCTGGCTATTTTTAAAAGGCCTAACCATGTCATTGGGTCAGTTTTGCTTCCACATCAAGTGGCTGAACCATGACTTACTCATTCAGCCCCAAGCTACATTTTGTGTTTTGGTGTCTTCTGATACCCGGGAAAACCCCGGGGTGCCAGCTCTGGATGAGCGGTTGTGTGCGTAGAGCTCATCAACTGAGATTCCCAGCAGCTTCCTTGGGTTGGGCTATTTTGGAAGAGTAGAGCTTTTCTCTGGACTATGCAGATTCTTTGCAAACATAGGTGGGAAGGGTGCGGGGGCTTTAACGACTCTCAGGCCCCTCTGAGTTTGGTGTAGGCCTCCTCTCCCTGGGCTGCTCCCATGTCTGCCGCTGCACAGTAGGCCAAGCCTGCTGGGGCCTTGCCAGTTCAGCATTTGGCGTTCCCTGAATTAATAACACCCCCCCACACACACTTCTAGCTTCAGAGTGCCATTGCTAGGGACTCCTTTTCCCATCACATACTCGATTTCTTTCAAACACTTTGTGGTTGCAGTGAGTTGGAGACAAATGTGATGCCTTTGGTCTTACCTTTTGAGCTCAAAGGCCCAGGACACTTTTATAGTAACAGCTCATTCAGGGTAGACAGGCCAGCGAATATGACCTTGGGCTGAGGAAAAGGTAACTTGGACCAAGGCTGGGAGGAGAGAGCCCGGGTTGGAGGCCCTGACTAGTTCCGGTGTGGGAGGAAGCAGAATCAAGAGTAGGGGCACAAGCACGTGGCGAGGAATGCAGGGCAGGAGGCTAGTGGCCAGTACAAAAGGTTGGGCACTGGATGCAGCCTGAGGGGTCGGGGCAGAAACCTGTCTCCAGGAATCCCCACCTGAGGCCTACGAAAAGTCTGATGTGACTGGGTACCCACTTGCTTGACAGAGTCCGGAATCCCACAACCTCCTCAGGGGTCTGTCTGTGGCAGGTGGGGGTCTGTCTGCATTTCACAGATCTTCAGGTATGAGGAGTGAGGGATAGACAGTGATACAGGGCATCAGGGGACCTAGCTCAGAGGACCTGCCCTGCAGCTCGGGGAGGTGGTCTAGCATGCTTTCCTTCCTTGCCGGAACTTGTCAGGCCTGACGGGCAGATGGTCTGGCACCAGAGGTGGGTGAACAGGATAGCTGTCTACCCTCTGAGCACAGGGGATGGCTCCAGTGTTTTGGAGGTGATGGGACTAGAACATATACTGGGTTACAGTCCACTCTGCCTTGATAGCACACACCATGCGTCACTTGGCCTACCCGTCACTTGCATAACCTGAATCCACAAAGGCTCATCTCCCAGGAGCTGTGGCTCAAAAGCACCCCCACCCTAAAACACTACAGGCCACTGTTACGGTTAATACATTGTGGCAACTTAAGGAGTGTTATCTTTTTTTTTTTGGTACTGGAAATCGAACTCAGGACCTTGAGCTTGCCAGGCAGGTGGGTTTTTTTCCTTTTTGAGATAGGTCTTGCTATTCAGTTCAGGCTGGCCTTGAGCTCACTTTGTAGCCCAGGCTGGTCTTGAACTCGTAAGGATCCTCCTGCCTCAGCCTCTTGAATGCTGGGATTACAGGCGTGTACCACTACCCCCAGCGTAGGCAGGCGTTTGTGCCCCTGAGCTCTATCCCTGGCCCAGTTTGAATCTAGAAGCTTAGCTAAGTAACTCAGCAGTTGTATATCCTGGGATGAAAAGGACTTGTCATTGCTGCTCTAGGACATTGCTCCTTGTACCAACTTGAGAAGTTCAAAAGTTCAACTTTAAACTTTAAAATGACTCAGCAGGGAGCCAGGATCTGTCCTAACATCCTCAGATGGTGGGGGCATGGGCAGATAGCCGATATACAATAAACTTCCCCCCTTTTTGCTCTTGCTACTTTTGCTGTCTTCTGCCACCTTGAAGTGCTGTCCCGGTGCCCGGCCTCCCTGCCTTCGAGCCAGCTGATTATAGGCTGAAACTTCACAAACTGTGAGCTAAATAAACCTTCCCTTCCTTAATTTTGGGCATTGGGTATTTTGTCTCAGCAATGAAAGTAACCAAGACAGCCCCCAAGGGCTACAGATGTCTTACTCCCCCAGGTTTCACCCTGGCTGCATCTCTACCCATGGTCTCTCCAGGCTGAGCAAAATGCCCAAACCTGTGATGACAACATGTCAATTGCATGTCCATTTAATACTGCCTGTATTGTATTTGGGTGAAAAAGACATCAGGCTGTTAACTATTCACACAAATGTTTAAAAGCTGTATGTGGTGGCACACGCCTGTAATCCCAGCATTCAGGAGGCTGAGGCTGCGAGTTCAAGGCCAGCTTGTTCTTTTTTTTTTGAGATAGAGTCACCTCATACAGTTCAGGCTGGATTTGAGCTCACTTTGTAGGCCAAGCTGGCCTTGACCTCACAATGATCCTCCTGCCTCAGCCTCCTGAGTTCTGGGATTACAGGTGTGAGCCACCATTTCCTGCTTCAAGGCCAGCCTGAACTACAGCGTGACCCTGTCTGAAAAACACCAAAAACAAACAAAAAACCTTTAGGGCAGAGTGGTATATACCTATAATTCTAGCATTCTGGGAAGCTGAGGCAGGAGGATTATGTATTGTTCTCTAGCCCAGGCAACTTAGTGATTTGAGAACCTGTCTCAAAATAAAAAATAAAATGGTTAAGGATGTAACTCAGTGTGAAGGGCCTGAGTTATACTGTTCCCCCTCCCCAAAAGAAAAAAAAAACCTTTTGGGGGAACCTCTTTTCTTTTGCATGTGTGGTGCCGGGGATTGAACCCAGAGCCTTGCATATGCTAAGGGAGCCTCTTTGGAATCTTGTGAAAACCTGAACGCTGGCATGGAGCCAAGGGTTAAGACTGTGGCCTTCCATATTCCTGGGCAAGAAATGACAACTTACATCTATTCCAAGTTGTAAATACTAGTCTTTTTTTTTTTTTCCCAGTCCAAAGATCATTACCTTTCCCAGCACTAGGGCCTCAGGTTGGAACAGAGCCTGGTCTGCTGAAGGACAGAAGAGGCAAACTAGGGCACCATCCCACCCATCTGTCGCCACAGCTCCAAAGAGGGCAAGTCTTCCCTGTTCAGCAGTGTCACCTTCCAGCCAGGGGGTGGGGAACAGGGAAACATGTGGCCAACAACCCAGCGGAAAGGAGCAGCTGGCCTCTTCCTTTGCAGTTACTGCAGACTTAGACATAAAGTCTCAGGAGCTGGTTGACAGGGGTGGGTGAGTGCATCAGCGGTACAGCCAGGGCCAGCACCCTTGACCCGTCTTTTCGCTGCGAGGGCCACGCCCCCAGAGGCTTCCACCTCCTGGGAGTCTGCCTCCGCACCCAGGGAACCAGACCACAGTGCCTGAGTTCTAGTCTGGTTCCGCTGTGTGCCCTGCGCAACTCACCTCCCCTCCTTCCTCATCTGTTAAGTGGGATTAGATACGAGCACATGGCTCGCGAAGGAAATTTCCAGTGGCTGCTGGTGACCATGTAGGACCTTGTCAGGATCCTACTACTACGGTGGGCACAAATCTTTTCTTTTGTACAGAGGAAGCTGAGGCTCACAACCTAGCCACCTGCCCAGGCCAGCGCTGTAACTCCCATTCAGAAGCCTTCAAAGGGCTGAGCAGGCCACAGGGAACCCCTGGATGGCAGAGGCCTGGGGCAAGCCAGTAGCGCATGCGCAGACAGGTCAGTCCAGGATCCCAGTCCCATAAAGCACTTAACAGGCACCAGAGCTTCTTCCACTGGCCTTTCCAGGCTCTGACTCAGTCCAGGTGCAGGGCCAGCCCAGCGCCTGGATAAACCTCTGACGTCTCTGCAGTGTGCACTCTGAGGATACAAGCATGGGCTGTGGACAATCTGTCACCATGTGCAAACGGGCTCAGGCCTGGGCGGGGTCCGAGTTGGCCTGAGCCCTGGTCTCCTCTGCTGGCCCCGCCACCACGGGAGGCCGGGCCCTCGACCTCCGCAGGGCCTTCTCGCCCGTATGGATCCGCTGGTGGTGGAAAAGCGCAGGGCGCTCGCGGAAGGCGCGGCCGCACTGCGTGCAGACAAAGGGTTTCTCGCCCGTGTGGATGCGCCTGTGGCTGAGCAGCACGGCGCCCTTGGCAAAGGCCTTGCCGCAGTCTGCACAGCGGAAGGGCCTCTCACCCGTATGTAGCAGCCGGTGCTGTGTGAGGTTGGAGCTGTGGCTAAAGGCGCGGCCGCACTGCGTACAAGCAAAGGGCTTCTCACCCGTATGCACGCGCTGGTGCTTGAACAGCGAAGAGCCCTGGCTGAAGGCCGCGCCGCAGAGCGCGCAGGTGAAGGGCTTCTCGCCTGTGTGCGTGCGCTCGTGCTGGATCAGGTGTGAGTTGCGGCAGAAGCGCCGGCCGCAGCGCGCGCACGCGTAGGGCCGGCCTCCCGCATGGATCTTGCGATGCTGGCTGAGGTTGGAGCCGTGGCTGAAGGCTTTGCCACAGTCGCTGCAGCGGAAGGCCTTCTCGGCCGTGTGGATGCGCTGGTGGCGCACGAGCGAGGAGCTGTGTCGGAAAGCCTTGCCGCAGGCTGGGCAGGTGTAGGGCGTCTCCCCGCTGTGTATGCGCAGGTGCTGTGTCAGGTGCGAGGTCTGGCTGAAGGCCTTGCCGCACTGCACGCACGCATAGGGCCGCTCACCAGTGTGTGTGCGCAGGTGCTTCAGCAGGTCGGAGCTCTTCACGAATACCTTGCTGCAGGCCCTGCACTCGAAGGGCTTCTCTCCAAGTAGAGGGCCTGGCTCCCCGGGCTCCTCCCCTAACCCTAGTCCCCAGGCCACACCGGGATCCCCTGGGTCCGGGTCCTGAGACACTTGAGGTGCTGATGGCTGACCGTCTAGGTCCTTATCCCCGGGCCCGCCGCCGCTCCGTGGGGAGCTCAGCCGGAGCCCCGAACCGAGAAGGAGCCTCTCCCAGTAGATTACCGACACTCCTGTGGGCTTCCTCTCTTGAGACGGTGTGGCTCCCGGTGCGACACTACCAAGAACGCCAGGGGAGGCGCCGGGGGAGATCCCGAGGCTGGCCGCTGGTGCTGTGGCTTCTCTCGAGATGCCCGTGTGCTGGGCCACACAACGGGAACCTGAGGGCAGAAAAACAGGGCTGGCTGAGTCATCTACCGGGGACCAGGACACGCTGCACGGGCAGGCAAGGGACCCGCTGCTGGGGGTGAAGCCTGCAAGAAAAGCAGAGGCTTGTAGGAAGGGGGTGAGGATGCATGGACCTGACAGGCGTGGAACTCCCAACAGCGCCTGTCCCCAGGATGTGGGGTGCACGGAGTGGGGCAGGCCATCTTCCCAAAGCTCCCTGTCTTCATCCTGTGACTAGCTGAGAAAAACAGGAGGAAACGAGTACTTCGGCTGTTTCAGACCACGGCTCTGTTGTTTGTGGGGCTGTGGGGAGAGGAAGCTTTTCATGTTGGAAAATTGGTACTAAAAAGGGGTCCCTGCAGTGATTCCACCTGACCACATGCTGCATTAAGTCTTTGGAATTGGAGCTTAATGGAGGATTCTGGTGTGAACTCAGACCAGATAGCTGATGGGAATGTGGACAGTAAAGATGTTTTTTTGTTTTGTTTTGTATTTTGACACAAGGTCTTACTGCATAGTTCAGGCTAGCTTGAACCACGTAGCCCAGGCTGGCCTCAGAATTCAAGCTGATCCTTCCAGCCTCAGCTTGCTGAGTGGTGGGGTGATAGACGTGCACCACCACACCTGTAGAGATGATTCTGTCGGGAACTGGTACATTCTGGCAAGGAAAGTGTCTACAGTTTGTATGTGCCTTAAGACTTTGCAGCTGGCTGGGTTTAGGGGTGAAAGACTAATTAACCTGGTGGGGGAAATTTCAAGGCAGCACAGCATTCCCGCTGCTGCAAGGGTAATGCTGGCTTTTACCCAGATTTACAATGATACTCATTAGGGGAAAAGACAGTTTTTTTAGAACTTGCTTTTTTTTTTTTTTCAGTACTGGGGATTGAATTCAGGACCTTGCGCTTGCCAGGCAGGCACTTATGCCACACGCCACTGAGCTACATCCCCAGCCCCAGACCTTCCAGGTTAACTGGAAGAGCAGCCTCTGTAAAGCTGGGGCCACGGAAAGCATGGCTATAGAAGTGATCAGTGCTCTTAAAAAGCAGCCAAGGATTATAGGACTTCTCAGAAGATGGCAGAGGGGTGAACAGAGAGAAATAGCCCCTCTGAGATTTGGTGTCTAGACATTGGAATACAGCACAGGAGGAAGAGGAGGGAAGTGGGTCTCTGGGACCCAGTGAAGATATGAATCAAGATTGAAGGCATCAGTGTAGACTGCATAGGGAGAGGGCAGCACGCCCTCCCCCCCAAAAAAGAGAATTGAAGCCTGAGAGCAAAGAGGTCTTAACATGAAGGAGGTGGCAAGCAGTGCCTTCTCCCCGAGCTCTGAAGAGGTGGCTTGAACCTGCAGATGCACAATGACTACTGGGGACCACACAGGCCTCCAAGGAGAAACACACAAGTGGAATGTAGGCGTGGACCAACGGACTGCAGTGGCTGGTGTCCTATCTGGATCCAGATGTCCCTTGAGATGGCAACTGGCCAGTAGCTATTTTGGAAACATCTGCTCCTTTTTTTTTTTTTTTTTTTTCCGGTACCGGGGATCGAACTCAGGGCCTTAGTGCTTAGCAGGCAAGCACTTACACCACTGAGCTATACCTCCAGCCCCCAGTAGCTATTTTGGAAAGGGGCCACTGACCTTGGAACTTGGCAGCTGCGGCTGGTCAGTGTCAACAGCTCCTGAGTCAGGGTGAGGTATAACCGAGTTCAAATCAACAGGAGGCCAAGAAGTCACGTTCGAGCCAGCAGAAGGAACATGGTGTGTTGTAGACTGAACAAACCAGGTTTCAGTTTCACACCAAGAAATCAACCTCAACTTCAGTGGAACTAAAAGCACAGGTTTGCTGGGATTATCCATTCACCCACCATAAATCTAAGGCTGGCTTGCTGGGACCACTCAACACGGATCTGGGATGTCTGCCCACCCTACCGGTGACAGCAGAGAAATGTCCTAAAGTAGACTTTTTTCTTTTTATTTTCTTGTTTGTTTTCATATTTGTTTTTCTTCCTTCCTTCCTTCCTCTCTTTCTTTTGTTTTTAGATAGGGTCTCACTATGCAGTTCAGGCTGGCCTTGAGCTCACTTTACAGCCCAGGCTGGCCTCGAACTCATGATGACCCTCTTGCCTCACCCTCCTGAGTGCTGGGCTTTCAGGTGTGTGCCACCAAACCCCACCTGCTCCTAGCTGTTTCGTTTTTGTTCTATTCTGTTCTTGTTTTTACTTCTTCTTTTTCTTTCCTTCTGGTTTTATTCACCAGTTTCCAAAAACTTTTGTAATCTTCCCTTGTCCTCTAATCTTGCTTCTAATCTTTTCCTCTTCTTCTCTTTCTCTATTTTCCCCGACTCCCTTTTAAATTTACTCCCTTGAGGGTATATTTACTGTACACAATTTTGGGGTTCCTTTTAGTTTTTGTTGTATAACCGTAAATGTAATTCATACACTTAAGGTGGCAAATTAGTAGCACAGTTTGTCGTTTTCTAGCTTGTGCTTAATGCTACTGTTATTGCTGATTGTAGCACCTTAGCCAAGGTGGCAGAGTTGTTCTAATCAGTTTTTCCTGCTATGCCAACACGGAGATTGCCTAAGGGTCACAAACAATACTAGAGGCCAGTGCTGAAGAACCAGCAGCTGGGCCAAACAGGCAGCAATGTCTCATCCACAATAAACTGAAGAGGTAGGATTTTGCAACAGACTTAAAACCCAGAAGCCAGCTACACCTGGAAGACATCTTTGAGAAGCAGCCACTTCCTAAAGGTTCTCAACTACCGGTAAAGCTGCCATAATTTACATGCATCAACACAGAAATCAGACTAAAAAAAAAAAAAAAAAGATGAAAAGACACTTAGACAAGATGCAACCCCAGAATTTCAGCTCAGCAAAGGCTAACTCAGGAGGCAATGAAGTAGAACAATGCAAAAGCCACCCACTTGGATGCTCTGAAGTGGTCACAGTGGAATGAGGCGCTAGAAAAAAATCAAATCAGAAATAATTTCTCTGGCCCTGAATCAAGGCCAGCAGTTTTCTGTAGCTGTTGGTTTCAAGCAGGAGCCTAAAGCGGTATCTTTCTAAGGTCTGTTGGCCATTTCAGAACTTTAGAAATGTAATGGTCAACTCATTAGAAAGTAACAACTAAATAAATTTTACGAGAACTTCAAGATGGCGACCGGGTGGGCAGCACAGAGAGAACCTTCCGGAGGAATGCCACTCAGACAAAGGACAGAAGGGAAAGAGGTAGGTATCCTGAACTCAGAAAGGATCTGAAATGGGAATTGAAGCCCTTGGAAAGACTGAGCAAAACCTCTGCTGGAGGAAAGGATCGGAGATCCCCCTGGCACAGTCGGAGGGAGAAGAGGAGGAGGAAGTCACCGCTCCAAGCACACCCATGGTCTGTGCCCTTGTTCCGGCATTTGCAGCTTCAGCTTCGGAGGCCCACGCTCACAGAAGCCTCCCCACTTGGCCAGAGGAGAGCAGAGTTCCGAGAGCTGGTCCAGGGCTGGAGAGAGGAGGGCGCAGCCAGGAAAGGAGGCAATGGCGGTTGGGAGCAGTTGTCCAACCCAGTATGAGAATGAGAGGTTGCGACAGCCACTGGGGCAGAGTCCCCACCCTGCGGCAACCTTCCTAATCAGCGCCTGGAGAGAATCAACTAGTACACAGCGCACCACACCCTGCTCTGCACCTGCCTCGAGATGGTGGCCCCCTGCCTCTCAGCTGGGTGAGCAGCTACTGGCAGAGAGCAGCGGGGAACCTCAGTGGTGAGCCGCGGTGGCTCCCAGGGATCCGGCCGAGGAGCGCACGGGGGCTCCAGCACCGCAACAGGAGGGAGATGGAGGTGGATCACGTGGCTCCACGCCTTTCTCACTCCAACATCAAGCAGGAAGCACGAACCGGGTTGCTGGGGCTCAGCTCCCACCATGAACTCTCTCTGGGAGCAACTTGAGTCTCGGTGGCTTGAGCAAGCACTGCCTGTTCCTGGCAACAATGGGACGAATCCACAGTCTTCAGGACTCACCCCAAACTATTGATGTGAGTACCAAGGGGGTCTCCTTGCAGCTTGCACAGATGAACCTTGCGTGAACCCGTAGCAACAGATTTTTTTCTTTTTTTTTGCGGTACTGGGGATCGAACTCAGGACCCTGCGCTTGCTAGGCAAGCGCTTATTCCACTGAGCTATATCCCTAGCCCCCCCGTAGCAACAGATTAGATGAAGGGCAGCACACCAGGAATCTGAAAGGCGGCAGCATGCTCTATACAGTGGACCCGAGAAGGTCCTCCAACTCTATTCTAGAACTAATCTTTAAACTCAGTTCATGCCCTGGGCTAACACAGTGAGAACGGGCTGGGGAGATTTCAGGCTCTCATAACAAGCATCGTGGGTTCATCCAGTGCCCAGCTGCAAGGGGTGGGGAACGGTAATACTGGAGATTGGGAGGAGGGAAGAGGAGAAGAAAGGGCCTCTGGCATCGAGGCAACAGGACAGAGCCAAACGGGTCACCGAGGGAGCCCTGACGGGGGTGTGTGCCCCACGGCTGCTCCGCTGTGGGCCCCGTGGCTGCTTCACTGAGGGCCCTGTGGCTGCTCCGCTGAGGGCTCTGCTGTGGGCCCCGCTGAGGGCGCCCCACGGACTGGACCCGCCCCCACCCATAGCACAGCGACGGGGCGGAGCGGGGTGGTCCGCTGTGAGCACGGGTGCTTTTCCACCTCCGACCATAGCAGTTTGTATACACCCATGTGAGCTATAGTATGGTCTGAGGTAGCTGTATCTCTTCCTAAGGCGAGAGTCCAGGGATATAGATAAACCCAGGAGTACAGTTATTATCACAGGGAAGATGACTGATTGAGTGGTAGGGCAACAGAGATAAGGGAGGAGAAAATTGAATGATCAAATGGGCCATCATCTGTGTAACTGAGTAACATGTGAAGGTAACATTATGTAGGACAGCATCCAGAGCTAATTCCCTTCTATGTTCTCTATAATTTGTATTTCCTCAATCATTTTTGCATTAACAGAAGTGAAGATAACTTTATATTATACAGCATCCAGTGCTAATTCCCTACCGTCTTCTCTATAATTTGGTATTTCCTTTAATGTTTGTGTGATAACTAATGTGAAGATAACATTATGTAGTACAGCATCTATCCAGTGCTAATTCCCTACTATGTTCTGTATGGTTTTGTATTTTCGATATTGTTTGTGGCTTGTTCTGGTTCATGTGTCTCCACTCTTTTGTCTTTAAAATTAAAAAAAAAAAAAAAAAAGAAATAATTTCTCAGATAACTAACTACAAAGATAATGACCATAATGAAAGATATGCTTAGTGACTCTAGAGTAGATACAGATAAAAACATAGAGGAGCTCAGGAAAATGATGGAAACCATGAATGCCCAACACAGGAAAGAAACAGAGTCCATGAAACAGATCCAAACAGACATCCAGAAAATTAAAAACTCAACTGAAGCCAGGTGTGGTGGTGCATGCGCAAGGCTGAGGCAGGAGTGCTTGAGTTACAGGTCAGCCTGGGCTACAAAATGAGTTCAAGGCCAGCCTGACTGCATAATGAAACCCTGTCTTAAAAAAATGAGCAAAGGACCACACACACAAAAATCAATCCAACAGCCACTAAATGATGCAAAGAAGAATATGAGATTGATCAGAGTCTATGAAAAAGCAGAAAATAAAGCAAAATAATATAAAAAAAACCTGTTCAGAGAAATCATGGCAGAAAATTTCCCAAGTTTGGGAAAAAGAATTTGACATACAGTTAAATGAGGCATACAGAACTCCAATTAACCATGATGAAAATAAAACCTAGAGCAAGGCATTTAACAGTCAAGTTTAAAGAAATTCAACACATGAATAGAATATTAATAGCTGTCAGAAAACAAGTCCTCTATAAAAAGAAGCCCATCAAAATGACAGCAGAGGGGCTGGGGATATAGCTCAGTGGAATAAGCGCTTGCCTAGCAAGCGCAGGGTCCTGAGTTCGATCCCCAGTACCGCCAAAAAAAAAAAAAAAAATGACAGCAGACTTCTCAACACAAATCCTCAAATCAATCAGGGCTTGGAGTGAAGTATTTCAAGCTCTAAAAGAAAATAACCTCCAACCCAGACTGAACTATCTTTCAAAACTGATGGAGAAATAAGACACTTCTGTGACAAAGAACACCTGAAGGAATTCAGGACCACCAAAGCAGCACTCCAAAATATTCTGAAGGACATTCTAGAGAGAGATGATGAAGACTACAACCCCATGAACCCCAACAGAATGAACCCACCAGTCAAGGGAAATAATTAAATGGGGCATGGGGGGGGGCGGGAACAACACCAAGACCTGTGGTGGTCTCAAAAGATGCAGAAAAAGCGTTTGACAAAGTACACTCATTCATGTTAAAAACCTTACAGGAAATTGGAATAGATGGTCTTTACCTCAATCTGATCAAAGCCATCTATGACAAACCAAGAGCCAACACCATACTAAATGGAGAAAAACTGAAAGCTTTCACTCTAAAATCTGGGACAAGGATGACTACTGTCACCACTGTTATTTAATAGTTCTAGAAACATTAGCCAGAGAAGCTAGATGTGGTAGTGCATGCCTGTAATCCTAGCACTCAGGAGGCTGAGCCAGGAGGATCACTGAGTTTCAGGCCAGCCTAGGATAGACAGTGAACTCAAGGCCAGCCTGAACAGACCCTATCTCAAATGAATAAATAAGCCAGAGCAAGTAGACAAGAGAAGGAAATAAAACCAACAAGGACAGAAAAGCAAGTTAAATTATCATTATTTGTGGTTGACATGATACTCTACACAGAAGACCCAAAAAATGCACCAAAAGACTTCTAGACTGAATACTAAATTCAGTTTTTAGCATAGCTGGATACAGTCAAAGCTCAAAAAAAATCATAGCATTCCTGTATACAAATAACAAATTCAATGAGAGAGAAATCTGGGAAACAACACTTTTCACAATAGCATCCAAAAAATGAAATACCTAGGAACTGATCTAACAAAGGAAGTAAAAATATATTTATATTGAAAACTACAGTACTCTCAAAAAGGAGATTGAAGAGGACATCAGAAAATCAAAAGGTATCTCTCTTTCTTGGGTAGGAAGAACCACTAGAGTGAAAATGGCCAAATTTCCAAAATTTTACACATTTAACATGATCCTGATCAAATTACCAATAGCGTATCTCATAGAATTGGAGAACACAATCCTAAAATTCATTTGGAACCGGAAGAGACCTAGAATGGCAAAAGCAATCCTATGTAACAAAGCAAGGCAGGGGGCATCACAATCTCTGACTTAAAATTCAACTACAAAAGCTACTGGCATGGTACTGGCAAAAAAAGATGTGAGGACCAGTAGAACAGATTAGAAGATGCAGAAACAACTCCAAGTTGTCTGGAGTTCAACTCCATTGAACTCCAACTCCAACATATTGGAAGATGCAGAAACACTCAGCCACCTCATCCTGGACAAAGGGGCCAAACGCCTTCACTGGAAGAAAGAACCTCTTCCATAAACAGTGAGGGGAGACTGGCTTCCCACACGCTGAAGACTGAAACTAGAGCCCTATCTTTCACCATGTGTTGAACTAAAATCGAAATGGATCAAAGATCTAAACATTGAAACAGAAACGATAAATCTACTAGGGGGCTGGGGATATAGCTCAGTGGCATAAGCGCTTGCCTGGCAATCCTGAGGTCAGGAGTTTGATTCCTGGTACCAAACAACAACAAAAGAAAACCAAAATAAATCTACTGGAAGAACTCTGTTAGAAGAATAGGTAGAACTCTGAAAGACATTGAAGCAAGCATAGACTTATAAACAAAACCCCGATTTCATAGAAACTATCACAAAGAATCAACAACTGGGATCTTATCTTATTAAAAAGCTTTTGCAAAGCAAAAGAAATCCCCAGCAGAGTAAAGAGACAACCCACAGTGTTGGGAAAAATTTTTGCCAACTGTTCCTCAGATAAAGCACTAATATCTCCAATACATAAAGAACTCAGCCAGGTATGGTGGTGCATGGTGGTGCATGCCTGTAATCCCAGAACTCAGGAGTTGGAGGCAGAAGGGTCACTGTGAGTTTGAGGCCAGTCTAGGCTACAAAGTGAGTTCAAGATCAGCCTGAACTATATAGCAAGACCTTGTCTCAAACACACATACACAGTAAATATAAGCCAGGTGTGGTGGTGCACGCTTGTAATCCCAGCACTTGGAAGGCTGAGGCAGGAGGATCACTGCAAGTTTGAGGCCAGCCTAGGCTACATAGGCAGATCTTGTCTCAAAAGAAAAAAAGGATAAGCTTAAGACATTTCTAGCTAATTAGATGATGCTCAGAGACCATTTCCTTATGTGAAACAAGCCTGACATACATGTTTAAATAAGGCCTTGTTTCTCTGATGTGAAGAACAGAAAATGTAAACAAGTAACAGATATTGGGAAATGGGAAGAAAATGTTCAAGTAAGAAGGGGGAGCAGGGATATAGATCAGCAGCACAGCACCTGCCTGGCAAGCACAAGGTCCTGAGTTCAATCCCTAGTACCAAAAAAAAAAAAAAAAAAAAGGAAAAGAAAAAGAAAAAGAAAAGAAAGAAAAAAGATTTAAAAGGACAGAAAGTTGAAATTTTAGCCCGGTGTGGTGGCGCATGCCTGTAATCCCAGCACTCAGGAGGCTGAGGCAAGATGGTTGTGAGTTGGAGACCAGCCTGGGCTACAAAGTGAGCTCAAAGCCAGTCAGAACTGCATAGTAAGACCCTGCCCCCTCCATAAAAAAAAATGATAAAATAGGCCAGACCTCACTCATCAAAAGCACAAGGCTGTAAAGCTGTAAAACTCTGAAGGATTCTGCTTTGAGAAGAGCCATTAGGGTCCCCTGCTCCACCAGGGCTACCTACAAGTTGTGTCCCCAGGATTTGTTTGCCACTCAGCCATCCAGGCACTCAGGGGCTGCTGCAGCTCTGGTCCAAGAGGACGTGGCCACTGTTTTAGCTGGCTTGGCATCACCATATGATGCTGGTTTGCAGGCATGCAGAGTGATTGGCCCCGCCAGAGACCCACTCAGCTCTTATGGCAACGGCCCAGTGCTGAGATATAATGGCGTCTAGCTCCCCTTTCCCGGAAACCCCTATAGTTTCTTTTACCCAGCTGCCCTCGCCAAAGCCCATGTGCACCAAAGATAATCCAGTCCCTCCTTCGTATGACACCCCGAGCCATCTATGTCAGCTACCCTGCGGCCCCTCCCCTCAGAGTGCATATAAGCTCCAACCTGGTCCTTTGTCTTCAGAGAGCCAGCACAGCTGTTCTGGTGCTGACTCCCTCCGTGCCCACATTGAACTTTTATCTCTTCCGGTTTATATCTGTCTTCTGCCTTGTGTTAAGATTGAGCACCTAATTCTCACTCCATCAGTTGGTGCCGTGGACCTGCTGAAGGGGGGGGGGTTGCCTTGCTCCCGGGGGATTCCCCCCTCTGAGCCCCTCCCTCTCCATGGGCCTTTCTCCTTTCCTTCTCTCCATTCCTTCTCTCTTTCTGTGACTGGGGAACCCCCTGCCTTGCCGCTTCTAGCAGACATCCAACATCATATCACATCAGATTCCAAGGTGAACCTTCCCTCTCTCTCGGGGTACTTGTCTCTTAAGCTGTGGCCATGCAAGGCACCCACACGTTTACACATTTGCACTCCTTCCACATTTTCCCTTTGTTTTCTCCAGTTGACGACCCGTGAATTCATTGTTGGGACACGTTTGCACTCCTTCGGGATTTTCTCCTTTGTTCTCCCCAGTGATGGCTGGCAAAGACATTGTTAGGACATGCTCAACCCCTTTTGGGGCACGTTCTCCATTGCGTTTAGGTGGGGGGTGACAATTCTCTGCTGATTTGCAATTCTCCCTCCTCACTTTCCCAATTTGGCTACACAATGGGTAACAGTCTTTACCTGACAAAACCGCACCCTTGGGGTGCCTTCTTAGGCACACAGATACTCTTGGGCTAAAATGGGCCAAACAGGTTAATCTTTCTCTGCCAAGGGACTTAGATAACTTTTTCTATACAAGAGGCAAGTGGGGGGAAATACCCTATGTCCAAAAGCTTTCTTTCTGCTGTGGGCACACCCTGTATCCCCCCGCTCCCCACCAGGAGCCTCCAGGCTCTGCTGCTCTGCTCTCCGCCCCCTCCCAGGTCGAGCTTGCCTTTCTTCCAGGAACTACAGCTCTCCAGGCTCCCACTAGTCTTATAATTACAACCAAGGATATATTTGAGTGCACTCTGAATTTATAAACAAACTGTCTTGTATATGTGTTTTTGTTTGTCTCTCTGTCCAATATGTAAACAGCTGTTCTATTTGAGCTCAACAAATTATTTTCTTTTATATTTTTTTATTTTTGAAGCAACTGTCTGTAATCTAATTTAGTTTATAGATAGATATTATCTAAAGTGGAGATTTACTTTTGCCAAGTTGCCAGCTGGTCAGTATGTTTACACTAGCCGTTGTCTGAAAGTTAAGTTTTCAAAAGTAAGATGAGGTATATTAGATTAATTCATTATTGTCAATTTCATGGTATATTACATATATTTATGCTTTCCAAATGTATATTCTAAAATGTGAAACTGGGATTGTTTATAAAAGTGATAGGGCTGGGGATATAGCTCAGTGGAATAAGCACCTGCCTAGCAAGCACAGGGTCCTGAGTTCAATCCCCAGTACCGCCAAAAAAAAAAAAAAAAAAGTGATAGACATTTTTCTTTCAGATTCAGACATCTGCCTTTCTCTTATGTTCTAGATACTTGTATTAAGAGGTTCACGTCAGACCAACATGAGGTCATCCTTTAAATGTTAGCCTTTTAACAAAAAACCTATGTGATGTATATGCTATGTATATGCCACTACCTTTAGAGATTCACCCAATGTTACGGATTTCTTCAGTGACATCCTGTTTAAGGACAAACTGGGTCAAAGCTCCTCGTGTATTAGGTGAGGATGATAACTACAAAAGCTCTTCTATTATGCACAGAAATGTCATGATGAATTTTACTTCCAGTCTTCTTTATAAAGCTATATAACTGTTGTCTGTTAATATTCCACAGGGAGTCAACTACTGGAACATCCATGTTTAATGGAAGGTAATAGTTTTCTGGCTGTTTGTATTTCAAGGTCCCTGATACTCAGGTGTGCCTAAAGAGAGTCACCAGGAGAAAGTGTCTTTCAAGTGCTTTCAAGGAAAGCAACTTAGTCAAGCAGTGACCATGACTCATCCAGACAGCTGACACTGACAGTAAAACTAAAAGTCCATTTTAGGCCCTCAATCCCCACACAAAGATTTATTAGATGTGGCCTTCCGTGTCCATAATAACAGAGGGCAATTATCTCCAAATGGAACTAGATAAATTCAAATTACAAGCAAAACACAACTTAGGTAAAACTCCAAGCTAAACTTCAAGGCCAGTTCCTTGCAGTGGCACTCGAGGCTCGGAGAGACTCACCACAGGAAATGGGGACCATCAAGACCAACAATAGGGGGCTGGGGGTATAGCTCAGTGGCATAAGCGCTTGCCTGGCAAGCGCAAGGTCCTGAGTTCGATCCCCGGTACCGGAAAAAAAAGAAAAAAAAAAAAAAAGACCAACAATACCTGAGCCCCTCCGGGACCATAACACAGATACAGTCAACTCGGACACTGGGCGAAAGCTTGCCCGAATCTGAAGCCACCACCAGGACCACGTCCCACATGCAAGCAAGAGGGCCACTGGAACGTCGATTGCCCTGTCTGCCAGAGAGCGGGTAAGTCGTCTACTTCCCTGCCCTCACAGGACCAACGGTGCTTGCTTCACTCTCGGACTCGTCACTAACTGACCTACTCGGATTTGCCACTGAAGAGGATTGACGGGGCTCGGGGTCCACGGCCCCCATCAAGGTGACACTCTTGGAACCCCAAGTCTCGCTGGACGTCTCAGGTAAAACGCTCTCTTTTCTTATCAACACGGGGTCCATGTATAGCATTATTCCTGAATTTGCTGGCCGATGTTCACAGTCACAACTCTCCATGGTGGGGGTCGATGGTAAGCCATCTCAGCCTCTGCAGCTAGGTCCCATTCCTTGCCAATCTGACACACTTTTCGTCACACACAATTTTCTGGTTATTCCCACCTGCCTGGTCACCCCTCTGGGCAGAGGTTTATTACAAAAGCTAAACTTTTCCTACACTGTCACTCTTCCCACTGCGCTGATACTTCAATCCCAGCCTCCTATCTCCAAATTCCCTACTCCGATCTCTCCCTCCCCTCGTCCTTAGAAGAACCCACCATCTGGGACACCTCTAATCCAACCTGTGCCACCCATGCAACTCCATTCTAATACGCCTTAAGGACCCCTCGATTTTCCCCCGCGTCTCACAATATCCAATAGCTCCAAAACACCTGCGGGGAGTCAAACCTCTTATTTGTAGACTGCTTTCTAATGGTTTTCTCAGGATGACACATTGTTATAATACCCCCAATCTTGCGGGTACTAAAGTCTAACGGCACATACAGATGAGTCCAAGATCTCAGGGCCGTTAATGCGGCCGTCCTTCCTATACATCCGGTAGTCCCAAACCCTTACACTCTCCTCTCCCATTTCTCCCTCCCACCTCTCAATTCTCAGTACTAGATGCTTTCTTTACTATTCCTTTACATCAACAATGCCAAGATTTTTTCACATTTACGTGGGCAGATCCAGACACCTTTCAGTCCTCCCACTAACATGGACCGTATTACCACAGGGTTTCAGAGGTAGCCCCCACCTTTTCAGCCAAGCTCTAGCAAATGACCTCGCGGCTGTGCACCTACGGCCCAGCTTGCGCATTCAATATGTACATGGCCTCCTGCTTTGTCCCCCTCCCGTACCGCCTCAGTACAACACACAGCCGCCTCACTAAACTTCCTCTGTGGTAGGGGACGTAGGGTTTCCCCTGCCAAAGCTCAAACTGCTTCGCCAAAGGTCAAACACCTAGCTCACACTTACACCCACTACACGCTCCACAACTTCCGACCGCAAGGCCCTCCTCCGTGACTTACAGACATGTTACAAAGCAGCAGGCACTGTCCTTCCTAGGCCTAGCAAACTTTTTCCGCCTTTGGATCCCTAACTTTGCTTCTTTAGCCCAACCACTACATCGAGCCTTTGAGGAGACTCTCAGACCCTCAGGACCCCACTATGTTGATTGACACCCCCTTCACAAAATTAAAAGAGGCTCTCCTTAAGCCTCCTACGCTCTCTCTTCCCAATCCCACTATACGCTTTACTCTGTACACCACAGCAGACCAAGGTAATGCAACGGGAGTATTAGGACACATAAGGGACCCTCATTTCAGGCAGTGGCCCATCTCTCTGAGAAGCTAGACACTACAGTTAATGGACGGCCTCCTTGTCTAAGGGTGTTGGCAGCAGCTGCCACCCTAACTCAAGAAGCCAAGAAGTTCACCCTAGGACAATCACAGTCTCCTCACCACATCGACTTATTGACTGACTCTCTCATAAAACACTCCCAGCTCTCATGACTCCGTCATCACTACAACAAGTTCATTTAATTCTAATACAGGATCCCACTGTCACAATTTCAACTAGCAAGACTCTCTTTTACCTACTCCCAGGACAGGAACAGAGGCAGATCCCCTACATGAATGCACGGATGTCCTCCAATTAACTTCTACCCCTTTCCCCCACATACATGATTCTCCTCTCTCTACTGCTACCGACCCCTGGTTTATAGACGGCAGTTCAACAAACACCACTACTCAGAAGAGAGCAGGATACTCCATAGTTAGTAGTCTAAGGTGATGGAGGCAAGCCCTTCACCTCCAGGAACTTCTTCACAAAAGGCAGAATTCACTGCTTTGACAAGAGCCCTTACATTAGCAAAGGACAAAATTATTAACATATACATGGACTCCAAATACACTTTCAGTATTCTACACTCACATGCAGCCATATGGCAGGAGAGGGGCCTCATAAATACTCAAGGCTCTCCTGTCACAAATGCACCACTTATTCTCAAACTCTTAGAAGCAGCCCAACTCCCAAAACAAGTTGCAGTAATACACTGCAGAGGACACTGGCCTCATTTCCCAAGGAAATGCCTTTGCAGACTTACAGGCAAAACTAGTAGCACAACACCCATACCCCTCCCAATTACCTCTGATCCCCACCAACCTCCCTACCCCTTCATACACACCCAAAGAACTTCAACTTCTCACAAAACCTGACTACACTCAAAACTCTCAAGGATGGATCTTCCAGGGGGCTAAGTTAGTTCTCCCAGAGAACCAGGCAAAAGATAGTCTCAACAACTTACATAACTGCTTCCATGTTGGGACTGTGGCTTTGTATACGTTCTTAGATCCAGTAGTCACATGCCGATACCTCCCGTCCACTATACAGGAGATAACTCTTAACTGCCAAATTTGCATCAAAACATCTCCACAAGGTCACATATCCCCCTTTCCTTTCCTACCCACCAGTTTCAAGGAAAAATACCAGGTCAGGATTGGCAAACAGATTTCACACATATGCCCAAATACAAAAACATAAAGTGCCTACTCACCCTTGTATGCACCTTCTCGGGCTGGATAGAGGCTTATCCCACAACCAGACAGACAGCAGATGTGGTGGCTAACGTAATGCTCCGGGACATTGTTCCTAGATTTGGGCTCCCACAATATATACAATCTGACAACAGACCAGCCTTCATCTCCCGGGTTACTCAACAAGTATCTGCTAGCCTCAGTATCACTTGGAAACTACATATACCATGTCATCCTCAGTCTTTAGGAAAGGTTGAAAAGGCAAATGGGCTCATAAAAACCCATCTAACCAAACTTATCCTAGAGCTACACCAACCACGGCCAGAACTTCTGCCTTTAGCCCTTACAAAACTCCGAGCTCTCCCTAGATCCCCACACAGTTAAGCCCATTTAAGCTTATGTATGGCAGACCGTCCCTTCTACAAAATCTACCCTCACCCTCCAATTTTCCTCTCTTAGCTGACCATATGCCAATTCTCTCATTTCTCCGACGTCTTCTCCAACAACATGCAGACCTTTGTCTTCCTCAGCCTTCTGAAAGACACTCGCCAAAACTCCCTCTATCTCCAGGAGACCTAATCTATATGAAAATTCCCACAGGTTCAGCACTTCAACCTAAGTGAAACAGACCCCACCTGGTATACCTCACAACTCCAACAGCCATAAAAGTAGAGGGATTCCCATGCTGGTTTCACATCACTCAGATGAAGAGACATCATCCACTACCTGGTAATCTCGATCCTGAACACATTGAAGGGACTTTGTGGACCTCACGTCCAATAGCTCCCACTCGTCTCTGATTGACAAGACACAAAAACTAATACTTTGCTATCCCATCTGGTTTTGCCCCCTATATTGCCACTTACTCTTTGTTTTCATCATGGTAGCTCTAATGCTATATCCAAAAGAAGTTAAAACTTCATCACGGATCATCTTTATCACTTTCTTCACAGCCTTAATTATACTCATTACATACCTACACTGTCTAACCAAACTGTACATACCTAAACACACCTATACTGCCTAATTATTCTCACCCTGTTTGCTGGCTATGTCTGCCCTTCTCAGCCAATGTTTACATGGTTCAACCAATAATATTTAAATATTCACATCTCACACCAAATAATACCTCATATCCAGTTATAGGTCCTCTTCAGGTTGCTCCACATCAACCCTGGCCTCTTAATCTCACCTGCTTACACTCTACCCATGACTACACTCCTTCAGATAATCACCCTAATCTATTCATGGGCAACCTAACGGCCTGCACATACCATTTCCAACTAACTCCTCAAATCTGGGGTTGGAGACACATCCACCCCCAAACACATTCTTGTTTGTGGAAATGGAGCCTACTCCCATCTTCCTGCTCACTGGGCTGCCATATGCACCACTGGATTCCTGGTCCTACATGTTTCCTAATAACAGACAAGACTCTCATACATCATTATAAACCACACATCCCCCGAAGCTGCAGAGCTGCAGAGCTGCTCAACTAGTTCCAGTATTACTAGGTATTGGGGTCTTCTCAGCCATCAGATTGGGGGCAGGAGGATTGGGGACCAGCTTAAGTTTTTACTCTCAAACGTCTCAGGATATAGAAAACACCATAGCGTAACATCAGTCTATCAAAGTGTGGACTCACTTGAAGATCAAATACACTCACTTGCCATGGTGGTGCTCCAACAAGGGCAGGCACTAGGTATCTTGCAGCAGAAAAAGGATATTGTGCAATTTGGGGCGAGGAATACTGTTGTTTTGTCAACCAATCAGGTGTGGTAAAGGTCCAAGAACAAAAACTAAAAAAATTGGCAGCTGATGTACAGGGGAGACGCTATTTTCCAGACTCTACCTCCTGGTCATCATGGTGGGGTTCCCTGGACTCATAGGCCCCCTGATCATAATTTTTTTTGCTTCTTGCTCCCTGTGCCTTCAGACTCCTCTCTTGATTCATCCAAGCCAGAATACAGGTGTTCACCATGAAATAAATCCTTCTCCTGAGTGACATCACCACCTCATGGACTTGGGTGGAACAGGCCTCTCAAACCCATTCTCCTTTCCCCTAGACCCCATGTTGCCCCTATCCAGCAGGAAGCAGTCAGAGAGACTGACGATGCCCCTTAACTACCAAAGAGATGGGAATGATTGGCCCCGCCAGAGACCCACTCCACCCTTATGGCAACAGCTCAATGCCGAGATATAATGGCGCCTAGCTCTCCTTTCCCAGAAACCCCTATGGTTTCTCTTACCCAGCTGCCCTCACAAAGCCCACATGCGCCAGGTAATCCAATCCCTCCTCAGAACAACACCCTGAGCCACCTATGTCAGCTACCCTGTGGCCCTTCCCCTCAGAGTGCATATAAGCTCCAACCCAGTCCTTTGCCTTCAGAGAGCCGGCATAGCTGTTCTGGTGCTGACTCCCTCCGTGCCCACATTAAACTTTTATTTCTTCCACTTCATAACTCTCTCTTCTGCCTCGTGTTAGACTGAGTAACTAATTCTCACTCAATCACAGAACATGAGTTACAGGGTCATGCAAGACTCCACTGAAACTTCAAAGGAAGGTCTTAGAGGCTGGGTGATGTGTGGCAGGGTCAGAGTCCCTATGGGGAGCCCATGAAAGGGCCACATGTAAAGCTTGAGAGTAAAGGCAAAACTGTGGTGGAGTTAGAGATGCCAGCAATGTGGAATGTCAGAACACTGCAGGCAGTGAGCACAGCCAGTCCAAGGGAGAAGCTATGTGGGCTCTAACCAGCAAGGGCGGAGAGGCAGGGCCCACAGGGCCCTTCTGAGCTCATCTCATGCCACCATGTGTCCTGGACCGATGGGAGCCAGTGAAGCTGGAAAATAATTACACATGCAGAATGAAGCCAGCCTGAGAACGGAGGAGCTCCTCCAGTAAACAAGGCCCTCTGCCCCTTGGGGTAAACAAGCCATTGTAACATTGTTAACTGGTTGCTGGGCTTTGAGGCAGAAATTAACCAACCTCTCTGGAGATTATAAATAAACGCCCTACTGTTTTTGGGCAGTCCTCTTGTTCATGAGGCAGGAGGTGACTCCACCTGACCCCCGCTATTGTCTCTTGTCTGTATTTTTCTAAATCCTGTGCCATTTTCTGCCAGGGACCAGGAGAGACCACCAACCCCCCACATTGGACAATGGACATGAAGCCACAGGGCTTAACGTTTGGCCTGCTGGGTTATGTTCTTGATTTGGTCCAACTGCTTCCTGTTTCCCTACTCCTTCTTTTGGAATGGGAATATTTAACATTTGCCCCATGTTTACTTGGAGTATGACTTGCAAGGGCTCACAGCTAAAATCTGCCTTGAGTCACAAAGAAGACTCTGAACTTAAGACTTTTGAGAAATGCTGGAATAGTTGAGACTTTCAGGATGCTTGGTGATGGACTAAAATGTATTCTAGATTAAGAAATGTGTATAATCTTTTGTGAGCCGGGATGGAATGTTACAGTTGGAATCTCAGCTGCCCCCCATGCAGGTATGGTGGCACACATTTGTAATTCCGCACTCTGAGAGACTGAGTAAGAAAATCACAACTTGAAGCCTGGACCTTGTCTCAAAATTAAAATAAATAAATAAATAAATAAAAGGGCTAGATTTCAGTGCAATTGCCCTGGGCTCAATCTCTGGTATCAAAACTTTTTTTCTAAGTCTTCCCCAAAAGGCTCATGTGCTCAGAGTAGGGATTCTGACCAGGGGACCGGCCCAGAGGTGTGTCCTGGCTGCTGCCAGATGAGCAGCTCCTTTCCTCCACACCTCTGCCAGGTATTCTGCTTCAACACACACCAGAAGCAGTGGGACAGCCAGCCACAGACTGAGGTTCTGAAACTGTGAGCAGAATGAATTTTTCTTCTTGCTCACTCCGCAGCTTGGTTTTGTCCATTGCACTGGCACCTGTCATCTGAGGCTGAAGGCCCCTTGTGAACACTGTTTATCAATTGCCTTTCTATGGCATCAGCTCCACAAAACAGGGTAGAGAGTGCCTGAAACAAATTTGGTCATGTCAAGTGCAAAAGCAACATTTGAACACAAGCATGAAGGAAAGAAAGGCCCCACAAAAGTGGCAGTGAGATGTGGAGGGTTTGGGTCCACACAACACAGCTTAGTTGGGTGTGGGTGGAGGTGGGTTTACTCAGTGGGTTTCCCCTCGGCCTGCCAGTGAAAGCAGCTCCCATGCCCCTGGAATTCTCCAAGACTATATACCCTTTAGGAATGGCTGATGGAGGCAGGGAAGAGAGACAGGAGGCAGAAGAGTGTATGTCTGGGGGGACAGGAGAGGAGACAGACTGGTCCTGCCTGTACTCTGTCATGACCCCAGACTCACCAAGGCCCAGGCTCCCATAGGTATTCCCGCTCAGAGTGGAGTCGCTCCCACTGGGAACGCAGGGCTCCTCACCACGCTCCAGCTGGATAACCACACGAGGCGGGGAGGAAAAAAGTCCTGCAAAGAGGAAGATCAAGTGAGAGGCCAAGAGCAGCTCAGGACCAGCCACCCTCAACATGCAGCAGGAGCCACGGGTACACGGAAGCATACGGCGCCACCTGTGCAACCCCAGCAGTGGCTGTGTCCGCAGTGCCACAGGAAGCAGACAGAGCCAGGCCCAGGAGGCTACAGCCAGTCAGGGACAGGCAAATGGCTGAGCTGTCCAGACTACACGGCTCTAGGGCCCCAGCCCTGTCTCACTGGGCTCCTGACCAAAAGACCCTGCTCATGGGAGGCCAAGGAGGTGGGAGCCAACCTGCTGACCCATTCAGGTACCACCGTTACTTCCTACGAGGACCCAGAGTTTTACCCAATGAGGTCACAAGTGTGAAGTTCTCCAGCATCACGTGTCGGTACAGGGCCCTCTGGCCCTTATCCAGGAGCACCCACTCCTCTGGAGAGAAGTACACGGCCACATCCTCAAAAGTCATCACGCTCTACAACAGCAGGGAGAGACAGTCTGAGGCACGGCAGTGTGACAGCCAACTCCTCACCCAACAGCTACCTTCCCTCAAGCCTCTGGTACTCCTCCCCTTCCTTCCCTGGTCCTACCCAGAGCTACCTCAGATGCATTTCCCCCACCTCCACCCCTGCAGGCCACAGGTCTCTCTTGGCCTCTGTACCTCAGCAAGGGAGAGCATGCCTTCAGGCCCTGGGCTGAAACCACGCCAAGGGTGGCCCCAGGTGTCCACTCAGGCCCCAGCATGACCTCTACAAGGACTCCCTACATGTATCCGCAGCGAGCGATAGCACAAGTCCTCATCAACCCCCCATGTCTACCCCAGCGTCCTCCTCTGCTGTGTCTGCCTGACATTTCAAGATTGGTTCTTCAGTCTCGTGAACTAGATAATCACACCCCCTGCCACATGGCGTGGCCCCAAGGACCTGGAGGACACGCAGGAAGTCAACCCCTTCCTCCCTCCTTGCACTGCTCCATTTCCTGTCTGCTCGGTTTCCCTTTCCCCGCGCCAGCCACCTGTCAGGGTCCTCCACTGACCGCCCTGGAGGCTGGGACTCGAGAGGAAACAAGAGCAACACCGGCCCGTCTTCCAGGTTGTTCATGGGACCATCCCCTTTTCAACCCAGTTCCCAGCCCCCGCTTTGGCCCAGCTGGACACCAGAAGTTCAGGTCCCTCAACACCATCACTCTAGGACATCACAGACTCCTGATCTTTCCCTGAAAGAAACCACTTTTTCCCTTGAATTCTTGTTTCTGTCTGGAGTAACTCCATTTTCCCAGGCATTCAGGCGGAAAACCCCGGGACAGTTCCTTACACACAGCACTTGCTCACACTGCACACCTCACACATAAGCGGATTTACCCACAATCCAACCATTTTTTCCCACCACCACTGCTCCACCTCACCCAGGAGCCATTACTGCACACTTGGACTGCAGAAGGAGACTCCCTTCATGTACCTGTTCTCCACAAGCAGGATGCTTTTAAAATTCTAACCGGTACAAAAAACAAAGCAAACGAAAAAACACCCCCAAACAACTAGCTAGGCATGGTGGCTCAGGCCAGTAATTCCGGCACTCTGGGAGGCTGAAGCAGGAGAATCACAAATTCTACTGAAAGCTGGGCGATACAGCGTCTGTGCAAAACATATACAATGTAGCTCAGGTCAAAGGCCATAGGTTCAATCCCCAGTACAAAAAAATGTGTTTCAACCAGGAGAACGTCCAGTTTTCCGTTCCAAAAGCCAGCGGCTCCTGACGCCCCAACTTCGCTGTCCTGTCTGCCCCACAGGCACACGAGAACCCTCTCCCCGCACTCCACTGCGAGAAGAGCCACGGGTCTGCGTCTCCCCCGCGGGTGCACGCGTGGGACCCTCACCTTCCAGAGCGGCAGACTTGGGATTCCCGCACATGCACGCCTCGCTGGCCAGCACCGCGGCTGCCGAACGAGCCACCTCCCCATCCCGGGCCGCGAGAGAGCGGGGCAGGCCCTTCCCTCGAGGGGTCTCGAGTCCGTGGGGCTCCCACTCTTACCCGCGCCGGATCGGTTAGCGCGCCCGCCACCGCCATCAGACCCGGGCTCGGGCGGGCAGGAGGCGGGGGACCCGCACCGCGGACCCGCGGCCTCGCGAGCTCGCGCGGACCTCGGTATCCGGCCGCCTCGAGCGCAGAGCGTGCAAGGAGATCCGCGCGGGCCTGGGGCGCACGCGTCTTGGGGCGCGGCTCGGCGGCCCTACTGGCAGCCCGCGTGCCCGGGAGAAAGGCGGCTCGGGGCGGGGCCACGCGCGGCCCGACGTGCGCTGCGAGCTCCCGGCTCGCTCTCTGCAGCCTCTGCTCTGGGCTCCCAAAACCTCCTGAGGGACCACCCCTCGAACGGACCGGGACCACGGGTCTGGCCCGACGCCCCGCGGCAGTGACAGTCTCGGACGCCGGAAGTCCGGCCCCCGCGCTCATCAGCCCAATGAACGCGGCGGACACTCACGCAAAGCCTTCCGGGTGATGTAGTTCCTGTCTGACTTCCGGCGAGTCAGGAAGCCCGGGGGTGGGGGTCCGGTCTCCTTGGCAACCGTGAAGCAAAGTAGCGCGGAGCTCTAGGAAGTGAGTTTTAGGATTACGCTGGCTTTCCTCTTCCCGGGTTCCTGCGCCCGTTCCCGCTGTTCCAGAAACTAAACTATGGAGGTTCGAAAGTGCGAACTTCGAAGGTGCCAGTTGGCAAGGGAGGAGGACAAAGAAGAAAATGTAACGGGAAGGGCACTTTAAGAGAGGAAACCGGGTGTGGTGGCGCACGCCTGTAATCCCGTCGCTCGGGAGGCTGAGGCATGAGGATCACAGAGTTCAAGGCCAGTCTGGGCTATATAGTGAGTTCAAAGCCAGCCTGAACTACATAGACCCCTGACTCTAAACAAAATAACAACCCCCCCCCCCAAAAAAACGCATGACTGTAACCCCAGCACTTGAGGGGCTTGGGCAAGAGGGTCACTGTGCATTCAAAGCAGCCTGAAGCACACAGTGAGATTTTGTCTTAAAAAGAGGTCAGCTTTGCAATACATTACTGATGATACCCCAAGAATTGCAAGCCCACAGCCTAAGCATTTCTTGAGTCTGGAACTGTTTTGGCAGTTGTCCAACCCATTCGTTTCCTTTAAACTTGGGTTAGGTCATCTTGCTTGAGCCCATCTAGTTTTCGCCTTGCCCCACGCATCACAGTGTTGGGTCACTGGTACTTTCAAGACTAGTATAGGTGGACACAAAAGGTGGAGTCTCTATTGGTAGAAAATGAAAGGTCCTCTCTTTCCACTGTGTGGGTTTAGATTTAGGGTTCTCAGTTGTGTGTCAAATTCTTGAGGATCCATCTCTTTATCTACTACCTACAACTGCCCACAGAATTGGTGGTACTTGTAAACACGTGTCATGTAAGAGAGTTTATCTGTTTTGCAGTTTCCTTGTTTTTTGGGTACTGGGTATTATGGCTTGTGTCTAGATGTCCCCCCAAAGCCTCAAGTGGTCACAGGGCTTTTTCAGAAGTGGCTGAAGCTAGTGTGTGGTGCTGGGATCAAAGGTGTATGAATAGTAAATCAGCCCACTGACTGGCATTAGCATAATTCCGGCTGGGGTTAACGGTGTGAGTGCTTACTCCCCTGCATTCAGTGTAAGGCACAGAAAGAGACTTACTTGTTCCTTCCCCCCTTGTTGCTTTTGTTGTCTTCTGCCGGCCATGTGCCACTCTGCCTTGGATCCTGCTGATTATGGGCAGAAACCTCCACAAACTGTGAACTAAGTAAACCTTTCTTTGTATCAACAACGAGAAAAATACTTAAGACACTGGGGAATAGGGATCAGACCCAAGGCCTCCTATTTATGAGACTAGGACTTCACCATTTATTTACACCTCCAGAAGAAATTTTGGAATTTATTCCCCTTAAACCAGTGGGGATATGAGACAGTACTGGAAACAACCTTCTGCTTGCTCTCCCTACGACTCAAAGATCTCTGACCAACCTCCTGTTCCTCAGGGTGAACCATGGGCCTGTCACTTAGCCTTGCATTCTGGCCATCAGTTTGGTTCCCCATACTCCTCAGTGTTTCCCAGGAAAGAGCCTGCATCCCGCTGACTTCTGTGGCAGATGTTGGGCACTCCCAGAAGCTGTCACCATCTTGTCATTACTGATAATAGCCCATTTCTAGCCAGGCTGGTGGTGCACACCTACAGTCCCACCATCTGGGAGGCTGAGCCAGGAGGATCACAAGTTCAAACCCAGCCTGGGGGGCTGGGGATATAGCTCAGTGGAATAAGTGCTTCCCTAGCAAGCGCAGGGTCCTGAGTTCGATCCCCAGTACCGCAAAAAAAAAAAAAAATTAGGTAGCAAACCCAGCCTGGACAATTTAGGGACTTAGACTCTGTCTCAAAATGAAAAAAAAATTAGATGGTTACATGGGCATAGTGGCGCACACCTGTCATCGCAGCACTCAGGAGGCTGAGGCAGGAGGAGTAGCATGACTTGGAGGCCAGCGTGGAATTCAGGTCTTTTCTGAACTCAGGAGGGATAACCACTATACACAGGTCCAGTCAGGAAAGTGGGAGGGCCAGTCCCCTGCTAGAGCTGCCCTTCATGCCTTCAGGGAGCTGTGTGCTCCCCTCCATGCCCCCACAGTTCCATACTAGGGAATGAGCCCAGGGCCTTCCACAGATGTACATCCCCAGAACTTTTTATTTTTCTGTGTTCAGACAGGGTCTCTCTAAATTGCTAAATTGCCCAGGCTGGGCGAGAACTTGCAAACCCTCTTGCCTCCTCCTCCCAGAGGGCTAAGATTACAGGAATGTACCACCATACCTGTATGGGTGTTCTTGGTGCCTGAGGATCTACTTCTGGCTGAAGGTTTTCTCACACAAGCTACTCACTTTGACCTTCTCATAATTGTAGCTGTGGCAGATGTTTTTTATGCTAAAAAAGATCCTACAGACAGTGAAGGCTTTCCCACACTGACTACTCTAAAAAGTCCTTCCTCTACAGCTTACTTTCCGGTGCCTAGTGCTTGGGTGTTTTGTCTTGCCTTTTCTTTGGGGAAGGTGCCGAGAAAGGGAGCCAGTGGATGGGTGCTTTGCACTCAAGCTCTTTCTGTACTGTGGGTATGCTGCAAAGATTGCTGCGGGAAGCCTTTTTACATCAGTGCATGCAGATGTTATTGCTCAAGTGTGAATTTTCTGGTGCTGAAATTATTATTATTATTTTTTAGCCAGGGTCTTTCTATGTAGTCCAAGGTGGATTTAAACTTACTAAGTAGCCTAGGCTGGCCTCGAACTCACAGTGATCCTCCTGCCTCGGCCCCTTGAGTGCTGGGCTTACAGGCGTGCACCACCAAGCTAGGCCTAAAGAACTTTCTAATTTTAACCTTCAGGACAAAATGAAACTTTATTTATTTATGTATTTTTGGTGTTTTGAGACAGGGTCTTGCTGTATAGTTCAGGCTGCATAGTTCATCTATATTGCAGTTTTCAGGGCTGGGGATATAGCTCAATGGAATAAGCGCCTGCCTAGCAAGTGCAGGGTCCTGAGTTCGATCCCCAGTACCGCAAAAAAACAACAACAACAAAAAAAAACAAACCAAATCTATATTGCAGTTTTCTTGTTTTTTGGCTACTGGGTGTTATGGACTAACTATATAGCCCAGGCTGGCCTTGAACTTGCAGCAATCCACCTGACTCAGCCTCCCAAATGCTGGGATTACATGTGTGTGCCACCATACCCAGCTCAAAATGAAACTTTAAAAATTAAAAAAAAATAGTTAAGGTTGGCCTTCAACAAACTATGTAGCTGAGGCTTGCCTCATACTTAAGGGTATCCTCCTGCCTTAACTTCCCAAGGGCTGAGATTACAGGTGTGCACCACCACACCTGGCCTAAGGATTAGAATTTTTTCCCCTTACATCCAGGGCATAACGATTACCCTCCCCCTTTTGGCACTGGAAATCCAACTCAGGACCTTATGCTTAGTGTCAGGTAGGTACAATGTCACTGAGCTATATACCTGGACCACCCCTTCCTCTCTTTAGCCCAGATACATGGACAAAATGTGCAGACACTGACATCAGGAGGTCAAAGTCCAGTTTCCTTTTGACATAGACAGGAGATATCAGAAAATGGCCAGGAAAGGTGAAGAAAACTTAAGAGTTGTCTATTGTCTCGTTATGGGGCTGGGGAGCCCTTGTACACCTGGACACAGTTACATGGCAAATTGTGGCAATAAGCCCCCTCCATCTTCTCAGAGTTAGCTTTGCTACACTTGATCTTAGCCAAAAGGCTCAGAAGCGACTCAGAGTTAGCTTTAAATAAAGCCTTTTTGTTTTCACGAAGCCTCCAGGATTTCATTTGGAGAACAACAACCTATAACATAATTTTCTTACTATGTTTTTGGTACTAGGGATTGAACACAGGGCCTTTGTCTCACCAAGCTACACCCCTGCCCTATATTTGTTTGATTTTTATTTACTATCTATCTGTAGATACAGTCTCTCTAAGTCGCTGTATTACCTAGGCTGGCCTTGAACTTTTGCTCCTCCCCCCTCAGTACCCCACAGTCCTGACAGTAATTTCTCTGTGAGTTACAGAAAGCCAAACAGTTGGTAGGTAACCTTCAGATAAGTCCAGGATGTGTAACTAGAAATTTTCGGCCATTCTGTGTACCACCCACATGTTAAAGCTGGAAACACACCTCATCTCTACATCTCTACGTGTACCACACCGAATCTCTACATAAGCCCTGAGCCTGCACCCCCTAAGCAAGCTGGCATTTTCAGGCAGGCACTGCTGCTGAGCTACATCCCAGCCCAAGGTGGCATTTTCAGAAAAAGTCTCCACGTTCCAACTTGTCAGTTTGTTTCCAGTGAAGATCTTTCTTCCCTCATCACTGTCTCCTTGTCTCCTATATCAGCTTCTTCCTGATATAGGGGAAATATAACTCTCAACTTTCCAGATGTCATATGTACCAAGTTTGTCTCCCCTGAAATCAAAGAATGAATTCCAAGGATCAACCAAGATTAAGAGTAGGAAAGATTTATTAAGAGATGCCTCTTGAGGGCTGGGGATATAGCTCAGCGGCACAAGCACCTGCCTGGCAGGCGCAAGGTCCCAAGTTTGATTCCCAGTACCAAAACAAGCAAACAAGCAAACAAATAAGAGATACCTCTTGAGACACAAAAGGAGTTTTGAAAGTGGGGTGGCAACCAAGCCCCTTTGTCAGGGGTAATTTTACAGCAAAGTCACAATGTGGGTACAACATGGGTCAAACTGTAACCAACCTATAGGATTACAAGTATAACCATTTAGCTAATATTGATTCAGTAGGGAAGTGGGTCACATAGCCAAGAACAAGGACATTTTGGGGAGGGGTTGGGTCCGACCCACCTGGGTAACTGATGCCTATCTGGAGCTCCTGGAATAGGTGCTGCTAACTATAGTGTAATTCCAGGTTACTGCTTATACCTTAGGGAGGCCTATAGGCCTGGCCATTGCATCTTTACCCTTAGGTCTGGCCTTCTTCAGATGTACCTCCAACCACAAGTCGGATGTCTTTATTTTTTTCTGTGACTTCCTGAGAAGTCACCACCTCGTACCTCTCTGACTGTATATTAATTTTTATCTAAATTAGCAGCCTATAATATTCTGATAGGAGCTGTTACCTTGGCAGTTATACGGCCACCCACAACAGAGGGTGATTGAGGGTGACGGAAAGAGCAAAGACCGGCCCCCTCAGGGATGGGGTGTAGCTGGGAACGCAACACTTGCCTAGCACGCTCCAGACCCAGGGTTTGATCCCAAGTGTGCACCAAAACCAAAAACAAACCGGGAAGCTGGGCATGGTAGTGCTTGTCAGGTTTGACTCGGACATTCCCCAGCACCCAACCTGTTTTTCAGCAGGCACAATTGTTCTCAGCAAAAACTACAACCCCAGTAGGAGTGTTAATCTCAGGAAACACAGGACAGGATGTCATAAAGCAGACTGAACAGAGAATCTTCCCAGCGCCAGGACATCAACTTATTTTTTCCGGGACCGGGGATCGAACTCAGGGCCCTAGTGCAGGACATCAACTTATAACGGACATTTGAAGAACTTTGACCACGGATGTTTACCCAGACCTTATCAGAGAAGCTCCCCACTCGACCCCTCCCTTTTTCCAAGCCCTATAAAAGGCTCGGCATTTTCCTGGACCACATAGATGGCCTTTTCGACCTCTGTCTGTCGGCACCAGAGACAATAAACTTCATGCCATATTGCCTTTACACAAACCTGGTGATCTCTGACTCACGCTGTTTCTCACTCAGGAGGCTGAGGCAGGAAGATTGCCAGGAATTCCTGGTCAGTCTGGCTACATAATGAGTTCAAGAGCAGCCAGACTACGCTGCATGACTCTGTTTCAAAAAACTAACAAAACAAAAACCAGGAGGGGCAGACTCTTGTGATCCTAGCACACCAGTGTCTAAGAAAAAAAAGAAAGACAAGAGGAACTTAAACCATCACCCGACATCTTTTAATTTGGGACTCCATTTCCCAGATGCCTTCGCGGGAGAGGCTTGTCGTTGCCATAGGGAACCAAAAGGACGCCCCTCGTTCAGACGGATGCAGGGTCAAAAGTCTAAACCAGAAGGCCTGGAGAGGCATGTCACCCTGGGCAAATCACAGCCGCTGATGAAGACCTACTTCCGGCAGCCTCAGTCGGCGGGGGAGGGGTTTCCGGCGCGCGGTTGAGGAGTGTTGGTTTTGCTCTTGACAGGTTGTCCCTGCCCTTGGAACGGAGGACTGGCTTCTCCGAAGCCTCCTGGGACCCGCGTGAAGGACAGTGAGGAGGACGCGCCGGCCTCCAAGCCTCCGTTCGCGTTCGCGTGTCATTGCGGGGCTGATCTCCACACGCCCCTAGGCCCGAAAGCATTGCCGGGGCGAGGAGGCGCGGAGCTCGGCCCTGGCCTGCGGTCCTCGCTCCGCCAGCGCGGCGCCCCACGGCGTCGGCCGTGGGCCCGGCCCGGGTGAGCCCAGAGGGCTTCACTCCCCGCCCCTGCCGCCCTCGGTTGTTACCCGGACGCAAGGCTGGTGCCAGGCCCGGGTCCCCCGCTTCCGGAACGAGCGAAATGTGGGCGGTGTTACAGCAATGGGGACTAAGATGCAAACACGCTTGAGGCTAGGCTGAGCTGGGGTGCTCAAGTCCTCCCGCGTATGGAGGTCATTGAGAGGCCGGAGAGCCAGGCCTGCCGTGACGGCCTGAAGCTTGTATCCCGGGCAAGGAGCCAGGAGACTGGCAGCATGGGAGGGGGCCGCAGATGCTCCCAGGCTCTGGCTGCTGGTGGGAGACCAGATGGCTGGGGAGAGGTGCAGGCCAAAGGAGAGGAGGCCCACTGGAATCTACCCTAAATAGATCACGTGAGTAATGGATGGCCTAGCAATCTCCAGACTGGACGTGGGACAATGGTTGCATTTGAATTTGTGTTTTCGATTGGGCCAGCAAGATTTTGTGATGTGTAGGGTGAGAGAAAGAAGAGACAGCAATATGCCTGCTGGTTTTGGACTCAGCCACTAGAAAATAGAAGTGTTTGTCCATTGAGATGGGGAATCAGGAGGTAGAGCAGGTTTTCAGGGGAGGTCAGAGGTGAATTTTTGAGTGTTGAAACTGAGATACCTCAGGGAATCCTGAGTGGAGGTGTCCAGAGGATAACTGGACACACGGCTGAGTTCTGCTCAGGGATTCAGCTCAGAAATACCTGGTAAGCAGCAGCTGGTCTGTGAACCAAGCCACCTTGGCTCTGACTCACATTTAAGAAGGTGCATCTTTAGGTCACCGCAGTGGGTGCCTGGTGGTCGGGCAGCAGAGGATGGGGTGGCTGGCAGGGATGTCACAAAGTCAGAGGAAAGGAGAGGCAGCTCTAAGAAAATATGTGGGTGCAGACATGGTGGCACACACCTGTAATCCCAGCACTCGGCAGGTGGATTTTGGCAAGTTTGAGGCCAGCCTGGGCCACATGGGGGCTTAAGGCCGGTCTAAACTGTATAAGGAGACCCTGTCTCAAAAACATGAGAAAAGAAAACGTGTGGGGGAGAAGAGGGTCCAGAAGGTAACTAATGTCCCTGGGATGTAGTCTGAGGCAAACTGAGATGAGTTGAATGATGTGAGGCCAGAAAGAATATGTACTCACTCCTGTATGGGCTCACTCAGGGGTGTCTGGGCTGCCTTCTGAGGGGTGCAGTAGGTTCCGAGAGGTGGGCAGTATATCTCAGTGGCAGACAGGATCAGCTGCAAGAGTTTCTGGTCTGAGATAGAAAGTGGCGGGGCAGCCAGGCGTGGTGGCGCACCCCTGTAATCGCAGCACTCTGGAGGCTGAGGTGGGAGGATTGTTGTGAGTTTGAGGCCAGCCTGGGCTACGAAGTGAGCTCAAGGCCAGCTTGAACTGCATAGTGAGACCCTCAAAAAGAAAAAAAGTGATGGGGCTGGGCTTTACTCATAATGTTGGAATTTACTGTGGTGGTAAGAAGACAGTGGGCAGAAATTCATAGGAGTCTGGAGATCTGTATGGTTCTGAATGGCTGCAGGTTGAAGGTAGAAACAGAGGCAAGTAGAGAACCCATGAAGTAAAGGCTGGGCGCCACCTCTGTCAGCTGGGTCTTTTGGAGGTGTGAGGCAGGACAAGGTGGAGTTTTTTGTTGGTTTTTGGTGGGGGTGGGGGTGCTGGGGATTAAACCCAGGACCTTGGCACTGAGCCTCATTCCTGATATTTTTTTTTCCTCAGAGTCTCACTGTCACTGTTACTTAAGCTAAACTTGAACCTCCTGCCTCAGCCTCCAAGAATGGCAGCATTAGTGTGCACCACAGTACCCAGCTTGGGCAGTATCTTGATGCTCTCACCAGGCAGACAGGCTCTGAATATTTGCAAAGGCATACGAGGAGGAGGGAACATTCTGGTATTGTGGGCCTTGGATTTGGCTGTGGGCTTGGAGGTCCATGGAGTCATGTGCACATGCGTAAGTATGAGGCAAGGGGGGGCAGGGGGCCAGGGGCTAAGGAAAAGGATGAGTCCCAGCGTGGTGTTTCTGGAAGTCAGAACCTGGAGACTCCGAACTTGGGTATCATCTGCCTAGATGTCTGAGGGTAGAGCCACATATAGAGAGTGGGGCTTGGGCTCGTCAGTGGAGGGTAACTAGGAGTCGGGAGAAGAGACGCTGCCAGAGAGGTGGTGGGTGTGGGGCTGAGGCACGGGTGAGCTCATTCCCCTGTTTTGCTGCCGTCTATTGGTCTGGTCGACTTAACTGTTCCCATCATGCAAGATCAGATGGCAAGCTCCACGGCCACGTCCACCTGTGAGGACGTGGCTGTGTGCTTCTTCTGGGAGGACAGGGGCCTTTTTAATGAGGCTCAGAGGCACCTATACTGTGAAGTGAGGCTGGAGCACTTTGCCCTTGTGGCCTCACCTGGTAAGGCTCTCATGTCTGCCCCAGCATCTCATTCTGGGCCCTCCCTCTCTTGTGTTCTCTGATCAGATACTTCCAGCAGCCTAGCTATGCCAGGCACTGCATAGTTACTTCTTGTAGGTACTTTTTCCTCCGAGACACTCCTCAGAGGCTTATTTTGTAAGACTGAGTTTCCTTTCTGTGGAAAGATGTGCTGAGCTCCCTTTGGTCTGTCATGAGGGGCTGTGCTGAGTGAAAACCAGCACTCACCTGGCTTGTCTTTCCCAGGACTTGCAGCTTCCAAATCTTCTGTGGCTGTCTACCTGGGCTGTTTACCTGGGCCAGGGTAAAGAGCCTTGGGTGCCCAACAGGGTAGATTTGTCTCTAGCCACAAGAGAGCCCCAGAGCCCCAGAGGAAGCCCAGGCCTGGTGATTAGGAGCTGGGGATAGGGACAGTACGGGAGTCAGCGCTGTTCCAGGCACCTGGCTTGTACCCTCTGGTGTTAGTTGCTGGGGTCAGTAGCCGTACTTTACTCCCACCTTTCCTGTCTGGTTCTAAGCAACTCCAGCTTCTTGCTATATGTACTCTGACCTCTGGTCCTTGAATGGTGGGTGACACCACTACTCTGACGTCTATGTCTTCCCCATTCCCCTCTGCTTCCTTTGCAGGGTGCCCCACATTAGCCTACACTCAGTGTATTTTAAGAGGTGTCTGTACCCTCATGTACACTATGAGGGCCAGACCCCTGGCTGCACTGGACCTCCTAGGCTTGTCACACTTCTGTGTCCCCTTTTCCCATCAGAGACCTCTGGGAACTGCCTGTGTCAGAACTGGGATCTGAGGCATGACTTTGAGTGCCTGCTTCCCTGGGCCCCATCCTCACTCGTGGCTCCTATTGAGGCCCTTCCCATTTGCACATACTCAGGTCCATTGCTTGTTGGTTCTTTATCCAACTCATGCCCTACATATGTCAGACATGCCCCTTTCAATAGAATCCACATGTATGTCAATGCATTACTCTACCTGCAGGCTGTTGGAGTGCAGTGGAGGAAGCCTTTCCTGAACAAGGTGTTTCCAGAAAAGGAGCATTCTGGTTTGGGAGCCCTATAGCAGGTGTTTCCACCCAGAATACCTGTGACATGTATGGCCCAGTCTTGGAAGACATTTTGCTTCTTCCTGAACGTGAGAGAACATACCATGGGCAAAACCCATACATTTGTGGGGCATGCAGCAGAGGCTTCCGGATCAGTGTAAACTTTTACCACCTTCAGGAAGAGCACAGTGCTGAGAAGCCCTTCCCATGTGGGGAGGGTAGGAAAGACCATGATGGGTAGGAAGGCCATGGTGCACGCTATGAGGCATCTAGAGAGGGGAAGCCATGTAGGAACGTTGAACACAGGGCAACCCTCCCACTCAGCTCCAGTCATGGGCAACAGCAGGGCCCCCACATCATGCAGAGGTCCTTCAATTGTGACGGTGGAAAATGCTTCCCAAAGGCCTTTGGTCTCCTAGACCACCTGATAGCACACTCTGAAGGGAGACCTTTCCAATGCCCAGCAGGCGGAAATGCCAAGGAGAACTCAATCCTCATTAATCACCAACAATTTCACACTGATAAAATACATGTGTGTGAGGAATGTAAGAAGGCCTTCAACCACCTGTTTAAACTGACAATGCATCAGAAAGTTCACACTGGAAAATCACATTTGCAGCAGATACTGGAAGGCCTTTACCTGCAAACAATCTGCACCACAATGTTCACACTGGAGAAAGGCCTTATGAGTGTGGCCAATGTGGGAAATCCTTCACTCAAAGCTTCCGTGTTGTTCAGCATCAGAAGGTTCAAAGCGTAGAAAGACCTTCTGAGCATGGACAGTACTAACGAGTTTTAGCTGTATCTCTAACTTTATTGAGCACCAGAAAATACACAGTGGGGTAAGACCTTATGAGTGCAATGAATGTGGCAGAGCCTTTATTAACAGCTCCCATCTTATTTGTCACCAGAAGGTTCATAACACAGAAAGCCCTTTTGAGTGCAATGAGTGTGGAAAAGCCTTCAGGCAAACCTCAAAGCTCATTCTTCACCCGAGGAGTCATACTGGAGAAAGACCTTACAAGTGCAACCAGTGTGGGAAAACTTTCAGTTGTCTCTCCAACCTTGTTCCACACTAGCGAATTCATACTGGTGAGAAGCCCTGTGAATGCTCAGAATGTGGGAAAGCCTTCAGTCAAAGCTCTGCTCTTTCAGCACCAGAAGGTTGACACTGGAGAAAGGCGTTATGAGTGCAGTGAATGTGGGAAAGCCTTCAGCTATAGCTCTAACTTTGTTAAGCACCGGAAAGTTCATACTGGAAATAATAGGCCTTATGAATGCAGGCAGTGTAGGAAAGCCTTCAGTGAAAGCTCCATTTTGAGTCAGCACCGGAAAGTTCATACTGGGGAAAAGCCTTACAACCACAACCCATATGGAAAAGCTTTCTGGTATAACTCTAATCTTTCTAAGCACCAGCAAGGTCACATTGGAAAAGAGTGTTCCAAGTGCAGTGGACAAAGGAACTCCTTCAGCCAACACTCTAGGGTCTTCTAGCACCAGAACGGTCGTGGTAGAAAAAGCCTCAGGAGTGTGGTCAGCATGAGAAAGCACTGTTCATAAAAGGACTCATTCTGTGAGGAAATTTTCTTTCTTTTTTGTTTTGCTGTTGTAATGCTTACGATTAAACCCAAAGCCTTGTGCAGGTGAGGGAAGTACTCTACCACTGAACTGCATCCCCAGCCTACATGAGAAAATTTCTGTGAGAGCCGGGTGTGGTGGCGCACACCTGTAATCCCAGCACTCGGGAGGCTGTGGCAGGATTGTTGCGAGTTGGAGACCAGCCTGTGCTACAAAGTGAGCTCAAGGCCAGCCTGAACTGCATAAAGAGACCCTGTCTCAAAAATACAAAAAAAAAAAAATTTTTCTGTGAGAAGTTTTGTGAGGAAGACACCAGCCAAAAGTTGAAAATTGTACTTGCCAACCCCTTTTGTGGAGAGATTGCGTCTGAGTGCCATATATGTAGAGAGATATATGTTATATTTTCTAGCTATCCAGGTTCCTTGTCAGATTATGTCACTGCCAGATACTATCCTAGCTCTGCTAGTTGGCAGGGTTGCACAGCCTTTGCCTGCATTCTTGGGAGAGGCAGACTGTGCTCTTTCATTTGCCGGAGGAAGTGATGGGAGCCCTTTCGGGTCACCTCAGTTCTCACCTCTCCCCTATCCCCAGTGGTTTAATCTTTGCCCTTTGGTTTAGTTTACTCCAAAAGGACCTGAACTGGAATCCACTGAAGATTTCCACTCTTGACCCTTGTCAGGTTCCACATGACACTTGGAGAGGGTCTGTCCATATATAGTCATCCAAACCTGGAACCACCTGCCTTCAGTGGGTACTAATAAAGGTTTCATTACTGAAGCTATCTCTTCTCCCCTCATACTAGGGATTGAATTATGCACATGTGAGGCAAATGCTCCACCACTGAGCTATATCTCCAGGTTTTCTGTTTTTGTTTTTACTTTAACACGGTCTCAAAACCAAACCAAAACAAACAAAAACCCCAAAGACAAAACACAGGCCTTGCTAATTTGTCCAGGTTGGCCTCAAATTTGTGACCCTCCAGCCCCATCCTCCTAGATAGCTGGGGTTATAGGTTTGTGCCACTACATCTGGCTGAAGCCATCTGTTAGTCCAAGGGGTGAGACAGAGAGGATGATTGGGATTTAACTGTGAGGAGGTGAAGGGCTTCCCTTAACCCAGAGGGGACAGCAGGAAGGCAGAAGCTCTCAGTGCAGTTTAACCTAGTTTGCCTTGAGGTTTCTAGTTCAGTTCATATGTCCCGGTGCCAAGAACTACCTATTGGGCCCAGAGCATTGGAAATTGTGTGTTTGGTGTATCAATTGGCAGTACATCCTGGGGAAGCAGGAGCTGTTCCCCTTGGTTCCAGGGATGTTCTCAACAGTTGAGGGCCTCCATCTCCTGGGACCTGCCCATGAATAAGGTCTCCGAAGTCCAGAATCTGTAGATGAGTGTCACTGGGTGTAAGATTTTAATTTTTTTTTTGAGACAGGGTCTCCCTGTGTATTTCTGGCTGGTTTTGAACTCACTAGGTACCCCAGGCTGGCCTCAAACTTGTAGCAATCCTTCTGCCTCATTGGGTGTGTCAATGAGTGCTGGGATTACAGGAGGATACCAACACATCCAGCACTAGTTTTAAGATTTTCAGTGGCCAAGTGTGGGTCGCTAAGAGGGGAGCAGAAACACTGGATGTGAGGTCAGGGAATATGGGAGACTAGTAAATATAGTAGATATGCTGGTGGTGAGCATAAGCCAAATCATACTAGTTCAGAACAGCTGGTTCTGTTCAATTCTATACCCAGTGATATATGGGCAGCTTCAGGTTGACCACAGTGGGATAATTATACCACAAAAATTAGCAAACAGCAAGTCTTTCAAAAAAAAAAAACCCATGATTTTCAGGGTTTGTCAAATTTTCTCAGTGACTTTTGGCCACAGAAAAGACAGCTCAGCAGATCTAAAGAAATAAATCCTACACATCCTCATTTTGCACCACTATAGTCCTAGAACAAGTACAGATGCAGCTTTAGAACGGGCATTTCAAAACCGGCCCCATATACACCTCAGCCCAAGCACATACCTTTTCTGTATTGTGAATGGGGAGGTGGGAAAAAAGAATGGGCAGTTCAGTAGCATGCTGGCCACTGGCAGAGTGGATCACCTAAAGGCTTGGTGCATTCGGCAGTGTCAGTAGGACCACACCATGTCATGGCCATGCCTGCACAGGTGGGAAGCCCGGTACTCAGAGAAGGGAGGCCTGATGGCCCAAGCACATGGCTTCTGTGGCTCAGCATAGTCCTACAAGCATAGAATAGCCTGGCTTTGCCGTCTGCCATTTTCACTGTCACTGGGGTAGAGCTGTCCAAAGCCACAAGGAGCGAAGATGGTAGAGTCACTGTACAGCTGCCCTATTTCTCGGTCTCCAAAAGGACATTCTATGGCCTCTTCTTATTTCACGATGTTTGAAACTATTTCCCCAAACTTCTATACAACGCTGAACCTATGTCTATAAAATTTATACATGTATTCCTGAGCTAGCAGTTGTGACTATGAAGCAAATCAGGTTGGAGGGTGCCAACCGTTCCCCAGACAAGAAGTCCCTTTCGCTCACAGTGCTTACCTCACAGCTTGCAGAAAGTGTGGCACATTGCAGCAGCTCCCTCCAGAATGACTTCCCTCTACTACCCTAAAGCAGGGAGACCACATGAGGAACAGTGTCCAGCAGGGTTGTGGTCAGTGAGTGTGTGGTAGTCTGTGAAAGTTCTTCCCGGGATTTGGAGGCATCAGAGCAGAGCCTGACCTCAGGTCATCTTTCTGGGTATAATGATTGTCTCCCACCAATGTGGAAGGGTGCTTGTATCAGAGTTAAACTGTTGAGCTATGTGTGCCTTGAAGTGGGAGAGAAGAGACATTTGTCATCAGAGCTCAGCTCCATACGTTGTGTCCTGTATGGTAGGCATTAGGCATTTAAAGCTACCCAGCCTCCTTCCACTGGCAGAGTCTTTTACTTGAGCTTGCCTTTTGGCCTCCCCAGTGGGGTTCTGTGCAAGGTAGCTGGGCTTCCGTGTGTGTGTGTGTGTGTGTGTGTGTGTGTGTGTGTGTGTGTGTAGGATCATTGCCTGGGCTGCAAAGTGAGCTCAAGGCCAGCCTGAACTGCACAGCAAGGCCCTGTCTCAAAAAGACCAAAAAAAAAAAGAAGAAGAATATACAAAGTTATGCTCCATGGCCTTATGCGTCTGAGAGTTGGGCTGCTGGCACCCACCTCTGCTCTGCAGGGAGCTCTGCCCAGGAACTGTTTCAGGGGAAAGCACAGCTGAACGAAGGCCAGTGAAAGGCTTTTAGGGTTTGAGCCCCCAGATCTATTTAGCACCTGAAGGCAAATGCCAAGGGGATTTTTTGGTTTTGTGTACCAATAAATAAATGATTTTTGTTGAAGTTATTCAGATCGGGGTTATGTCACTTGAGAGTGAGTTCTATACCTGCGATATCTGCTACCTCTTTACCTACTGGGAATGTAGGGCTCAGCAGAATTTTCTTGCAGCTCCATGGAAAGGATCAAAGACTACCCTGGAACCAGGTAGGACAAACCTATAATCCCAGCATTCCAGGAAGCTGAAGCAGGAGGATCAAAGATCGTGACCAGCCTAGACAACTTAACAATTTAATGATAGCCCATCTCAAAACAATGAAACAAACCCACAAAAAAACTAAAAAGGGCTGGAAATACAACTTAGTGTGAAAGTCATGCATTCAGTTGCTACTAACATACGCACACATGCACACGGACCAAGCCAGCTCTCAAGGGTTATACAGCAGCAACAGGTGGACAAGCATGGGCAAGCTGCCCCCTTCCCTCAGTTGTCTTCCTTGCAGCTTTTGGTACTATGACACTAACACACAGTTCTGCCTTGATCAGTACTATTGCTCACAGCTCAGCCTTTCCTTGAAGCAGTGGGTTTATTATCTTGCTCATAATAAAATGTAAGTGCCTCACCCTAGTACACAGTGCCAGTATAACCTAGCTTCTCGAAGCTCCTGTCGTGAGCATGGCTGGGAAGAGGTGTAGGATTTCTAGAGTCACACATGTGTGGGCTTCATGATTATACTTGTTTACCACCAAGCAGGTTTGTCCCTCTTGAGAGATGGGGAAACAGCTTGGTGGAGTTAATATGGCTCAGCTTCTCCAAAAAGATCTCAATTTTTAAAAAAAGATCTCAGTTTTTATGTAACTTTTGATTTTATAAATGTTGGAAACAATTTCTAAAAACATTTCAATACATACTCAGTCTGCCAAAATCATCAGTGACGTGCCTTAATCACAGCATTCTGTGAAACCGAAGCATATGAATCCCAAATTTGCAACAAACCTAGGCAACTTGTTGATTTAGCAAGACCCTGCCTCAGAAAACAGAATAAAAAATAAAAATGGCTGGAGATGTAGCTTATTGTAGAGGCCCTGGTTCCATCTCCAGTACCAGGAAAGAAAACTTCCCCTACCGGTCCAGTTCAATCTCCCAGTCACCTGTCACTCATGGGGTGAGAGGAGCATGAAGACTCAGGCCTAGGGAGAGAAGCACACTTCCTTTTCTCTGCTCCCCTTGCTCCTCCCTCCACAAGGACAGCTGATGACCCCTCCCCCAGACCCAGGCCCAGCTGGGGGTCCTGCAGAGGAACCACACACTTGACAGATGTCCCCGCGCCTGACAGTGTGCAGGCTGGGCCTGCTGAAAGCAGGAGACATATTTCATCTCAGTCAAGTGTGTGGTAACAGTTAATATGCACATGGACCTGGGAACAGGGTAGTTGCTGATTGGAATTCTGAAGAAAGAAGGGGCTGAAAACAACAAATGTTAGTTTGCACTGGTGGCTGGAAAGACCTCTCCAAGAAAATCAGTAAGAGTGACCTGTGGTGGGAAAATGTATGAAGCCCTACAGCCCATGAGAAGCAGGATTTGAGTTTGGGAGTTGGTTGTGTTAGCCCAGCAACCTGGGGCCCCACAGGAAGTCATGAGATGAGCTCCCTTCAACATGGAGGCCAGGGCTGCAGCTGATTTCAGAAGGACAAATGCTCAGCCTCTATGCTGGTGGTGCCATAGGACTTAGGGCATGGCAAAGCTGGTTGGAGAAATAAACAGGACTTGTTAATTACAAGATCCTAGGAAAGCCAGTCCTTGGTGCACATCTGTAATCCCAGCACTCAGGAGGCTGAGGTAGGAAGATTGCTCTAAATTTTAGCCCAGCCTGGGCTACAAAGTGTGTTCAAGGCCTGTCTGTACTGCATCGTGAAACACTGTCTCAAAAAGACAAAACCAAACAAACAAAAAACCCCCACCAAGATCCCAGGACAGCACTAAGTAATTCCTAGGACCGTGTATGTAGAACTTCTTGTGGATTCCCATAGATGCAGACATAAAAAAGGGAAAAGAACCCACTATTGTGACTCTTCATGACAGCCCACCCTAAGTCTCCCATACCCAGGGTACATTTTCAGTTTTGTTTTTTCTTTTCCTCCTTGTTCAGCCCAGATCTGCTCTGCAGGGCCAGTTTCTCTCTTACCCAGTCACCCCTCACTTTTCAAACAAACTTTTGACACCTCCTGCCTCAGCCTCCCAAGTGCCGTGATTACAGGCGTGTGCCACCACACCTGGCCATTTTTGGCTTTTCTTGTTCAATTCTTTGCTCAAAGCAAGAAGGACCTGCAATAAGTTTAACTGATAAGACATTTCTGAAGGAACCACCTACTAGATGAGGTGGCACACACTTGTAATCCCAGCACTCAGAAGGCTAAGGCAGGAAGATCCTCTTGAGTTTGAGGCCAGCCTAGAGTAGTTAAGTGAGTTCACGGTCAGCCTGCACTACATAGAGACCGTCTCAAAAAACCAAAGAAACCTCAACCAAACACACAAAAAAAAACCCAAAACTACCCAGTACCACTGGGGTCCAGGACTCATCTGTGGGTGTGATACAGACTGTGCTGAGCCCCAGAAGGCTCTGCCCTGGGTGCTCCTGGGAGGAGGTGTGGTGGAGAGGCCCACAAATCAGGTAGAATTCTCTTCAGGGCATTTGCACCCATCCCTAAACTGGCCATGATAGTACACGCCTGTTGTTCCAGCCATTTAGGAGGTTGAGGCAAGATGATGAGTTCCAGGACATCCTGGGTAAGTTGGCAAGACCCAGTCTTAAAAAGGGCTAGCAGTGTATCTTAGTGGCAGACTGCTTATGACACAAGTCCCTGAGTTTAATTGCTAATACTGAAAAAAATCACTCAGGCTTAAATGGACCTAGGGTTCAGTGAAATCAAAAGGACTATCTTCTGCTGCCTTAATGTTTTCTGGGACCAGAGTTATAGCTCTGTGGCACTGCGCCTGCCTGGCAACTGTGACGTCCTGAGTTAGATTCCTGACACCAAAAAAAAAAAAGAAAAAAAATGTTTTTTGTTGCTGAAATACCGTCGTTAGGTGCTTGTTTTTTACCCAGGGACATAGCTCTGTGGCACAGTGCCTGCTTGGCAAGTGCAAGGCCAAGTTCAATCCCTGTTACCAAAAAAACCAAAAAGTTTTTTAGTTCTGGAGGTTGAACCCAGAGAACATGAGCTATATCCACCTCTTTTATTTTTTTATTTCATTTTTTATTTTTTTGGTACCGGGAATCAAACTCAGGACCTTGCCCTTGCCAGGCAGGCACTTGTACCACTGAGCTATAAACCTCTTTTTTTCACCCCTATGTTTTGAGATTAGGTTTCACTAACTTGCCCAGGCTGGCTTACAATTTGGGATTTTCCGCCTCAGCCTCCCAAACAGCTAGATCACAGGCATAGGCCACCACGCCAAAGAGATCTGTTCAGGTCACAGTTTTGGAGCCTGCAAGTCTGGCCCTCCAGTCTCTCATGCAAGTCACGGTATGCAGGAGAAATCATATAGTGAGGCAGGAACCCAGGGCAGGTCCAGCCACACTTTTTTTTTTAATCTTTTTGTGACAGGGTCTCACTATGCAGTTCAGGCTGGCCTTGAGCTCACTTTGTAGCCCAGGCTGCCCTCAAACTCACAACAATCCTCCTGCCTCAGGCTCCTGAGTATTAGGATTACAGCCACACTCTTTCTGTCATAGCTCACTGTGAGAACAAGCTCACTCCACAAATCCAGCATTAATCCCTTCCGAATGAGACCCACAACATAACGATCTACCACTAGACCCCATCTCAGTAATGCTGCACGTGCCTGTAATCCCTTCACTTGGGAGTCTGAGGCAGGAGGATCACTGCAACTCTGAGGCCTACTTGAGCTACATAGTGAGTTCAAGGCCGGCCTGGGTTACACAGTGAGATCCTGTCTCAAAACAAAAAACCCAACAAAAAAATCAGTAAGGAATATAAAAAAAAAAAAAAAAAGCAAGCTGGCTGTCAAATCTTCCCTCTGGGACACAAAAGCCCCTCTGCCACATCCCAGCATGTCCTTGGCTGGCTCTTACTAGCATGCTTCCCATCACCACCTTCCCCATGGCTTGAGGGTGAGTACTTACCCCAGCCAGGGGCATGTGCAACGAACACCTGATGGTGAGTGAAACCAGGCCCAGCAGTACGTGACAGTAACGCTAGCACAGCATGCAGAGGCTCTAGGAGCCCTGGCTGGGTCAAGAAGCCACATCCCACAGGTGCATGGGCTTCTTGCTCAGCCCCAGGACCATGGTGAACAGCCACAGAGAGCCCAAGGTTGGCTGGCCTCGACCACAGCTGTTTTCTGTCATCCTGCTCTCTCCACCAAGACAGAGAAGAGCCCAGGAACCCAGGAAAGCTGTTCCTTCTACTCACAGTGACATAGCCTAACTCAGATCCCAAGGCCCTACACACATATACACAGGACCTCAACTACAAAACATAACAACACAAGAAGGCTTTTATTCCCATGTTTCCCAAGCAGCATGAAGTAGCCTCTACCATGGCAGGACCACAAGCAGTGGCAACAGTGTCCATGAAAACAGCAAGCAAGGACTAGAAGCTTCCAAGAGGATGGTTCAGCTCCTCTTGAGCAGCATGGGGTCGTGTCCATGCCTCTGCCAGTCACAGGGAGGAAAAGGAGGCCTGTCGTGGGCTCCGCCATTCACAATTGACTCCTATGGAAAGGATGGGACCAGTCACCTGGATACGGGTGACTGACATACACAGTGGCGACCTGCCTAGTGTTGGAGGTAGGATGGCTTCGGTCATAGGAGCCACCAGTGGTGTAACTGCCAACAATTTGGGCAGGCAGAGTGCATAATGCAGTGTGGCTCCCAAAGCTCTCCATACAGGTAGCATGCATGGCATCTCCCAGGGTGAGGTGGCGTGCAGGGTGGCATCTAATGCAGGAAGCCTCATTTCTTTCAGAAGGCACCCTCATGAAGACTACTTACCCAGGCTCCTTTCTGAGACAAAGTTTCTCCTGCTGAGCCAGCTGCTAGCTGCTGATGGCTTTTCCGCCGGTGCTGGCCTCCAGAGGACCCTGCAGGGTGGATTTTCCTGTGCTGGTGGAGGGTAGAACTGTGTTTAAAGGCTTTCCCACATTCAGTGCATGTGTAGGCCCTCTCCCCGGTGTGGAACTGCTGGTGCCGATTTCGATAGGAGCGGGTGGTGAAGGTTTTCCCACACAGGCTGCATCCATATGGCCGCTCTCCAGTATGACCTTCCAGTGTTGGTATAGGCCTGAGCGGGTCACGTATGTTTTCCCACAATGCTCGCACACAAAAGGCCGCTCTCCAGTGTGGACTCTCTGGTGAAGAATAAAGCTCTTGTTGTATTTGAAGAACTTCCCACACTCCCTGCACTCGTAGGGCCTTTCTCCAAGGTGGACCTTCCGATGCCGAATGAGGGTGGACAGCACGCTGAAGGCCTTGCCACACCTGCTGCACTCATACGGCCGCTCTCCAGTGTGAGTCCTCTCGTGCAGCACCAGGGCATCTTTGCGGCTGAAGGTCTTCCCACATTCGCTGCACTGGAAAGGCCGTATGCCCGTGTGAATCTTCTGGTGCTTCCTCAGTTTGGATGCATAGCTGAAAGCTTTCCCACACTCACCACACACGTGGGCATCTTCTTCCAGGAGGTCTTTCTGGTCATCAGAGGAGGCCAAGTTCTTGGTGGGGGCACTTCCACCTGCTAGGCATTGGAAATGTCTTTCTTCAGGGTGGGCTATCAGGTAGTTGAGGAGAGAAAAGGCCTTCAGGAACCTTTCTCTGCAGTTACTGCACTTGAAGGGCTTCTGTGAGGTGTGGACAGCCTGTTGTGGCTTGTGACTGAGGCTGGGGAGGGCTGGCTTGTGCTCAGGGCTCCCATGCACCTTTCCCTCACTGAGGGAGGCTTCGGGCCGGAGGAGGTCTGTAGAGGGTGGGTTGTCACCCAGGTCTCCACATATGCAGGGCTGTTCTCCCACATGGATTCCACAATTCTTCACTTGCTTGGAAGAAGATTCTTCATCCTTCACTCTACACAGGCAACCTGAAAGCAAAGAAGTCAATTACTAGAATTGGATTGGAAGGAGGTACCTGTATCATGCTTACAAGAAGGGCTCCGTGGAATTGCTGGGAGGGCACGTGGATAGATCTGGGTGAGGCTATGCTGAGCCAGCAGACCTAGGCTCTACCAACCACAGAGTAGGAATGACTTCAATTGAGACAAGGACACAAAACCAGAGCTAGGTATGGTGGTACACACCTGTAGTCCTAGCACTCTAGAAGGCTGAGGTGGGAAGATTGCAAGTCTGAGTCAGCCTGGGCAACTTGGCAAGATCATGTCTCAAAATAAGGACTGAATATGTAGCTCAAAAAGAAATCTCTGGGTCTAATCCTCAGGACCAAACAAACAAATGGGGTGCAGTGCAGGGAAGAGACCTGGGTCTCTGAGAGTCCTTTGCAGAAGGTTTTAGCAGAGACTCAATAGCCCATGTCAGCTGAGCACTGTGAAGAGGCAAAGTTTAGTCCTAGCAAACTCTAAGTATAAAACAGTAGTTGGTGTTCATGTACTGTTTAAAGACATGTGGGGCTGGGGATATAGCTCAGTGGAACAAGCGCTTGCCTAGCAAGCGCAGGGTCCTGAGTTCGATCCCCAGTACCGCAAAAAAAAAAAAAAAAAAAAAAAAGTTAACTTTCCGGGGCTGGGGATATAGCTCAGTGGAATAAGCGCCTGCCTAGCAAGCGCAGGGTCCTGAGTTCGATCCCCAGTACCGCCAAAAAAAATAAAAAATAAAAAAAAAATAAAGACATGTGCATTTCTCACATCACACACAGGACGGTGGCTAGCACGCAGCTTTGACCAGGAACAAAGAGAAAGTGAGAAACCAGGCAAAGGTGGGCCGTCCAAAGCCTGAGGGTCATAGAACAGAGATGGCAGGAAGAAGGTGTCTTGAGGGAGATGGTGGGAATGAAGTGTGGTCTTCAACTACAATACCAAACCCCAGAATACACAGGCACGCAGCCTGCCACACGCTTATTCCTGACACTCAGGCACCACGGGTCCATATACCAAGGACAGTGCTAAAACAGGCCTCAGGTTTTCCCACAGTGCTAGAAAGAAAGGGCTTCTCTCTACCGTGGGCTCTGGCAAAGAAGCTCTTGTATTGGAAGAACGTCTTGCACTCCCTGGGCCTTTCTTTAAGGAGACCCTTGTCCTCTGCTGTGCTAACCCATGTCACATCCACCCAACTGCACACCAGCGTATGACATTCCCACACAGCTCAGTAAATAGGTGTAATTTGTGTGTGTGTGTCTGTGGTATTGGGGCTCGAACGCAGAGCCTACAGCACTCTCTATTTTAGGACATGGTCTCTGTGGGGAGCAGCTATATCTGGACACCCATCACAGGAACAGGAAAACAAGCTGTTCCAGCTCCTAGAATGGGAGCTGCTCAGACAAGCCCTACAAAGTTGCTAGGCAGAGGTTAAAATTGACATCAACTTAAAAGTATGAATAGCCCATGCCTGCACTCAGAAGGCTGAGGCAGCAGGATCACTGCGAGTTCGAGGCTAGCCTGAACTGCATAGCGAAACCCTGTCTCAAAAAAAAGTATGAAGCAAGCAAGCTGTGGTGGCTGAGCCAGCTGGAGAGAGGGCTCCACCTGACCTCAGCTTTCTGTCTCTTTTCTTTATTTCTCTATCCTCTCAGCCCTCTTCCCCCTGGAAACTTGAGAGCTGTGCTGGACTGACAGTCTCACTACATTGTCCAGGCTGGCCTTGAATTTGCTGTCCTCTGCCTTAGGCTTCCCAGTAGCGGGATTATAGGTGTGCACCACCATCCCTGGCTCCTTTGTAAAAAGAAAGTTTTAATTTTAAGGCAGGATCTCAGTTGGACATGGTGGTGCACAACTGTAATCCCAGAACTGACTGGCTAAGGCAGAAGGATCCAAGTTTGAGCCCAGCTTGGGCAACCTAGTCACTGATACCTTACCTCAAAAAACAGAAACAAAAAACAAAAACAGAAACAAAAAACAAAACAAAACAAAACAAAAAAAGCTAGGGATATAGCTCAGTGGCACAAGTGCCTACCTGGCATGAGTTCGATCCCTGGTACCACAAAACAATAATAAATAGGTTCAATCCCTAGCATGGGAGGTAGGAGGTAGGTAGGTAGGTAGGGTGTGTGTGTGTGTGTGTGTGTGTGTGTGTGTGTGTGTGATGATTGTTTTACAGAAAAGACAAAAGCTCTCTTACAAAGCAAAAATTGACATATGAAAGAAAATTTAACATAATTATTGGAGACTTCAGGCCTGGGGATATAGCTCAGTGCAAGATTCAGAGTTCGATTCCTGGTACCAGAAAATAAAACAAAAAAAATACTTTAATCTTCCATTTTCAGTAATGGGTAAAACCTTTGAAAGACAAAAAAAAATTTTTTAAGACAAGATAAGAGGAGGATAACAATAGTTAATACATTGTATAGTGTTATCTTTAAATCAGTTACCCAGCCGGGGATATAGCTCAATGGCACAAAGTACCTGCCTGGCAAGTACAAGGTCTCAAGTTCGATTCCCAGTACAAAAAAAAAAAAATGCTGCCATTAAATCAGTTACCCAGAGTACAAGACATCAGCATTTAATTATCCAAACAATACTAGCACAAACCTTTCTTTTCAATGAACTAAAAGCAATTAGTAGTATAAATCCTGCTCTTAACTAGTTTTGGTCTTGCTATGCAGTTCAGGCTGACCCTGAACTCACTATGTAGCCTCAGTTGGCCTTGAACTCACAGGGATCCTCCTGCCTCAGGCTCCCAAGTGCTGGGATTACAGGTATGCATCATCACGCCCTGCTTCTCCACAGACTTCTCTTTTTTTTTGTCTTTTTGTCTCAGGGTCTCACTATACCGTTCAGGCTGGCTTTTTTTTTTTTTTGGCGGTACTGGGGATCGAACTCAGGACCCTGCGCTTGCTAGGCAAGCACTTATTCCACTGAGCTATATCCCCAGCCCAGTTCAGGCTGGCTTTGAGCTCACTTTGTAGCCCAGGCTGGTCTCGAACTTGCAAGAATCCTCCTACCTCAGCATCCTGAGTACTGGGATTACAGGTGTGTGCCGCCATGCCCAGCTACAGACTTTAAAGAATTGAAATCATACAAAGTATACTGTTTGTCCACAAAGGAATTAAAACAAATAAAGAGAAATTTATGCAATTTAAAACAAATTAGTCCTAAATAACCAAGAAGTGAAAGAAAAAAAAAATCACACAAAATTACAAAGTACTTTGACATGAATGAGAATGAAAATCCAACACACTAAAAATTATGGGATACAGCAAAAGCAACAGAAAAAAAAAATACCAACACTCATATTTCTTCCTTTTTTTCTTTTCTTTTTGCAGTGCTGGGGATTGAACGCATAACCTCACACATGCTAAGCAAGTACTCCGCCATTGAGCTACATCTCCAGCGTCACATACTCATGTTTAAAAAGATCTCACTAGTCATGTTGGCTCATGCCTGCCTGTAATCCCAACACTCTGGAAGCTGAAGCAGAAGGATCATGAGTTGGAGGCTTGCCTGGACTACACTGAGATCACATCTCAAATAAACAAAAAAAAGAGGGTGTGGCAGCGCACGCCTATAATCTCAGTACTTGGGAACCTGAGGCAGGAGGATCATTGCAAGTCTGAGACCAGCTTGGGCTACAAAGTGAGTTTAAGGCCAGCCTGAACTGCATAGCGAGACCTTGTCTCAAAAAAACCAAATTTTAAAAAATTTAAAAAAAAAAGAAGAAAGCTAGGTGTAGTGGCATACGCCTAATCCCAGCACTTGGGAGACTGAGGCAGGAAGGTAAGAGGACTACAGAATAAAATAAATAAATATAGACAACAACAACAACAAAAAATCACTAATAAAGTAACTAAACCTCAAAGAAACTTAGGCCAGTGGTGGGGAACCCATGGTGTGTGCTGCCGCAGCTGTCGTGTCACTGAAAGCTCTGAAAGGTTCACATCACTGACCCACACTAAGGGCCAGGGCCAGTTTCTGTCAGTGTTTTGGCAACAACTTAAATACCTTTGTGAGTTCCTGGGAACGGTCAAGGTCCTGGCTTGGGCTGAAACCTGCCGGGAAAACCTGCAGCTGGCTGGGTGTTGCAATGGTCAAAGCACTCTGTTCTTCTGTCAGGGAACAAACTACCAAAACTGACTGAAGAAGAACAGAAAATAAAAATAAGCTTAGGGAGGGGAGAAGAATGGGAAAAAAAGAAGATATATCATGTACAGATACAACTTCCCTATGATAAATGTTATCATTATATACATCTAAAATGTACCAATAAAATTTTTTAAAAATGCAAACAAAACCCCTTGATTGTAAAAAAACAAATAAATAAACTTAAAGAATTTTGTGCTGGGCATGGTGGCACATAACTGTAATCCCAGCACTCTAGAGGCTGAGGCAGGAGGACTGCTGTGAGTTTGAGACCAGCCTTAGCTACAAAGTGAGTTTAAGGCCAACCTGAACTGCATAGGGAGACCCTGTCTCAAAAAGCCAACAAAACAGAATTTTGTTGTTGTTTAAAAAAGGTCTCCCCTCAACACAAAGAAAGACCAGGCCCAGATGACTTCAATGGTGAATACTAACAGTACTAAAGTAAGAACACCAACACTTCACAAACATTTCTTGAGAACAGGAGGAAACATTTCCCACCTTGTTATTGAAACCAAATTACTCTCACATTTAAAATTATCCTCATACGTTAAAAGAAAACTATACTACTGATAGAGTCCATGAATGTGATGCAAAAGTTCTCAAACTTTTAGCAATCTAAGTCCAGAAACATAAACAGTGCTATATGCCAAGATGAAAGGAACTTACCCTATTAGTGCAAAGCTCAACATACACTAATACATAAAAGAAGGACAAAAATCACATGATTATTTCAACAAATGTGGGAAAAGTATTTGACAAAATCTAATGACCTTTCATGACAGATGTACTTGACCACCAAGGAAGGGGAGTGAGCTTCCTCATGTGAAATGGGTACCTGCAAAACACGAACAGCTAGCATCATGCTTAACAGTGAAAAAAAGCATGCTTTTCCCTTAAAGCTGAGATCAAAACAAGGATGTCTACTCTAGGATTTCTGTCAATAAGGCAAAGGAAGAGGTAAAACTACCTCTAGTCATGGGTGATAGAATCCTATAAAAAGAAAATTCTAAGGAATCCACTAAACAACTACTGGAATTAAAAATTCAACAAGGCTTCAGGATACAACATAAATATACAAAAACCAAATGTATTTCTACAACTAACAATGAACAGCCTAAAGTAAAATTAATAAAATAGCCACCATGGTGGTGCATACCTGTAATCCCAGCACTCACACTCGGGAGGCTGAGGCAGGAGGATCACCAAAATTTCAAAGCCAGCTTGGGCTACATAGAAGTTCAAGGCCAGCTTGAACTACATACTGAGCTGAGACCCTGTCTCAAAAAAGAAAATAAATCAGGCATGGTGGTATATGCCTGTAATCCCAGCACTCTTTGAAGTTGAAGCAGGAAGATCACAAATATGAGTCTTACCTGGGCAACTTAGTAACTTAGTGAGGCTGTCTCAAAAATCAAGAGAAAACAAAAGGGTAATCCCAGCACTAAGGAGGCTGAGGCAGGAGGAGTACCTGGAGTTCAAGATCAGCCTGAACTACACAGCAAGACCATCTCGAAAACAAAGGTGCAGGGCTGGGGAAGCAGACCAGTGTAAAGGCCCTGTATTTAATCCCAGTACCACACACAATGCACACACGAAAGTAGACATTTTTGTACACTTAAGTATAAGACAGTATTGAAAAAAATTTAAAGAGCTACATAAATGGAAAAACATACCATGTTTGATCTAAAAAACTTTTAAGATGGCAGTAGTGCCTCCAATGATCTACAGATTCAAACTCATGGTTCAAGGTTGCTCCAGGGAGGGCCCTGTAAAACATCTTCTGGAAGAAGGTAAAATCTAGAGTACAAGGGAGTCATGTCCTCAGCAGAGTCACAGAACCTGGGAGGCAAAGTGGAGTGGAATTTGATGGCCAAACTGAAACTACTGATCCACAAATCCTGCTCCATTAGCCCCTTAAAAAACTGGTGTTTGGACTGCTAACAGGGCTGCTCTGAGAGGCCAGAAGAAACAAGCCCTGTCTCAGCACCCACAACACTTACTACAGGGTACAAGGAAGATCTTTGGTGTGGACAGACCTTCTCCGGGGAAAAAGGCAGAGGTGGTCTAGGTTTGAGGACTTACCCAGGGAGCTGATGAGTGCAAAGTTCTCCAGCATCACGTCACGGTACAGGCTCCTCTGGCCCACACTGAGGAGCCCCCATTCATCCTGGGAGAAACGCAGGGCCACATCCTCGAACACCATTAAGCCCTGCAAGTACGAGTTTAGCTGAGATACGGTCAACAGTGGGCCGAAAACACAACCAGGTATGGACGGACGCTGCAGGCCCTCGCCTCGTGTTTTAGGGTCCTGCGGCCGCCCACTGAGTCTCTCTCCCTAAGAGTTCCTCGCTGACCCCTCTCCCCCTTTTCCCAGGTCCCTTACCTCGGAGGGACAATGGGGCCCCTAGTGTCGCTGGCGCCTCTGGCGCTGCTACTGGACATTGCCTCCACGCCGGCGACACCGCTGTGACGGACAGACGCCGTCAGCTGATGCGCAGGGCCCAGCAGGGCCCGTCCTAGCTCCCGCCTGCCGGGTCCCTCCCCCCCCCCGCCTGAGCGCCCTCCCCGCGGACCCACCACACCGCGCTCACCTGCGCCGCGTAGGCCATGGGGCCTGAGCGCGGGGCTGGTCGCGCCACCTGGCCGGGCCACCGCAGCTAGCGAAGGCCGGACTCCGCGCCTCCAGGAGACTCGCGGCGCCTCTCGCAGCAGCTCTGAGTGACCCTGCGTCTCAGGCGGACAATCTTAACAGCACCTACACAAGCTCGGTGCCGAGGCCTCCTCCCAGCCAGGGCGACCTGTGACGGAGTCCCGGGACCCACCACCCACAGGTGACAGAAAAGCGTCCCGCGGCGCCGGAAGTCCCGCGTATCTCCTACTGCCAGGGCTAACGTCACTTCCCTGCTACAGTGCCGAGCGCTTGGTCGTTGCCAGGGCGATAGGGGACGGCCGACTATCTGCGTGCGAACCACATTTCCCATGAAGCACCCCGCCTCGCGTCCCTGCAGAGGGGCCAATGTCGACCCTGGGAAGCCCGTTCCCGGCCTGGAAGCGCCGTCGAGGCGGGACTTCCGATGCCGACCTCGCTTGGTAGTCTTGGATCCGCGAAAATTGTGGGTGTCTGCTTTGTGTTCCAGTCGCGTCCGGGATGCTCCTCGGGCTCGGGACACCTGTCTAGCGAAGGCTGGAGAGTCGAGGGAGTTCCGCCTCCGCACCTTAGGTGCGCCCGGACCGCAGCAAATGTCCTTCCCAAGCCCCACCGTTGCTGGTCCAAGGTTCCACCACGAAAGGTTCCCTCGCGCTGCATGCCCGGGGCGCATCCCCCTTGCGTCCTGTTGCCTTTACGGAGCAGGTGCCAGGCCTTGGAAAGGAGTGTGGCTGGGTGTGCGCTGGACCCAGAGTGGAGCATCACAGGCCAGCTCTGCTGCGGAGTGTGGGTGTCGTGGGGGCGGGGCGGGCTGTGGCTGGGCGTCGGCGGCGTTGTCTTCGGTGCCCGGCACCCACTCCGTGGATAGAAGCAGGATCCGGCCACTGGCTTCTTTTGCCATCCAAACCAGCTCGCTGCTTTTCCTATTGTTGCCGTTGGTGCTCGTGGGAAGACCAAGCAGCTGCATGAGCACCCTCGCTCATTCTAGCCAGGGGTTGTGGGTGCCCAGCGCCTGGGTCAGAAGTCTGAATCTTAACAGCCGATGTTGTCCAGCTTAGTTCCTACCTCTGAGATGCCAGGCACTGCCTATCTGGATGTGGTTGGTTGTGGGGCCACTGGGCTCTTCTGGGAGTTTACCCTAGACATTATAAAGTCCAGCATGGATCATTCTCACCACTGGGGTGGGTTGGCCTCTCCTGAGCAGAGCTTTACAAACTAAATGCCCTTCACAAGTCTTGGGGTGGTGTGTATATTCCATCATCACCAGTCATGACAAGATGAACTCAAAACCAGCAGTAGTAACTGGGAATGGTGATGGATGCCTGTAATTCTAGTACACTGGGAGGCTGAGGCAGGAGAATCACAAGTTTGAGCACAGCTGGGACAACATAGCATCCTATCTTTAAAAAAAAAAAAGCTGGGTATGTAGGTTGTTTTTCTCCTCAGTTTTTACAGCTTCCTTCCTTGGTGACACCTATGTGTTCTTACCAGTGGAGCACAGGTGGGCCTTCCCTCAGCTTATGGTCAGTAGCCACGGACCACTCCAGGCTGGACTTTTACCAACCTATTTGTTCTTCACGTGACTGGAGAATAAACTTCCATGTTTTCCCAACTGGAGCAGTGAAAAGCACTGATTTATGGGCTAGACTGATTTGAAACCAGGGATGACACAAGAGGTCCAAAGAGGCTTCATCACAGATTTACAACGGTATAGGAGTGTCTCTGGAGTTGAGCTATCCTCATGTCTCAACTGTATGGGTACCAGGTATGGGGTCTCACCTAGGTTTTTGTTCTAAACGAAGAAGTGAGTGAGATACCCAAAAGCAGCAGCAAGATGAAAGATCTCAAAGAGAAAAGCACAGACACACGCCACATGATGGAAGTGGGCCAGTGCAAAGAGCTCACAATTGAGGGGCCTTGCTGTTGGGTTTTAAGCCTTAGGGTTGGGATGGGGTTGATAGGAGGTGTCTCTCCTACCAATAAGCAGCTTGACCTGGGACCAGGGCCCATAGTAAATTTAACAGTGGTGACTCAAATTATGGCTACTGTTCTGGAAGTAGCGTCTTCACTGAAATAGTCACAGACCCCCTGGTGCATGGCATGCAGCCACTGGACTGGCTGGTACCTTTCTCTACGCTGTTTCCAAAGTCCCACCAGGAAACATTTACTTTTACCTGGTCACATCACCGGGACTCTTCACATGGCTGCCTCAGAACTCTGTCATTCTGCTCGCTGCCATAGTACAGTCCACAGAGATCGTGATCATCTTAACATTCCAGAAACATCACATTGGTGATGACATGGATGACATTATGCTGAGTAGATCTGATGAGCAAGAAGTAGCAAGTATTTCAGATGCCCTGGTAAGGGTAGGACAAGAAATCTATAGAAACTTGGGGCCTGACACCTCCGTGAAGTCTGTGGGGTTCAGCAGCAATCACACCACAGAGGCCCAGCACCCAGCAGGCCTTTTTGGCTTCTGTAGCCAAGGCCTATCTCATGAGAATCCATTCATTTTAACTACATATAGTGATTCCTCAGTTCACAAACTCAATTCTCTTCATGGTTCTGTTCACAAACCAAACCGGACAAGAACCAAGTCAAATTTCATCAGGAGGTCCACATTGAACCTAACCATTGAATTTTTTGTTTCTTTTTGACATGAGGTCTTTCTATGTAGTCCAGGGTGACCCTGACCTCAAACTCACAGCAATCCTCCTGCCTCAACTTCTCAAGTGCTGGGGTTACAGGCATGTGCTGCCACACCAGCTCCTAACCACTGAATTTGATTTGGTTATCCAACTCAGTTTGCGACCACAGTCATGGAAAGAATCAAGTTCATGAGCTTTGGTTCCACTGTGTTGCTAAATCAGCCATCAAGCTTCATATTTTGGGTGGAACCAGGAAGAAGGCCCTAAAACAGGTTCAGGTTGCGGTACACGCTGCTCGACCACCTGAGCTTATAATTCAGCAGAAATAATGACATGAAATTTTTATGGCAAATCAGGAAACTGTATGCAGCCTCTGGCAAGCAGCAAAGAAAGCCTAGAAAAAAAATCTACACAGATGTTCTGCAGACAACTATTCTACTTTGGATAGAGTTTCTGCCTTACTACTGACCCTCTGGCAGAGGACAAACACCTACCTAGGAGCTATCAGTGACATGCCTGAATGTGTAGCCACTGGACACCAGGTGACTCATGAACTAGGAACTGACTGTACCACATGGCCACGGGTCAGCTAACATGGGTGGCATTTAACATGAGAAAATGGCATATTACAGATAGGCTTGCCCTAGTACATGGCAAGCCCCACACAGACTTGTGTAGGAGCTGGGCACAATGGCTCACACCTGAAAGCCCAGCTGCTCAGAAGCCTGGTAGAGTATCAAATTTGAGCTGGGCAAATAAGAGAAACCTTGTCTCAGAAATAAAATTTTAGCTTTTCCTTTTTTGGAGGCAAGGTCTCACTGTGTAGTACAGACTGGCCTTGAACTTGCTGTGTAGTCTAGGCTGGCCTCAAAACAATAAATAATACATAAATAAAAGGGCTAGGAATGCACCTCAATGGTAAAACCCTTGCCTGGTTTGAGTGAGGCCCTGGGCTCAGTCCCCTGGACTACAGGAAGAAAGACTCGAGGCAACCTGAAAGTGCCTGTCAAGGGTGGGACAGACTGGAACTGGCTGGATCAGCTGAGCACACTGCAAAGGACATGACCCTAAACTAGACCCTATGAAGGCAACAGCAGCAGAGGCTGCTCACAGAACAGCTCACAGGGAGGCAAGGCAGTTCCAGCACCCACATCAACCACAGGGAACCTGGAAAGGAAGTAACCCCTGTGGTCTAGCTTTGGAATGAAAACAGCTTCCCATGCAGAAGAGGCAGAGGGGCTTGGTATACTGCAGGAGTGTATGAGGACTTACCCAGGGAGCCAATGAGCTCACAGTTCTACAGTATTACATAAGGGTGCAGGTGCCTCTGGGCCACATTAAGGACCCTCCACTCTTCCTGGGAGAAGTGCACAGCCCCATCCTCAGATGTCACCAGCCCTTGCAATGAGGGGTTCAGCTGATCCTTAGGGTTAACAGCTAAGCAGAAAACCAAACTGTGGACACATGGACACCTCCAGGGTCTTGACAGAAAAGGATCCTGTCACATCTCCCACTCCCATCTTAGTTCTCTAAAGGGCAAACCTCTCCCATACATCCTGGTAACACCTTTTCCCTAAGCCTCTACCTCAGCGGGGATACCACAGTCTGGTTAGAATCGGGGCCTCTCTTCCAGGTTTACCACTGGAAACTGTCCAGCCTACAGCAACAATAAACAGGTGACCAAATGGTCCCCACCCTCACCTGCCAGCCAATTACCTTTATCCTGTATCTGCCCAATTACCATATCTCAAGGGCAAGCACACCTACACTACCCTTTTTCCTTAGGCCCCAAGTATCTGGCCCCACGTTCTTTTGCCAGCCCACCTTTTAGGAACATAACTCCTTGTACTCTGGATGTTCACAACTCCACAATCCCCAGTACAAGCTCAGCAGTTACCACTGCAGGCATCTTCTCGGCATCCCTACATGCTACACTGCACACCATGTCCTGAAGTTACCCGGCTCGAGCGCCTAGGCTTGCACCCTGCCTGCGCTTCCAGCGGCCCCACTGCAGCATCACACTGAACACCCCCCTTGCTACTGTTGCTAGTTCCAAACGTCACCCAGCCTCTACCTTTGCGTTTGCACTTTCTGTCTCTCACCTGTTACAACCTTCTCTCTCCTGAGGCGCAACGAAAGCCCAGCTCACTGGCAGACCCCCTGGACCTGGGTCCCTGCCCGCCTCCTAGGACTTTACCTGCCACTGCGTGACTCTGTCCACAACCCTAAACGAAAATCAGCCCCAGGCCCCAAGGAGGGCAGGATGAGCTCTTCCTCCATCGCGCCGGGCTCCGTCCCGGGCCAGCTGGCCCTCGGCAGCTCGGGGTTCCGCCCTGCACTCCGGGCCACTGGGGCCGCTGCTCCCGTCTCTGGGAAACCTCGCACCTGACCCTCCAAAGCCAGCTGTGGCACCTCCTCTCCAGACGCTGGGCGCGCCCCGCTGCAGCGAGGAGGTACCGCAGCCCCACGGCGAGGCCAGGGGACTCGGCGGCCGGGCCCTCTGCCACCGGGGGCTGCCGGGGCTCAGCTCGCGCCCCACACCAGCGCAGGCAGGACCGAAGCCAGCTCCCGTCTGCCAGAACCACACCGGGCCCAGAGCGCCAACTCTGGGAGGCGTGAGACTGCTCGGAAGCAGGGCTCCGGCCGACATGCCGCCACAGAAATCACTGTTTGAACCGCGCGCCAACCCTAAGAGTAGCGTGGCCTCGGGGAACGCCGTGAGGGAACTACATTACCCAGAAGCCCGGTCGTAGCGACGCGCAACGCCGGCCAATGGCAGCCCGAGAAAGGGCGTGCGCGCTGCCGATGGGCTGGGACTTCCGGCGTCGCCCTTCCACAATTTCTACTTGCGAGGTAGTTGAGGGGGTTGCGTTCCGCCTCTGCGCCTTTGAATCTTCTGTGCTCGCGGGCTCTCGCTGTCCATTGAAGGGTGCCCTCATGGGGCCTTCGGGCCGCCCGGCTGTGGGGAGCTGCTGAAGCTGGAGATCCATCACACGGGCGGGCAGGAGCGAGGCCAGCAAAGAACACACAACGCTTGAGGCCAGTCGCGTGGATGAGCTGCTCCAGTCTGGAGAAAGCGGGCGGCAAAGCCGTTTGGATTAGCTGTTAGGGGGAGGGGTGTCACGTGACATCCAACCTCCCTAGTGTGTAAATAAATGCGCTGCAGCTGTTGGGGTCCACCTCTTCTTCCTGCTCCCATCAGGAGACAGGGCTTCAGTTTTCTGTATTCTCACAACTGTCCTTTTTTCTCCACCCTCACTGTCCTCACCCTGGGAACTTCAAGAGCTGCTCAGGACGCGGCAGGCGCGGGGGTCTGTGCTCACGGCCTCCCATATTCTGCCCCTTCGCTTAGTTTACGCTCAGCGCAAGGGGAGATCCACGTCCAGGACAGCGACGCGGACAGAGCTGAATGACAGCCCGGGACCAGAAGCCAGGGAAGCACCGAGGAGGTGTCTGGAGAAGGTAACAGTGGGGGTGTGGAGCTTGTCCTGGTGGAACCCCAAGAACAACGCTTAATGCTCCCGGTAATGAGGTGTGGCCGCAAGCGCAGCTTGCCAGGCCCAGGTCGGGTTAGGGTATCTGATAGAAAACAGCAACTGAAACCCACCTAACTGAGATTACTCAGTCTTCATTTGGCTCAGAGATCCAACCGATACAGTGAGGCCTACGGTTCCCTCCGTAAGTCACATTGTTGGCATGGGCTACTTGGCGTGGTGGACCAAGGCTCCAGGTACACAGGATATTCCAAGGACTCGGAGACATCTTTTGGAGGAGGCAAAGGGCCACATCTGTCTTTGGAATGGATAAAGTCTGAACAGTCCAAGCCTGTTGAGTCAGCCCTTCACTGCACACTTTTTGGGGCAGGTTGCAGTAGCTGGCTCACCCAGCCATGTAGTTAGCAGTCTGCTGTAACTCACTTAGGCTGTAGAACAGGAAAGATCCTGGCATAGGCCTTACTTCTGCAGGAATATGTAAGCTGCATTGGCCTCTCAGCCAGTGCCAGGTGGTACCACGCAGCATGGGGTAAGGGCCCTGCTGGGTCTTTAGCTCCAGTGAATGAGCAACTTTTGTGCTTGTAAGTGAAGTTTTACAACCTCCTGGTCCCATAACATCTTGTTATGTCTCAGCAGGGCCACCAAGATACAAAACTGTCACAACTTGATAAACTGCCTTTGCTCTCCTGCCTGCCCACAAGTTCCATGACAAACACCAACCCCCTTGACCAAATACGGGAAAGCTGGAACCTCTCCTTTGTCCTTTCTCAGCCATTTAAGGTTTTTCTGCTGAGCTGGTGTAAATAAAATCCTGTTTTCCATTTGGTCTCTTCTGTCTCTTAAATCCTGCGACACCACGACCAGTTGTCTATTCAAATCCCTGTTTCCTGGGCTGGGAATATAGCTCAGTGGTATAAGCACCTGCCTGGGAAGCACAAGGTCCTGGGTGCGATTCATGGTTTTAAAAAAAAATCCCTCTTTCCTGAAATGTTTGGCAGTTGGCTGGCTAGTACTTGTTACATGTGCCACTCTGCCAGGACTCTCCCGCTGGTGACCTAGAGACCCATGATTCATGGGAGCAAGGGTCGTAGGAAGGAGCTGAGTCCTGGAAGAGAGGAGTCCTGTTTTATTTGCTTTTTTCTCCTTGGGTAGATTTATTTTGTTTTGTTTTGGTTTTTTTGAAACAGTCTCACTATTCAGTCCAGGCTGGCCTTGAACTCACTCTATAGCCCCGGCTGGCCTCAAACTCATAGCATCCCTTCTCCCTCAGCCTTGTTTGTTTTTTTGAGATGTGTCTTGCTGAATTGCCCAGGCTGGACTGAAACTTAGGGTTCTCCTGCTTCAGCTTCCCAGTGTGCTAGGGTTATAGGTGTACACCCCCCAGCTAGGAGCCGCTGTTGCCATGGAGTCACCCCCTGGCACTCCTCCGCCTCACTCCTTCCACTCTGCACATTTGGGGCCCTGGAGGTAGTAGAAACAGCCACAGTCATTTTTCTGTCCCTTCTTCTTTAGCCCTGGTGTTCTCCATACTTGCTGCCTCTGCAGTTGGCACTAGCTTCTACCTTGTCTCCCCAACATGCACTGAAAGGTTGACGGTGACCCCATAGCGATTCAGCCTGGTCCAAATCCATAGACCTTGTCATAAGGAAGCAGGCCCAAGGGAGCTGCTCAGCTGAAGAAAATAAAACCCTGCTGTTGACTATACCTTTAGGTGGTCCCAGAACATCTCATCTCCTAGTGTCATATTCTCAAGTGGTCTGCTTCCAGCATACAGGGTTCCCAGTACCATAATGGGAAGGTGATGCAGGGTGACTTGGGAGACTAGGTCACAAAGGCACTGGGGTGGGCAATCCCAGCACTCAGGAGTTTGAGGCCAGTCTGGGCTACATAGCAAGACTGTCTCAACAGAACATTCTCACACTCTGTGTCTGTCTGTCTGTCTACAGTGTTGCTGGGTACTTCTAGCTGGCCTTAACTTGTGGTAGTCCTCCTCCTCTGCTTCCCAAATGCTGAGATTACTGGCATGTTGCCTTGTTTGTTTTTCTGTCTCATTCACCCTGGGAGAATCCTTTTGGCATGTGAGGACATGGGACCTCAGAGCAGTGAGAGTGGATCCTCCAGCTACATATAAGGCTTCAGATGTCTGCTCTCCTAGTTGGCAGTTGACTGCAACCTCATGAGGTGTTGGGGCCAGAATTGCCAGCTGAGTTCATCCTGAGTTCCTGCCCACATGAATTGAGATAATGACTGTTTTTGTGTTAAGTCTCTAGGTGTGGAGATTTACTTGGCAGCCCTAGAAAGCTAATGGCAAAAAGAAGAGCAAGGTCTTCCTCAAGACTATACTCAGTACAAAATACGGTGAGGCCATCAACCCCTGAGAAACAGGCAGTATCTGTCAGACGTGTGAGGATCCCTTGAATATCAGAACATGAAGTCTAGAAAGGACTTAGCCTGGCTTTCTATTAATACCTTTTTTAAAAAGGAAGAGCAGGGCACGGTGTCACGTACCTGTAACTTCAGGTTCTAGGGAGGTTGAGGTCTGAGAATCACAAGTTTGAGCCTACCTGGGTAACTTACGGAGATTTTGTTTCATAAATAAATAAATACAGACTAGGGATGTAGCTCCTTTGTACAGCACCCCTGAGTTCGATCCCCAATACTCCGTGTATTGTGCAGCACATGAAAACCCATAGGGATAGAAAGTAGAGTAATGGCTACCAGGGACGGGGGGAATAAGACACTACAACTGTTCATGTAGGCCGGGCGTGGTGGCGCACGCCTGTGATCCCAGCACTCGGGAGGCTGAGGCAGGATTGCTGCGAGTTCAAGACCAGCCTGGGCTACAAAGTGAGCTCAAGGCCGGCCTGAACTGCAGAGCGAGACCCTGCCTCAGAAAGACAAAATAATGATAATGACAATAGAGCAAATTCCATGGTATGCAAATAATAGTTCAATGAAGCTTGCTTGCTTGATTTCTTGTCTTTTTGAGACAGGGTCTCCCTATGCAGTTCAGGCTGGCCTTGAGCTCATTTTGTAGCCCAGGCTGGTCTCGAACTCACAAGGATCCTTCTGCTTCAGCTTCTTCTTTTTTTTTTTTTTTTTTTTGCGGTACTGGGGATCGAACTCAGGACCCTGCACTTGCTAGGCAAGCGCTTATTCCACTGAGCTATATCCCCAGCCTGCCTCAGCTTCTTGAGTGCTGGGATTATAGGCATGCACCACCAGGCCTAGCTGAAGCTATATTTTTTTAAGAAGTTTCTGGAAGAGTTTTTTTTTTTTTTTTTTTTTTTTTTTTTTGCGGTACTGGGGATCGAACTCAGGACCCTGCGCTTGCTAGGCAGGCACTTATTCCACTGAGCTATATCCCCAGCCCTCTGGAAGAGTCTTTGAAAAAGCCCAAAGCCGGGGATATAGCTCAGTGGCACAGTGTCTGCCTGGCAAGTGCAAGGTTCTGAGTTCAATTCCCAGTTTAAAAAAAAGAAAGGAAAAAGCCCAATACTCAACGGAGAGTTTTCTATGACCATTAAAGTGGAAGCAAGCCTGGGATGGCATATGCCTATAATCCTAGGGTTTAGGAGGTTGAGGCAACAGGGCTGCCATGAGTTTGAGGCCAGCCTCAGGTATATAGTGAGTTGAAGGCCAGCCTGACATACAGAGCAAGAACTTGTCTATAAAACAAACAAGTTGGGCAGGGTGGAGCACATCTGTAATCCCAGCACTGGGAGGCTGAGGCAGGAAGATTGTTGTAGGTTCGAGGCCAACCTGGGTTACAAAGTGAGCTCAAGGCCAGCCTGAACTGCATAGTGAGACACTGTCTCAAAAGGACAAAAATATAAATTTTTTTTTTATTTGAAAACAAACAAATAAAACCTCAGCCTTTGGATACGAATTCACTGAGTTAGTGCCAGCATGAAACTGTTTCCTGGGGAAAAGACCTCGGTGTCCCATCTACTTTCCTATTTTGTTTGGGTTTTTTGTACTAGGAATTGAACTCAGGACCTTGTGCTTGCCAGGCAGGCACTGTGTCACTGAGCTATATCCCCAGCCCTTCAGTGTCCCATCACTCTACATGAAAATCCCACAGCATTTCTGGGGGCTCGTGGCTGGGATACGGAGACGGTGTATTTCCACCTCCTTCTTTGCTGGAGTCTGAACTTCAGAGCATCAGGAGACATGACCTTGCCTGGTACCACTGGACCATTTGGTCCATAGGGGCTGTTGGCCCCTCCCAATGTACTGGGGCAAGAGCTCTAGATGCACAGTGGAACTGGTTCATCAGGATGCTCATATAGGCCAGATAGCTGTCAAGACTGCTGGAGGTTAGTATTCCTGTATCCCCTGGCTTTCCATTATCGAGGACCACTACAATGAGTCCCTCGTGTCCTGTGAGGTGTTACGGCACATGGTGAAAAGAAAGACCAGGAGAGAAAATGGCAATGCAGCGGGAACTGGGATGACCAGTTGTTCATGGGGAACAAAAGGCCATGAGGCAGCTAGAACCTAGACATTTATATGTTGAGGACAATGGTGAGGGGATAATGGATGACAGAGGACAGTGGCAGTCTTATGCTAATGAGGGTCTTGGTGTTGATGAGGACAGGGGGAGACATGGCCGGTTATCAGGGAGTTTTCTCCATCCATTCCGGCTCCAAGGGCAGGATCAGGATGTTCTTGGACATTATTAGACTCAGTTTATAATCTGTGGTCCCTGGCACTACCAGCATAGTAGGGTGTGAGCACTGTAAAACATGCCTGCGCTAACATGCACCAAGGTACCAAGACCTGGGGTACAGTGTTGGGAACCCCATTTGAAAATGTGGTTGTGAACTTCACTGAGCACCCCCAGGTCCGTGGCTACAAGTATTTGTTAGTCTTCGTGTGCACCTTCTCAGGCTGGGTAGAAGCCTTCCCCACCCACATGAAAAAGGCATCTGAGGTGGCCAGATTCCTTTTGAAAGAAACCATCCCCTGCTTTGGAATCCCCATCACTGTAAGATCAGACAACTAGCTGGTGTGCAACTTTTTTTTTTTTTTTGCGGTACTGGGGATTGAACTCAGGACCCTGCGCTTGCTAGGCAAGCGCTTATTCCACTGAGCTATATTCCCAGCCCCCGGTGTGCAACTGATGGCCAAAGGACTAAAGATTGCCTGGAAACTACATACGGAAAGGTGGAACAGATGAACCGGACTCTAAAGCTGCAGCTAAGCAAACTGTCAGGATACTCACCGGCACTGGAACCAACGGTTGCCAATAGCTGTTCTGAGGTTAGGCCTAGTCCCACTAAACAGACAGGGTTTCCCCTCCTATGGAATTCTCTATTGCCAGTCCCCTCCTATTAAGGGCATTAAGGGGGAACTTGAGCTCGGAAACCTCACCCTGGGACAATAGATGCAGGTGTGGGGCTCAACCTTACCGGATGGTTGAAGAGTGATTGCCCGTGAATTTGACCACAGATGCTCACTTTTTCAAGCTGGGAGATGCTGTGTGGGTAAAAGAATGGAATGTCTGACCCCTGAAACTCCTCTGGAAGGGCACTGTTACCTTACCCACTCCAACTGCAGTATGGGTAGTTAAGATAGTCACTCGGATTCACTATAGCAGAGTAAGGTCAGTGTCTCAAGACTGAGAGTCAGTGCCCAACTCATCAGTGCTTTGTAAGCTGACTATCAAAGCAGACCAAGACCTCAGGAACAGTGATGAAGGAGGACAGCCCTGGCCGTTACACCAGAGGCTGGCTAATCTATGTATGGCAGAAGCCTGAGGACACCACCAGCTGGCAACACAGACAGCCTGCATCCCCTCTGTGACGGAAATGTACTGCCACCCCTTGCTCTGAGCCCTGTCGGGGTCTCTAGCCTTGCTTTTTGCCATACTAGCAGAGACAAGCCCAGATTCTGAAGGTCTCTTCTTGTTATGTATGTGGAAGAACCAACATAGGGGATCAGCGGCTCTGGGCAGCTAGAGTTAGATCCCCACGAACCTTGCACTGGCTCAGTGAACCCCAGATCTACCTCAGGGGTTTGGCTTCTCAAGACCTCAACAGTTGGAAGAAATTCTCTTGCCTGGTGGGGAAGGCAGTTCAACATCTCTGTAGGGAGCGTAATATATCCGGGTCAAAGTTCCTACAACTCGACTGCCCAGAGCACCCAATGGTAGGTAGGGGTTCCCTGAGTACTTTGAAATAAACCCTCACCCTTTGTCCAACTTTTCTCATCTAAGTGGTGCCTGGGATGACGTTGATGCCGACATTGAATGGTGGACCCTGGGCAGACTATCAAATATGTAGAAGAACTGCATGCGCCGTGCTTCCCCCAGACTGGTCAGGGCTTATGTGTTAGGGATGACCCACCTGTCTTTGTTTCTACTCCCACCTGCCAGGGAAGAACATCCGGGGGCCCAAGCATATGGGAATGGGGTACCCACAGAAAATGGCGCCACACCCTGCAAGTTGACAATTGGAAAGACAACAAAGGTCCCTTTGGATTCAGTGTTATGGTCCTGCCACCTGGGCAGAGGACGGGTCCTGGGGCTACCCCATCCCCACGTATAGGCCAAACAGCATAATTCGACTGCAAGCAGTTGTGGAAATTATAACTAATGAAAAGGCCAAAGCTCTTAACACGTTAGCCAAACAGACCAAAGTGCCACCCCTGGCCTTAGCATTCTCTGCTTGTCTCTGAGGGAGAGGTCTGTGGGAAACAGTCTAAAGGACTGCCGCTTGCAAAGAGATGATGAAAGAAACATGGGGCCACAGGGAATATTTGGGGGGATGTTTTTCAACTCTTGGGGGATTCAAAACACTCAAAGGTATCACACTCTTGATTGTGGGAACTTGTTTGATCCTGCCTTGCCTGGCCCCCTTGGTTATATGTTCTGTCTCCAGCCTCATTGAGACAACAGTTGAAAGAAAAATGATTGCACACAAGTGATGACATTATGGAAAGATAAACCTCTAAGCTAGGATGATGCTCTCTGACCTAAAATAGCATCAAAATGGGAAATCTGGTAAGGCCCCTCCTGATGTGTAGAGGCGGGAACTTTTTACATTGTAGTATCAACCTTTGTGTATGCATGGGTAGTTCTTTTTTTTCCCCCCTGGAACTGGGGATTGAACTCAGGACCATTGTGCTTGCCAGGGAGGTGCTTATGCCACTGAGCTATATCCCCAGCCCCTGCATGTGTAGTTCTGATGTAACTCTGTAACATAAATCACACTCAACCGGAGTGTAGAATGTTAATGTCTATCCAAGCAGACTTTAAAATATTAGCATATGCTCATGTAAGGGAGACAAGAACTCTACACAGGGTGCAGCCACACCATGTTTGCTACTCACTTTGGGTGCAAATCAGCTGGGTCAGTGCCAGCAGGAGTAAAGCTGCACCCTAGGAAGGAAGCCTTATGTTCCACCTCTCCACCGACGATCCTGCAGCACTAACACACAGAACACTCCTGCTGATTTTTGTATTTGTAAAAAGTGATCATACAATTTGCAACATTTCAAGATTTTATTTATTTATTCATGTCTTTTTTGAGACAGGGTCTCTCTGTGCAGTTCAGGCCAGCCAGAGAGCTCACTTCGTAGCCCAGGCTGGTCTCGATCTCACAATGATCCACCTGCCTCAGCCTCCCGAGCGCTGGGATTACAGGCATGTGCCACCAGCCCGGGCTCAAGATTTTATTTATGAGATTGATTTCTGATGCTGTGTCCAGATAAAATCAGCCATTCTCAGTATTACATGATACTCCTTTTTTTTTTTTTGCAGTACTGGGGATTGAACTCAGGACCTTGCACTTGCCAGGCAGGTGCTTATGCCACTGGGCTATATCCCCAGTCCTGGTATTTCACTTGTAAATTTACTATTTGTAAACCCATTGTATTGTTGATAGGTATTTGAATACATAGTTCTTAGATTTAATATATTAAAAATAGTATGGCTATAAACATTCTATTAATACCTTTTGGTAAATATTGTATATTTTTTTAGGTTGAATTTCTGGTGCACAATATATGAATATAGTCAGCTTTAACGTATACATTACTGTAAAATAGAAAATGGCTGTATAATAAATACTCTCATCAGCAAAAAAAAAATCATCTGTCCCCTAGAAAGTGGACACAGATCCCAGATGACTCCTGCCAGCAAATAACAATCAATTTGGTGAAGGCCTGCAGCCCACTCAGGTCCCCACTCTTAACCATGTACCCACCTGCTATAGGCAGCTGAGTTAGACAGAAATATTACAGGCAGTCAGACAGGGTCAGGTCCTCGAAGGAGCCAATATGGAAGACAAGATACCTCGCAAATGGAGACATATTTGCTGCAGGCCAGACCTCAAGACAAAAGACTAAACAAATGTACCCACGTACCTCCCTAGGGATGGACATTAGGGATTGATATTCTAAATAGGTAGCCATCCCCTGGAAGAGTCACTAGCCCCCCCCCCAGGAAAAGCCCGTATTCATGCCCGCTTGCTGTATGACTCGCTTCCCTACTTGATCCCAATTTAATCGATTTTACCTGAACAATTCTTATAGGCTGATCATAGTTTTGTCCCACCTCATGCCCACCTTGTGATTTCCCATTTCCCTCCTTCCTTCCACCTACCTCACCTCGTAGTTTTGCTCTATAAAAGTCCTTAGAAAAGACAGGGTCTTGGGCCCGGCGTGGTGGCGCATGCCTGTAATCCCAGCACTCAGAGGCTGAGGCAGGGGATCCTTGCGAGCTTGAGACCAGCCTGGGCTGCAAAGTGAGCTCAAGGCCAGCCTGAACTTCATAGCGAGACCCTGTCTCAAAAAAGACAAAAAAAAAAAAAAAAAAAAAAGTCTTGGGCAACCCGCTGGTGCTCCCTTCTGTCCCTTCTGTCCCCTCTGTCCCTTCTGTCCTCTCTCGGACAAAGCTTTCTTTCCCTCAATAAATTCTGCTCTTAACCTCCGTTGTTCCTAAAATTCATTCTTCAATTTTAGCGAACACGGACTCATCCCAGATATCGTTCAGGTTGGGAGTTTCTATTGTCCTATATCACACCTGTACCGAAATCTGATAGAATTAAAATCTAATCATAGCCGCTCCCCCCCCCCCCCCAGCATAATGACCCTAAACATACAATCCCAGCTACGAAGGAGGCTGAGGCCAGATCTCAAATTTGAGGCCAGCCCGGGCAATTTGGCTTCTTCGGCAAGATTGTCAGTGAATGAATGAATCAATGAATGAATGAATAAGAAAGAATGCGGCTGCCGCTCAGTGTAAGTCCTTTTTTTTTTTTTTTTTGCGGCACTGGGGATTGAACTCAGGACCTTGCACTTGCCAGGCAGGTGCTTATGCCACTGAGCTATAGCCCCAGCCCAGTGTAAGTCCTTGACTGAATCGCCAGCACAAAAACAAATCACAGCTTTATAATCTGGGTTCTTTTTTATTTTTATGAGACAGGATTTCGCTTTCAAGCCCAGGCTGGCCTCAAACTTACGGCGACCCTCCTGACCAAGCCTCCCGAGGGCTGAGATTTCAGGCATGCACCATCAGTCCCGGGTTTCAGGTTGTATTAACTCTACGGTCTAAATTCAAAGATAATTTACTCCCCCGACTGTGGAAGCCGCACCGCCCCCTTTCTCAGGCGAGGGCGACTGCGTCTGGGTCCTTTGCTCGGGTTCACTTCCGCCGCCTCGGTTCTGCTCCTCTAATCCCGCGCCACTGCGGCCGGCTCTGGGGCCGCCTGGCTCTCTCCGCCGGACCAGTGGCACTGGGAGAGCAAGCTGCATCTCCACAGAAACGCATTTCAAAGGTCTGATTGGCCACTAAGTCAGAGCCGTCTTCCCTGCTCCTCCTATTTGCCCTGTGCAAACTTGCGCCGACCGAACAAAGAACCAGTTGTTATAGCAACGACAGTCCCACCTTCCCAGCCCAAAATCCAGTCTCTGATTGGTTATGTCGCTTAAAACCCCTCGGCTCTCTGGGTGTGACCCCCTGGCGGTGCGAGCGGGCCGGAAGACGAGAGTCCGGAAGTTAGCTGCGAACTGAGGCGGGGGAGGGGCGCAAAGCGAGGCTGCAGGAGTGCAGGTGGGGTGCGAAAGCTCCCTAGGTGAGGTTTGAATCCACGCCCTGCCCTGCTGGTCGGCCTGCACCCATCGGTCAGTGTGGACATTGCTGCTCCGTAGGCCTCTAGTTCCTCGGCGAGCAGGATGCCCCAAAGGCCTGGGACCCTCCTAAGAAAAGGCTGTCGGGATCCCGTGGAACGGAGCCCCCTCATCCTAGTCCCAGGCACCCCGTGCACCCCTGGTACGAAAAAGGTGCCCCATTAATACTTCTTGACAAATGACTTCTGAGAAAGCAGCGGGTTTATTGTTGCCCATGTTCAGAAAGGAGAACCAAGTCCTGACTATCAAGGGCCACAGGCATCTGAGCCAGACAGGCTGCCCCCTTGGCCTGGGAGGAACAGCGAGCCTGGGGCCCTGCGTCAAGGTCAGGGTACCGGTGAGGGGGTGCACTGGGCGAGGAGTGGGCAGAGCGGGGATGCAACTCTGAAGCCCCAGGGAGGATGGCAGGGGAACCCCATGATCCTGTGCTGCGGTTTTCCGAAGCCCTGTGGAGCAGGGAGGCACTGAGTAGGAATCTGCAGACACACTGCTGTCATCAGCCTCGTTCGAGGGAAGGAGAGACTGAGGCCACGGGCTCCCACCTGGAGGCTGAAGCCATAGTAACTTCTAGGAGTCAGTAAGGGAGGAGTCTGCCTGAGGGTGGACCAGGAAGGCTGCCTAGAGGAGGAGACCTTGGATCTGTACCCTCAACCACACCCAGGAGCGGACATTTGGGCAGATGCACGAGTGAGGCCAAGTGGGAGATGTGGTGGTAGCTTGCTAAATCCCTAGGTTCAAACTCTGCAGAACAACTTCGGACTTGGCAAGAACTTGTCTCAAAAAATGAAAAAGGGCTGGAGTGTGGCTCTGGGCAAAGGCCCTGGCCAGGGTTCAACCCCCAGTACTGGAGGGCAGATTTATAAGATAATAAAAATGTTATTCCTGGGCTTTGAGTTGGGGGTAATTTTTTACAGTAGCCAGAGAAAGCTAACAGGCTGCCACCTGCAGACCACGTTCCCCTACTGTGACACTGGGCGGTGGCTTCCTGGTGACCCAGTAAGTACTGCTGGCAACAGGTGTGGCCAAGAACTGGTCTGGAAAGACATGTCCTGGAACTCCTGATGTTCCTCTGGCTGCCACCGGGAAGCAGCAACTTGCAGCTAAATAGGTCTGTAGGCATGCTTGGGCCCAGGCATTCCCAGGCTGCCTATCAGCCACCCGAGATGCTGTCACACCCTGGTCGGTAACCACTTGAGCACCCACAGCATGCAATGGTGGGGATACACAGCACATGTAAACAAACCAGACAGAAGCCTCCAGCTGCTCAGAAATCATACATTTCTGGAAAATGCCGGGAAGACTTATAGGAGAGGGAAGGAGACATACAGCCCCGCCCCTGCAGGCTGCTGTGCACTGCGCGGGCCGGGACAAGAAGAGGTAGCCCAGACAGAGCTGATGGAGCCCCACAGGAAGAAAAGGCAGTCACTGGGGAAAAGGGGCTCTGCAGCAGGTAGACCGGCCAAGATCTCTCCAGCTGGCCAGGAATTTCAGCCCCTGCGAGGGTCTGGAAGGCAGGATGCAGCTGGGAAGTGGAGGCTCCTACAGCAGTTGTTTGTTTTTGTTTTTTTTCAGTCAGTATCTCACTATGCAGTTCAGGTTGGCCTTGAGCTCACTCTGTAGCCCAGCCTGGTCTTGAAGTCACAGTGATTCTCCTGCCTCAGCCTCCTGAGTGCTGGGATTATAGGCATTCACCACCATGCCCGGCTCTCCTACAGCAGGTTTAGAACTTGGGCCCAGGGTTGAACCTGGCCATTTCACCTCACCTCTCAAAGCCTGACTTCCAGCCTGGTGTGCAGATGACAGCTGTGCACCTATGCCCAGCCTGCAAGTAGTGAACATGGAAATTCATATTGGCCATGGGGCCACTGCCTTCGCATGACCAGAAAGTAGGAGCCGAGAAACAAGTGGCCCAGAACCTTCAGATGTGCAGACTGATGCTTCCCAGGGCGCTGTGGCAAGGATGGGTGCCCCGGCAATCAGTGCACTTGAGGTCAGGCTGGCACCCTTGGCTTGATGACCGCAGGAAGTAGAGTAAGGGGTGCTGCAGGTGGACCCATGGGACCAACGGTGTTTCTGGAAGGCCCCTTAAGGATGACGGCAGTTTCTCCATGATAGTGCATGGCTCCTGGTGACAGTGTTGGGGCCACCCTGCCAAGGGCACCAGGTTGACCCGAGGTCACAGGCCGGGGGACATGGCCATTACGAAGTCCCCCTGGCCCTCCTGCCCCCATGTGCCCCTGGGGCCCAGCCAGAGCTGGGTTCAGCTCCCCACGTCCGGGCCTCGGCTCCCCATGTCCCTGACTCTGCGCCCCACTTCCCTGACTCTGCTCCACGCACGCTGGGCTCTGTTCCCCAGGTCCTGAGCTCAGCTTCCTGGCTGTCCTCCGCCGGACCCTCCGTGGTGCTCGTCGTCTGGGCCGTGCTCCAGGTCGCTGGGGACGCAGGGCCCAGCACCACAAGCTGCGGGTGTGTGGGGCTCCCGGCGCGCGGGATGAGGAAGAAAATGTAGACAGCTGAGACCACAAGCCCCGCGGCCACCAGCGCGGCGAGCGCCACGGCCGCGTTGAGCGCCCAGGCCGGGCTGCGGAAGGACAGGCGGCGCGAGAGTGGGCGGCCCAGGCGCAGCGGCGGCGGCGGCGGCGGCGGCTGGGGTACCGCGCGGCCCTTGCGCGGCCCCGGGGGCGTGGGCGCGCGCACGTACAGCAGCCCGCGGCGCCGGTCGAACCGCACGGAGCCTCCTCTGGGTGCGGACGAGCGCACCTCCCGGGGCAGCAGTGCGGTGGGTGTGGGCAGTGCCGGGAGGCTGCGGCGAGGAGCGAGGCGTGTGGCTGCGCGACACACAGGGCAGGAGACTGCATTGCCGCCGCCCGCCGTGGCCAGGGACAGCCGCGCCAGACACTCGAGGCAGAAGACGTGGCCACAGTCCAGGCGCTTGGGCAGCTTGAAGGCGCCGTCAAAGGGCGACACACATATGAGGCACTCAGTGGGGGACGCGGGGGTCAGCATGGGGCCGGCGCCAGGGCTGCCATCCCCCTCGTCGTCCTCTGGGCTTTCCTGCGGGGCGCGCGGGCGGCGGAGCCACGGCGGGCGAGGGCAGGGCATGGGGACCACTGGAGGGATGGGGCAGCTTGACGGGAGAAGCTGCCACCTTAAGAGCAGATGCGGAGCTGAGGCAGGGTTGGATGGGAAGGACCAGGAGCAACAGTTGAGAAGATAACCCCGGAGCGTCTAGGGGTAAAACATCGGAAGAACCATCAGTCGGATAGACCAAAAGCCACAGGGGCCCAAGGTGGCAGAACACACTCTAACAAGAGCCCGGACCGTCAGACAAGAGCTAGCAGGCGTTTGAAACCAGCCTAGCCTCGCCCATCTCCCCCCCCCCCCCCCGCCCCCAGCCAGCAGCCCGGTACCTGGGGAAGCCTCCAGTCCGCAGCCGTTCCCTGTTGTGACCCTACTGCTGTCAGACTGAGGCCAGGTATGAGTGCCCCTCCCTGAGGCGGGGACCACCCCCTCCAGGCAGCCGTGGAACCCGTCGGGCCACACTCCCCGCCCAGGGTGAGTAGCAACCCGACCTGGTGGATGGCGGGGGTGGCTGCACAGTGGTGACTAGGGCAGAAGGGAGCCCACCTCTCCACGAGAGTACCACCAGCCCCTGCGCACGGCCGGGCTAGCACCAGGGGAACAGAGAAGGCGGTAGACACCATGCCTGTGTTTTTCACTGAGGGGATTCCTAGGAATGGCTCAGCATTCCAAACCCCATACAGCTCACGACCACGTGCCAGGCCCTTAGAGGTACATGCAGCCCCATCCTGTGGTTCCCAGTGCCACCTCCAGCTCTGACTACAGTTCCCATGAGCCAACAGCTGTCCAAGGAGGTGAGCATCCCAGAGACCTCCACCCGCCCCCAGATAACACAGCAGAGGGCAGGGCTGCCCATTGGGCACATTTTATTGGGCAGCAGCTGGAAAATCAGCGGTTGGACTTCGCGACACGCTCTAGTTCATCCTTCTTCTTGATGGCATAGGAGTTGGAAGAGCCCTGCAAGGAGACAGATGTCAGCAATATGTGCTGGGTGAGCCCCCCCCATGCCCACTTCAAAATGCACCCCCCACCTTGGCGGCATTGATGAGCTCATCTGCCAAGCACTCGGCAATGGTCTTGATGTTCCGAAAGGCAGCCTCCCGGGCACCGGTGCACAGCAGCCAGATGGCCTGCAGAGTACATGGAAAGGCTCAGCACATGGCCCAACCTCAACAACAGCGGCTAAATATGTCAACTCCTCAGAGGGTAAGAGGAGGTAACAAACATCCTGCTGGATAAACCCCTTTGCCTCCACATCCCAAGTACACCATCAAGATTTGAAAGACTGGTCTTGCTCTTATTAATACTTCAAAAACAAAAAAACCCCTCACTGATAATTCCTAGCAAGGCTTGCTCTTACACCTGCTCAAGTAGTTAGGAGAAACTTTACAGGAACAGCAAGGGAACCTTAAATGGTCCAAGAAGAAAGCATACATCCACCAGTGTCCCCCAAGTTTTATAGATAAGAGTTGGGGGAGGGAGAAGTTGGAGGTGGGATGGCACAGGGTGAGAATCCAGGAAGCCTTCCTGGAGGAAGTGAGGTGCCAGGTAAAATATGTAACAGGGATGGATGAGCCTACCTGCCCAGACACGACTCCACCCAGCACTGGTGGCTGTTCTTGTCCTGCCACCCACACAGGCCCCAGACCCACCTGATTCACCCGGCGCAGTGGGGACACATCCACGGCCTGCCTCCTCACTGTCCCTGCTCTCCCAATGCGCGTAGAGTCTTCCCGGGGACCGCTGTTGATGATGGCATTCACCAGGACCTGCAGAGGGTTCTGGCAGAGAAGGGGTCGTGAGCAGATGGCACACTGTTGGCACATTACCACGCTGCACCTTGGCCCCCGAGCACTACCTCGCCAGTGAGCAGGTGGATGATCTCAAAGGCGTGCTTGACGATGCGCACCGTCATGAGCTTCTTGCCGTTGTTGCGGCCATGCATCATCATGGAGTTGGTGAGCCGTTCCACGATGGGGCACTGTGCTTTGCGGAACCGCTTGGCAGCATAGCGCCCTGCGCTGTGGGGCAGGTACTTGGCGTACTTCTCTTTCACTGCAATGTAATCCTGGGCAGGGTGCCACACAGTCAGGAGCGGGATGGGCTCTGCCAGGCAAGGGCCTAGCACCTCACAAGAAGTGCAGCTATCTACAACCCCACTCTGCCAACTAGCGTGAGCCCCACATACCAAGTTACTACAGAGGGAGCAAGGAATGTGACTTTGGGTTTAACAGTGTTGTTCCCCAAACTACAATCCGGATGTTGGGGAGCAGACTATAGCACCTACTTAGAATGTTTAGCAACATGCTCAATTTTTGTTTGCTTCTGCAGCACTTGGGACTGCACCCAGGGCCTTCCCATTGAGCTGTATCACCAGCCCCGTAAATATTTTCTTTTGTTTTTTTCTTTTTGAGACAGGACCTTCTAATTCAGGCTGGCCTTGAACTCAGTGATTCTCCTGCCTCAGCCTCCCAAGTACTGGGACTGTAGGCAAGTATGACCATTGTCTAGCCCCTTTTTGAACTTGCTGAGACAGGGTCTCACTGTTTCACTAATTTTCTCAGGTTGGGGCTAAACTTACGGTCTTCCTGTTTCAGTCCCGAGTCATAGGATTGTAGGAGCGTGTGCCTGGCACCCTCAATTTTGACAAAGTGTTTCCACATATTGCAGAATGGCTCCTACAGAAAGGAACCACCAGCCCACAGTAAGAAACCAGTATTTTAAAATAAAATATCTAGAAAAATGCTGAAAAGTTAATCTTGAAGATTGAAAAGGCAGCAAAGCTATGTGTATGCAGAGGGGACTGCCACTGCCCCTCCCACCAGAGGCCACTGTATCTCTTGCATGTGAGAACGTACACAAGGTGGGTATGACGACGCATGCCTTCAATTCCAGCCATCCGGGAGGCTGGGGCAGGAGAACTGCGAGACAAAGCCGGGAGTGCGCAACTTGGCAAAAACTCTGCACCCCCCCACCAAGAAACACAAAAAAAGACTTCCCCAAACAAACTTATTAAAGAAAAATACATTTCAAAATGAAAATCAGACCTAGATTATCCTTCAGGCATAGTTGCTAAGTCCCACATAATGTGATTAAGACCAGTTTGATAACACACACACACACACACACACACACACACACACACACACACGACCAGTTTGAACTACACAGTGTAACAAGAGCCTGTCTCTAAATAAATAAACAAAATGGAAAAAAAGTAAAATATAAATCCAGTTTCTATTTGTTTATAAAAATGCAGTTACAAAATACAACATTTAATAAAGAGAGGGACAATACAAGTTATGGTTCCTAAAGTCCATGAAATTCACTGAGTTCTGGCAGGGAGAAAACTTTATATGTGTAAGTGAGCAGAAAGCCAGCGGTGGTGTGTAGCCTGTAATCCCAGCACTGTGGGAGGCTGAGGCAGGGTCAGAAGGAACCAGCCTGGGCAACTTAGTGGTTTAGGAAACCATGTCTCAAAAAGGGCTTGGGGATGTAGCTCAGTGCAAAGAACCTAGGTTCAGTCCCCACCCCCAGGAGAAGCACTCATGCTGACTTCAAAACTTTTTATAAAGCTACAGTAATAAAGACTACTACTGACATGAACACAGTCGTAGAGACCAATGGGATATAATACAAAGTTCAGGAACAAACTCATACATTCATAGACAGGCAATTAAAATATTTACAAGGTTGCCAAGATCACTTGGTTAGTGTCGGACAATTTGTTATCCACATGGCAAAGAACAACGTTGGCTCTTACTTTAAAATGGCGGATTTTACTTCCAGTGAGCCTTGAATGTGCTAGACAAGTGCTAACCAGGCCCTCATCAAATAATTATTGTTCTCCTAAAGCAAAGTCAAACGTGACACAAAAAAGTACATGAAATACCACACTCCTAGAAAAGAAACCATTTCATGACAAAACTGCGGTAACCTTGGGCAGGATGTTAAAAAGCATGGACAGTAGGTGCCTGTTGTGGCACCTACCTGTAATCTCAGTGTACTCGGAGGCCGAGGTGCAAGCATCGAAAGTGTGAGCCCAGCTCAGCAAACAGTCTGAGACCCCATCACAAAAACAGAAAAGATGCAAGGCCCTACGGTCCAGCCACCTCTTTTCCTGAATTGCTTTCCACTGCTGACTTAAGTGGGAAAACTGCAACTCTGAAGGGGCCCCTCCTGGAAGAAGCTACATCACGCCCACTCACCTGCAGGGAAATGTCATTGATCTGTACATCGTCAGTGCTCCACTTCCCAAAGAGCTTGATGTCCGGGGTCTCGGCCACTGCCGGCGCCGCTGTCTCCCACTCGGTCATCCTAGAGGGGACGAGGTAAGGAAGAAACAGTCAGAGCCCAGGCAGCCCGAACACAGGCAGCCCATGCTCAGCTCTCCTAGGCAGACCCCATTCCGTGGGCTAGGGGTGTGACGTCTCTCCCAACTCTTGGAAAAGCACTCGATGGTAAGCAAGACCTCTCTTTCCAGTACCCCGGCCGCCCAGGACCCGGTGGTCGCTGGTTAGCAACCGCCAGGTGGAACCCGCCGTAACAGCCTCGCCTGGGATGCAAATACCCACACATCACAGCGGTCGGGGAACAACTCCTGGGCACGGAAATCACGTGTTCGATCGACCTTGCGAGAAACACCGCTCTGAACGCGGCTTGCTCCCCCGCACGGGGGCCCTGCTGCTCGGCGACGGCACCGCGCCCACTCCGCGGTGACCGCCGCACGCGTTTGCACCCGGGCCCGACACTAGGGGCTGCTCTTGAGAAAAAAAGCGTACGGGGCGGCGCGTGCGGTACGGACTCAAGATGACAGAAACTTCCCATCCCGGGCACGGCTGGAGAGTTAAAAGCAAGGCGCGGACCCGCGCGGAGCCACGAAGCGGCTCAGACGGCCGAGGACACGTAGCCACAAGACCTCCGCGCGCGCCCTCTCCTTGCACCCTTTCTCCGGAGGAAGAGCGAGGGCTCCAGGCGGGAAAGCTCTGGCCCCGGTGCCCGCCTCGGTTGCCCCGGAGACCTAGCGAGCCGCCAGCCGCGAGCCCTCCGCAGCCTCACCTGAGGGTGCAGCCGGTTGCTTCGGTCGCACGGCGCTCACTACACGCCGCCCTGGCACTGACAGGAAGAGGCCGCGCGCTGCGTGCCGACGCCTATAAGGAGAGCGAACACTTCCGGGTCAGAGTCGACGCCGCGCTTGCGCGCAGGGTCACCCGCGTTTGAGGACCAACCCATGACGAAAAGGAAAGGTCCGCCCTGCGTACTTGAGGCTTCGCGGGTGTTCGATAGTCTGCACTTGCCCGTGCCTTGGGCCTTCGCACAAGGGCAGAGATGTCCGAGAAGCCAACTCCGCCATGTCTAGTAAGGGCAACAGACAGCCCCTCACTTTAGATTTAAGCCGCCGGCCGCCCGCCGCGGCCTGGAGCTGATGTCTCCTCCGCAGCTTCTCGTTCCCCGCCGTTGTGGTTGCTTTGGGGGCGCGCGCCGCGGGCCGGGGCTGGCGGACAGGGGTCAAGCGGCAACGACTGCCCTCCGCTGGTCCTGGGCTGCCCGCATCGCCCCGAGATCCCCACCTCTGCACAGGAGGGCCGGGGTCGCGGCGGTGGAAGCGGGACTCGACCCATAGCGGATGCGGTCGCGAGGTGAAGACCTGTACCCTGCACGGGCCACTTTCCCCCAGCGGCACCAAGAACGGCCTCTGAATGGGTCAAGGTGGGCGGGTACAGGTCCCCAGACCGCTCAGCCAGTCGGAAGCTTCTGTCTCCGGTCCTCGGGTTGTCTTCTGGGGCCAGCAAGCCCCGAGGCGGCCGGGGGAACCCTCACCACGCCCCTGCTTCCCCTGTCAGCATAGAAGTGCGGACCCCGTGCGTTGGCACGGTGCACACTTGAGAGTGGACATCTCCATAGCCCTCGCAGGAGTGACCTGCCGGCCGGCAGAGGCCAGATGAAAGGGTCCTGGGCTTGGCCCATAAACGGGAGGTGGGCAGCACCGCGCAGGTCATTCACAAGGCCGCTTGGCAGCCTAGCGGTGCCCAGCCTCCCCAGGCCCCCAGGAAGTTGGAACAGGGCCCAAGGTCTTATTCCAAATGTCCAGGGCTGCTGGTGTTTCCTTCCAACGACGGGGATCCTGGAGGCCCTATGTAGGGTCACTCCTGGTACTTCGTGTCCACTCTGCACTGACCACCCTCAGCCCAGGCTCCTCACACCCTGGAACACACCCAGGCACTGTCAGGGAGCCGCTTCCATATCTGCTCTTCCAGCTACACTGCTGTCTGCTCTGGTGGCCTTCTGGCTTCTCATGGCCCTCGCTGGCATCTTGGGTGTCTCAGAGTCATCAGCCTGATTTTAGGCATGTGTGGAGTGTGGCTGTGCCCAGCTGCCTGGTAGAGCCAAGCCCAGCCCTGCCAAGTCCCAGATATGGTCTGAAGCCCATAGCTGACCCACTGCGGTTCATTTGTGAATGCCCTCCTGTAGTGGGTTGAATAATGGCCCCAAAAAGGTGATGTCCATGGTGTAATTCCCATGTTCTAAATGTGGCCTTACTGGAAAAGGGCTTCTTTGCTGTTTTTTTTTTTTTTTGAGGCAGGGTCCTGCTATGTAGTCGTTTGGCTTTGAACTCAGTATTTAGCCCAAGCTGGCTTGAAACTTACTGTGATCCTCCTGTTTCAGCCTCCTAAGTGTTGAGATTACAGTTGCATATACACTTTAGTTGAGGATGTTAAAATGAGATTATTTTGGATTACCAGGGTGGACCTTAAGTCCAGTGACAAGTGTTCTTTGTAAGAGAAGATAGAGCCAGATGTGGTGGCACATGCCCATTATCCCAGCACTCTGGATGGCTGAGGCAAGATCACAGTTTTTTTAATAATTTTTTTTTGTCTTTTTGAGACAGTCTTGCTCTGTGGTTCAGGCTGTCCTTAAATTCATGATGTAGTCCAGGCTGGCCTTGAATTTTTTTTTTTTTTGTGGTACTGGGGATCGAACTCAGGACCCTGCGCTTGCTAGGCAAAATTCATGATGTAGTCCAGGCTGGCCTTGAATTTTTTTTTTTTGTGGTACTGGGGATCGAACTCAGGACCCTGCGCTTGCTAGGCAAGCGCTTAGTCCACTGAGCTATATCCCCAGCCTGGCCTTGAATTTACAGCAATCATCCTGCCTCAGCCACCCAAGTGTTGGGATCATAGATATGCATCACCACGCACAGTAGGCTCATAGGTTTAAATCCCACGTGAACAACTTGGTGAGACCCTGTCTGGCCAGGTGTGGTGGTGCACGCCTGTAATCCTAGCACTTGGGAGGCTGAGGCAGGAGAATCTTTGCAAGTTCGAGTACAGCCTGGGCTACAAAGTGAGCTCAAGGCCAGCCTGAACTGCACAGCGAGACCCTGTCTCAAAAAGACCAAAAAAAAAAAAAAAAAAAAGAGAGACCCTTTCTCAAAAAAAAGGTGGGGTGGGGTATAGCTCAGTGTGAAAGCTCTGGGTTCAATGCCAGTACCACCAAAAGAAAAAAGGAAGGAGAGGACTAGGCCATGTGACCCTAGAGGAAAAGGGTGGAGCCTGTGGCCACAAGCTGAGGAATGAATGCATGGAGCCACCCAAAGCCTGAAGAAGGAGGAAGGGCTCTTCCCTAGGGTCTCTGACGCTAGGAACTCTGACTTGCTCTGAAAGAAAAAACTTATTTAAGCCATCAAGTTTGTGGTATTGTGTTACAACAGCCACAAGAAACTAATACACCCTAAATACCCCAGAAGTACCTGCCGTGGCCTTTGGCTTTTGCGTCCTTGTCACTTTCTTAGGAAGACTTCATGACAAGCTCAGGGTGACAACTCAGGGTGCCACGCCTCCCTCCTACCTCATTCCCTGTCCCCCTCCTGGTTAGTCACCCTCGGGTAGGGCCCTTCCTGAGTCCATGACATTTAGGGATGTTCAGGAGTTAGACCGTTTACTTTTCAGAGCAAACTTACAAGGTAGACATCTCATCTGCATACTCATGGAGGCCTAGAGAGGTGAAATAACCCGTGGGGGGGGCACAGAAAGGGGGAAGCAGGGTCTTGTCTACTGCCCTTTTATCCTCTGCATTGCAGGACGATACATAGCATCTGCTATGTTCGTGTCCAGCTGTCAGCCAAAGCCTGCTGCACTCAGAGCTGGGGGTCTGGGCTGCGATAAACAGCTAAGCATGATGTTGGGAGATGAACCCTGTTGGGAGGTGGTCACTGGGGACATGGCCTGGAAAGGTATATCTCCTTCCTCCTCCCTTGATTCCCCTCTGCTTCCTGCTGCCATGCACGAGCAAGCCTCCTCTGCCATACCCCTGTGCCATACTGCCCCGCCCTGGAGGCAGCTGCCTATGGACAGAAACCTCTGCCAGTTGTGAGCCAAAGTAAAGCTCTCCTTGCTGTTGTGGGTGTCTGGCATCACTTTCTCAGCAAGGAGCAAGTAAGACAGCATCCCTGGCTGTAAGTAAGACAAGCCCATCCCTAGCTGTGAAAACCCAAAATACCTCCTGACATTGCAGAGTGTCACCTGATTGGACACTTGACCAGATCTAGGTTGCTGAGACCCACACAAACCAGACCAGATGGTCTGACGGGAGAAGCATTTTTACTATGGTGGAGGAGCCAGCAGCAGGGCTGCACAGTGGACCAGAGCAGCCCCGAGCTGTGCAAAGCACGGGCTGTTGAAGGCTTTTTTTTCTGGAGAGGGTGTTTGCAGGCTGCAATAGCTGCTGCAGCTGACCAGCAGAACATCTGGTTCCTGTGGCCTTCGCAGTCTGGCCCATGACCGGGGCAAGCAAGGTAAGGGTGGGGGTGACCTTTGTGGTCTGGCCTGGGAGGTGAAGGGGAGCTAGGCTGGAGCTGCTTTTTCTTTTGCAAAGGGCGGAGGAGCTTTGGATTGACTGGGTGACTTATCATTACCAAGCTCAGAATGCTTGATTTACGTCAACTCACTTGTTTTTACTTAGATCTATCTATTGACAGGAGAACTTGACAGCAGGACTCAAAACATAAAACCAGCATCACATAAGTGCAGTAGGGACCACTTGAAGTGTATGATGTTGAAGGCAGAGGCTCTGGGCGAGAGGCCTGCCTTGCTCCTCATGAAAGTAAAAAGGAGCATGGATAAAAAAGTGTCACTCCTCCTGACCCAGAGCCTCCTAGAGACTATATTAGTTTCCTGTTTGCTGCCATAACAAACTGCCACAAATGTGGCAGAAACCAGCATACATTGTGTGTCTCAGCATATGCACAGTAGTGCTGGTGACTGAAATCAGGGGTGCTGTACCACTGAACTACCTCTGGAACCCTTTTTGTTTTACTTTTGAGACAAGGTTTCACTAAATCACTAAGTTGCCGAGTGACCTGAAACTCAAAATCCTGTTGTCTCAGCCTTCCAGGTAGCTGGGATTACAGGTGTGTATCTCCAAACCCCTGGTAGATGCATATTATCTGGTAGTTGAGAGGCTACATTCAAAAATGAGGCTGGGACAAAGTGTGAGAGGAGGACCCAAGTTAGAGAAGGCGAGGAGGTGATCTCCAACCACCCCAGCAACTGAGCTGGTTGCTGAATTTCCTTGTTTTGTCTGTCTCTCCTTTTTACAGTTTTCAGTGTTCTTGAGGTAGGGCTGGAAATGTGGCTCAGTAGTAGAACCCTGAAGCTGGGTCCTCAACACCTCTTACCTGTTATGGTTCTAATGTAATACGTGTTTGTATCCGGAAACTGGTTTAAAGAAATGTGTCTGGTTGCCAAGTTGACAAGGGGTGGAACGTTATGGTTGATACATTGTGTCAACTTGGGGAGTCTAGAGGTTTGGGTGAGTGATTCAGCAGGATGCCAGGGTGCTTACTTTGTACACATCCTAAGCCTGTGGAAGAGGAGGGCATGGAGACTGTGTGAGAGCTACACCCCCCCTGGATGAGATAGTCGGTTTACAATGTAAGGAAAGAAAAGAGGCTGCTTGCCTGCCATTCCTCCCTTTTGCTCTTATGGTTTTTGCTGTGCCCTGCTCCCGGAACAGTTTGCCCTCTGCCTTGTGCCACTCTGCCTCTGAACCAGCCAAGTATGGACTGAAACCTCCACAAACTAAGCTAAATAAACCTTTCTTCACTTTGGGCGTTGGGTATTTTGTCTCAGCAACGAGAAAAAAGTAACCAAGACACCCTCCCGTAAAAAGAAAGAAAAAGTTAGTGGGTTTTTTTTTTTTTGCTGGCCTTGAGCTCACTTTGTAGCCCAGGCTGGTCTCCAGCTCCCGGCAATCTGACTGCCTCAGCCTCCCAAGTTGCTGGGATTACACGCATGAGCCACCATGCCCGGCTCGTTTTTTTAATGGTACTGGGAACTAAACCCAATGTCCTCGAACTTAGCTGCACGTCAGATCTGTTATTTTTTATATCGAGACAGGGCCTTGCTAAATCCCTAAAGCGCCCAAGCTAGGATCGAATTTGCAATGCTTGGTTTTAATCTCTCAGGGTGCTGGATTTTTAAAAGGCACGGGCCATCTAGTGGAGTAAAGCTGGTGGGCCGGTTCCCTCCGCCTTAGAAATTTAACTGGGCACATGTCCTGTCAATTATCCTTCTGGCCAATCACCCGTTTGTCAGAGGTGACTGGGCCAGCAGGCTCTTCCCCCGCCATCTCCTTGACAACGATGCACGCTCGCGCACCTTTTGGAAGTTTTCCCCGGACTTTCCCATCCGCTTGGGAGCCAAAGCAGTTGAATTACGTTTCTCAGAGGGCCCAGCGCGACTCTCGCTGGCTCTAAGGGCAGTGTCCAGTTCACAGCGCCACTGTGACCTAGAAGCGCGGGAGGAAGCCTTCGTGCTGCGTATTGGAAGTGTCGTTCTGCATGGACCTGGCACCCCAGCCTTCTAGGCGGCGACCCCCAGGGCGTCCCCTCTCCACCCAGGCGCTCTGTCTCAGGGAGAGACGTGAAATCGCATACTTCCGGTCCACACGCTGGGTCCGGGCGGAGCTGGGCGCTCAAGCCATCGGTTCCGGCGCCCGCAGTGCCCAACATTGGCGTGGTACGGAAGCCCGCGAGAGGGGATCCCACGCTGTGTGAGGGCTCATGGCGACAACTGCGGTCCTTCACTTCCGGGTTGCCCTTTGCCTCAGTCCCAGTGCAGCTCTGGCGTTGCTCCCTCTGCCCTGCACCGCGGTGGTGCTGTGCGCCCTGTACTGCGCCGCACCTTTGGGCCCTGTGCTGCGTCAGGCCAGCGGAAGCTCCCCCCTCGGGCAGGGCACCCGGGCCCGAGAGAAACCGCTGCGCACGCGCGACTCTCAGACGTCCTCACCCTGCCGCCCCCAGCTCAAGGCCTCCTCTTGCTGGTGGAGGCCGAGCCCTTCCCGGAACGCCGGGCTCCTCCGGGCGCAGTCCAGGCACCAAGCGGTCCTTTGTGGGTCCCCTCGTCAGGGGCTGCCCGAGCCCCTATCCCCATGTTCACGGTGCCGGACCAATCTCTAGGTTCCTGTGGCTGGTGACTGAGAGAGACCTGTGCGGCCCATTAGAAACAGTGCACTCCCGCGTACTGACAGCAGCCTGCCCTCTGCAAACGAAGGACCTTAAAGAAATTTAGGGTCAGACGTGAAGTCCTGGCGCCTGTTCTATCTACATGCTGATGCTCATTGTCTCTGAAGTTTTGACCTCAAACACTTCATTGGACTCTGTGAAATTCTGACCCTAATCCAAAAACCCTGTATATACTCAGATCTCCCTTCAGATACTTGCTGATCGCCCTCTGGTCAGTCTGCCTGTGAGTCGATGGAATAAATCTGATCTTCCTCACAGCCGTGGTCCTGGGGTGTTGCCTCTCACTGTCATTAACTGTCGATGACCACAAGCTGGATGGCTTAGAACAACAGAAATTTATTTTCACAGATCTAGAGTTGGGACTGGTGATGTGCACCTGTAATTCCAGCAGACTGGGAGGCTGAGGCAGGAGGATCATGGAAAATTCAAGGCCAGTCTGGATCACATACTGAGTTCAAGACCAGTCAACTACACATCGAGGCTCTGTCTCAAAATGCACCCCCCCCAGGAAAAAAAGAAAAAAGTTTAAATCTAGGCAACTTAACACTTAGTGAGACCCTGTCTTAAAGTAGTGTGTGTCAGGGGACATCCCTGTCATTCCAGCATTTGGGAGGCTGAGGCAGGAGGATCATACCTTTGAAGCCAGTGTCAGCTACATAGCAAGTTTGAGTTCAGTTTGGACTACAAAGCAAGGTCTCCTGTCAAAAAAAAAGGGCCTCAGAAAAAGTTGTCGTTGGATTTAGAGTCCACTTGGATTATTCAGGATGATCTACTGTCAAGATGTCTACATCTGCAAAGAACCACTGCCAGGTCACATTCTGGATTGTGTCTTTTTTCTTTCTCTTTTTGTGAGACAGCGTAAAGTCAGTTTCTGTCTGGGGTGACAGGTCCCAAGAATGAGGTGCCACAGATGAAAAGCAAAACAAGAGAGAGACAGTTACCGGACCAGGGGACACAGCCTCCAGGACTGAAGCCTGGATTGCCACCTTCAGCCTTTCATTGGGATACAAACAAGAAGCAGCAATGGGGCAAATGGGGGGAATCACTAACAGGATTGGGGGGACAATACAGCTCCATTATCACAGGAATGAGCCTTGGCTTAGCCATTGTGTTATCATTCCTTCAGGCGTATCTCAGCAAGGCATCTAGTGCTGTCCCAGCGGCTTCCCACAGGGAGTAAGGTCCTACTATCATTTTCTTTACACTAGTGCTTTTGCCAGACTTCCTCCAGGTCAAAGAATCATATGGCTTGGTAATCTATAGAATGTCCTCCACGAGACAGGGTCTTGCTATGTATCTAGTTGGCCTCACTTGTGGTGATCCTCCTGCCTCAGCTTCCTAACTGCTGGGATTATAAGTATGTGCTGCCACCAATCCTCAGTAAGAATGTATCTTTGTTGTGGGACCTACCTGCTCCATCCCTGGTACCTTCATCCCATGCCACCCATCCCTGGTCTCTCCAGGGATGGTATGGAGATTGGTGGTTGTCCTGGTGGTCAGAATGTCCCTGAAGTCTTCTCCACCCTAGGGGATTGTCAGGCTTGGAGTCCTACAGGGTCTGAAGGTTGTGCTGGGCACTGGGCCAGGGCACTGTTTTCTCCTTATTGTGCAGACCGGGGCATCAGAACAGTGGCTCCACCCAGCACTATGGCCTGGTGTATGAGAGACCAGACTCTGGCTTGGAGTTGGAACTCAGTAGCAACAGGAAAGTAGTCTGAGCTGCAGCCCTGCTCTTAGCAGAGGAGCTGGAGCCCTCCCTGGAGCTCCAGGTTCTCTCTCCCATCTGGGGACCCCAGCCCAGTGGTCTCTCTGCTCCTGCTGGCTTCCTGAAAGCTCTGCAGCTGGCCTCCTGCAGGGTTTGTCTTGGAGACAAAGCGAGGACTCTGGAGACTTCCATGCCCGCAGGAGAGGCTGCCGCTCCAGCTCCTGCCCCTGACGTGGAACCTGGCCTGACCACCCCAACTGCTCCTGAGGGTAACATCGAACATTCATTAAACCTCACTTTGTGGAGTGGGGTGTGGTGACGCATGCCTGTAATCCTCATGCTCCAGGAAGGTGAGAAGGCAGGAGGATCACAAGTTTAAGCCAAGCCTGGGCAATTTAGCGAGACCCATCTCAAAATATAAAATAAAGGGCTGAGGGTGTTTCTCAGTGCAGGAGTCTTGGGTTCAATCCTTAGTTCTGCCACTGAAGCAAAAAAACCGCAAACCTATCTCACTGTGTGCACGCAGTGCCTGCACCTCCACTTTGTGCGGGGAAAGCAGAGGAAACCTCATGTGGAGCCCCTCGGCCGCAGCGCTGTGTTTCTTCACAGAGCCTGTGGGCGCTGACTACTTGTCTTCTGGCAGGGGAGGGACGGGAGTGGCCACTGGAGTGGGTGAGAATGTGGAGGAGGCAGGGCTTGAATGGAAGGGGGGCTTCCAGGACTCCTTGCTGGGTGAATCTGGGGCTCTGGGGGACCCACAGCTGTGTGCACATCCTTTAGTGTTGCTGACTCCACCCACGTCCTGGGTCTTGTAAAGGTGGCCTGGAGGGCTGACGCAGTGTAAGGGCCAGAACTAAAGCACACCCTGGCTGGTTGCTGTTTTCAGGACTTGTCCTCTAAGTCCTGGTCAAGCAGTCTTCTGCCTCAGGCTCCTGAGTTCTGGGACTACAGGCACATGCCACTGCTCCAGCTCAGGTGGGTTTTCAGAGTCAAAACATCAAATATGCAGAAAATACAAATAACACAGTTGGCCAGGCCATCCGTCTGCCTGCTGTGTGCAGTTGTACTTTGGTTTCTTGTACTCTCGCAAGGTCTAGCATTTGGGGGCTCCTTTTAAAGCCCTTGTACCCGGGGGATGTCAGCAAGGTCACGCAGGACAGGCAGCTGCCATGCGTGAAACTGCCACGAGCCCTGAGGGAAAACAGAGCTTTCTCTGAGCACACAGGGTTTGTACTAGGGCATCGATTGTTTGTGATACTTATAAATTTCCCCAAAATATGAAGTTTTTAAAACATAGATGTTTACCATCTCACACATTTTTTGCGGGTGCAGAGAGCTGATGGCCTGGTGGCTGCCCGGGATTTGATGGCAGAGAGAGGCAGCCATTATGGGAGCAGAGGGTTGGACTGGAAAGAGTCCTGTCTGTGGCAGCCTCATCGCTGACCGCCAGGGACTGGCCCGGGATGTGTGGACCGGGCTCAGGGCAGAGGCCAGAAATATGGTCCTATGAGGGGTGTCTATTCAGAGAAAGTCGAGGACTTGGCTCCAGTGGGTGCTGTGGTCCCTCGGGACCATGTGGAGTGGCCCTCCAGGGCTGGGAACAAGGCTGGTGGTGAGACCCTCCTGCCCCAGCAGGTGGAACCGAGGTTGCACAATGCTTTCCTGTGTTCAGGCAGGGCCAGAGGTCAAGGCCTCAAAGTGGTGACTGTGTGGTGACCCCTCTGTCTCGGTCATGCTACCAGGACGTGAGCCTATCCAGGCACCACCCCCTGCCTCCTGTGTCCCGCGCCAGACCAGTCTGTACGGGCAGCACCCGGTTGATGGCTTCCCAGAGAGGCTTGGCAGTGTGGAGGAGCGGAAAGCCGGGGTCTAGGGCAGAGCGCCTGGGCTTTCATCCCTGCAGAGGACGCAGGCAGGGCCTGGGGAGGGCTGAAGCCGAGTGTGCAGGAGGAGCGCAGGTCTGGGCTGAACACACCGAGTACAAATGGGACTCAGCAGAGGTCTTTCCACAGCCACCACCTACAGGAAACCCTAACACGGGGGGGAGGGGCATAGAGTGATGGGATGCAGGGCTCCCACCCAGACAGGGAGCCCAGTGCTGACCCGGGATGAGATTAGACTGCTTCCCCTTCTGCTATGGGGGTGCGAACCCAAATCTACCACTGAGCTGCATCTCCAACCCTTTTAAAATTTTATTTCGGCACAAGGTCTTGCTAAATTGCCCAGGCTGGCCTCAGATTTGCCATACTCCTGCCTCAGCCTCTCAAGTAGCTAGGATGACAGGCATGCACCACCTCTCCTTTTCACGGTTTTATTAATTGAATGTGTTAATGATCCCCTGTTATCGATTACCACCACTGCTAAGTATCCAAACTGGGCTGGCAGTTTCACCCTTTGTCCCCACATCACCACGGCCCCTGCCGTCCAGGGAGGATAAATAGGCAGGGCCCCTTGCCCTGCAGACACCCTCTCAGGCGCCAGCGGCAGTGGAGCCAGGGTCGGTCGGCACCATGGCTGCCCCGGTGGGCTTCCTGATGCTCTGGGGTGAGAGTCCAGGCCTGGGCCCCTGGTGGGAGGGGAACAAACGGGCCTCACGGCTGTGCTGTCCCCACAGGTCTCATTCTGGGCCCAGCGAGTGAGGCATTCACAGGCGAGTCTGGGGCTGGCACAGGGCTGTGGGCGGTCCGGTCGCTGCCGCTGCCGCTGACCCCACGGTTTCTCTGTCCACAGTGATTGAGACCCAGCCCCACCTCTGGGCAGAGTCGGCCTCCCCGCTGCAGCCCTGGGCCCAGCTCACGCTGATCTGCCGCGCACGCCTGGAGACCCAGGGCTTCCAGCTGTTCAAGGATGGGGTGGCCCTGGAGCCCGTGCGCCTTGACATCCCTGCCATTGCCCACCAGTTCGTGCTGGGCAAGGTGACCAGGGACAACCGGGGCCTCTACCACTGCCGTGCAGGCCTGGGTGAAAGGTGGAGCCAGCTGAGCCACGTCGTGGAGGTGACAGGCACAGGTTAGCAGGCCCTCATGGGGCTGCCCTCCACGCCGCCCAACGCTTGGGCCTCAGTTTCCCCACACCAGTGCCCTGGGCCTGTCTCCAAACCCATCCCATCTCCTGTCCCCTCCCACGTTGAGCATAGGCTCCAGCTCCTCAGAGCCACCCTCCTGAGCTTGCCTCTCCACAGAGCCCCTGCCTCCGCCCTGGCTCTCGGCTGAGCCCGTGTCCTGGATCACACCCGGCCTGAATTCCACCCTGCGGTGCCGCGCTGGCTGGAACAATGTGACCTTCCTGCTGATGCGGGAAGGTCACGAATCTCCTGCGGTGGCCGAGGCGGGCGAGGCCGGAGAGGCCACCTTCCCCGTCCACCGAGCTGGCAACTACAGCTGCAGCTACCAGACCCACGCTGCGGGGGGCCGCTCTGAGCCCAGCGACACGGTGGCCATAGAGGAGCTGGGTGAGCAGGGGCTGCCCGTGGAGCGGAGGGAGGGGCGGCACCGTCCGGAGCCAGGAGGGGCGCGGTGCCCGCCAGGCTCCTGTCCCAGCCCCGCCCACAGCCGTGCCGCCTCCGCCGGTGCTGAAGTTCGACAGCTACAGCGCCAGAGTCCTGCGGCCCCGCGAGCGCGTGTCCCTGCAGTGCGTGGCGCCCCTGCCCATGGCGGGCTTCCAGCTGTGGCGGCGCGGGGAGGCCCTTCTGGTGCCCATGACCAGCACCAGCCCCGACCGCGTCTTCTTCGAGCTGGACGGGACCGAGGCTGACGGCGGCCCGTACACCTGCCGCTACCAGCCGCGCAGAGCGGGCGCCAGCTGGTCGGCGAACAGCGCGCCCGTGGAGCTGGTGCGCAGCGACGGTGAGTCGGGGTGGGCGCGAGCCGGCGACCCTCCTGCCTCGCGGACGGCGCTCCCCGCCGCTCAACGCTCGCTCCCGCAGGCTCGCTGCCCGCGCCAGGCCTGCGCGCCCAGCCCGCGGGCCCGCGCGTCGCGCCCGGCTCCCTCGTGCGCCTGCGCTGCTCCGTGCCCGGGCCCGGCCTGCTCGTGGCGCTGGAGCGCGAGGACGCGCTGGGGCGCAGGCTGCTGGCCCTGCTGCGGCCCGCGGGCGCCGAGGCCGAGCTCGAGCTGCGCAACGTGTCTGTGGCGGACTCGGCCAACTACAGCTGCAGCTACGCGGATCCCGCGCGGCCCTCCGTGGGCTCCGCGCCCAGCGCGCGCCTGGAGCTTCGCGTGCACGGTGAGCGGGCGGGCTGCCGCGCTTCGGGAGGCTGAGGCGGGAGGCTCGCAGCTCGGAGCCCGGCCCGGGCGACGTAGCGAGACGTCGTCTGGAAACGGAAAGTGAAAAGGGCCGGGGCCGCAGCCCGGGGCGAAGGCCCTGGGTCCCAGCCGCAGGAGCGCGCGCACCGTGCGCACACCGGGCTGGCCGCGAGCCCGGTGTTCCCGCTCACATCCCGGACGGCTTTTCGCCGGCCGGAGCCTCGGTTTCCCTGTGCCACACGCATGTCAGTCACGGTCCTGCTGTGACCCTACCCCCTCCCGCGCGGGGTGACGCGGCCTCGTGTCCCTGGGGTCACCTCCTGGCCGGCGCACCCCACCTTTGGCCACCTCGCGAGTCGGCGCAGCGCCGGCCGGGCCTGTACCGGGTGCGGCCGGGGGCGGGAAGCTGACCCGCGACCCCGCCCGCCCCCGCGGCCCTCCAGGGCCCCCGCCGGCTCCGCGGCTGCGCGTGCTGGGGCCCCCGGTCACTCCTGGCCGCGACGCCGTGCTTCGCTGCGAGGGTGCAGTGCCCGGCGTGGTCTTCGAGCTGCTGCGCGCCGGCGAGGAGGACGCCGTGGTGACGGCCGGCTCCGCGGGCGCCGCCGCCGACCTGGTGCTGACCGCGGTGGGGCCCGGGCACGCGGGCAACTACAGCTGCCGCTACCGCGCGTGGGGGCCCGTGGCCTTCGAGTCGCCGCTCAGCGAGCCGGCGCAGCTGCGGCTGTCGGGTGAGGCCACGACCGGGCGGGCGGGCGGCGGGCGCGCCCCAAGCCCTCCGCGCGCGCCCCATCGCAACTGTAGCGCTCGTCTAGGGAGCTGACGCCGCTGTGGCTGTTCGCGGTGCCTCGGACGCCCGAGCTTTCCGGTCCCCTTCCTCCCGGGAGGCAATAAACGCCAGAAAGGCTGCGCACACGAGTCTCCGAGTCTTGGCGGGTGCGGGCCTGGGCGCAGCGCGGGGTGACCCAGGGCCCCTCAGGCCGCCCCTTCCCCCGCCTCCTCCACCTCGTGCGTCCGGTCCGGCCCCACCCGGTCGGCCCTCGCGGGCGCAGGCCCAGAAGCTGCGCCGGGCCAGGCCTCCCTTCCCTCGAGGTCCCTGCACACCACAGGTGTTGACGACAGCGTCGCCCAGCGACAGATGGAAACGTGTTTTCCTGGGAAGCTGGGGATTGCTCGAACCCAGGGCCTTCACACTGAGCTACGTTTCCAGTCCTACTTTGTTTCATTTCATTTCATTCCATCCCATTGCCCTTCCCGTTGCATTACATGGTGCCTCAGTGAGTCACACAGGTGCCAGGGCCGGGCTGGGATTCCCAGTGCTCGGCCTCAGGCACCCAGAACGCTAGGGTGACAAACATGGGCCCCCATGCCTGGCTAAAGTTCCTACTTTTGTTTAATGTCCTCCGTCTGTACTGATGTCCCCTCTCGGAGGGATGAGTCTAGGGTGGCCCTCCTCGGTGCTATCAGTGTTTAAATCTTTTCCAAGCCCCGGATTCGGCTGTGCTCACTTTCCCCCTCTGCCTGTTCCCTGTTCTGCAGGTCTCTATTAACCCCTTTCTTCTCTTTACTCCTGCTTTAATTTTTCAGGACCTGTAGTTCTACTTCCAGAGGGTTTGTGCCTGGGGATGTGCCTGGGAGGTGCAGGGCCCAGGCCTCCATCCCAGATCTCAGAAATGAAGAAAAAACCTACATTTTAAATTATAAATTCAACTTCCTTAGTTCTTATAGGCTCAGTTAGGTTATCCATTTCTTCTTTGGTTAATTTTAGTAATTTGTGGCTTCAGGTGGCTCATGCCTGTAATCTTAGCACTCGAGAGGCTGAGGCAAGAGGATCGTTGCAAGTTCAAGACCAGCCTGGGCTACAAAGTGAGCTCAAGGCCAGCCTGAACTGCACATCGAGACACTGCCTCAAAAAGACAAAAAAAAAAAAAAAAGGAGACAATACATTTCATCTCTTCATTGGTTTCACTGTATAGAGGTATCCAGTGTTTACTACCATCTTAATATCTATGAGGGCTGTAGTGTTACAGTGTGTTTCATTCTTGATACAGAGTCCCCTTACCCAGAATGCTTGGGGCCAGACCTGGCCTTGGATTTCAGATTTTGGAACATACGCATACGCATAATGGGGTGCTGTACAAGGGGACTAAGTCTGAACTTGTAGATTCATTTGTGCTTCCCATGAGCTTATAAAACAGCCCAAAGCTGGTTTTACACAATGTTTTTAGGCCCCTGCATTTTGACTGTAACCCATCATGGTTGGTTAGGAGTGGAATTTTCCACTTGCAGCATCATACTGGTGGTCAGAAAGTCACAGATTGTGGAGCCCTTCAGGTTTCAAAGCTTGGGATGCTTAACCTGTAATTTGTTCCTCTCACTTTATTACTGAGACAGGGTCTTGCTGTGTAGTTCAGGCTGGCCTTGAGCTCACTATGGAGTCTGTCTGGCCTTGAGCTTGGGGCAGTCCTGCCTCAGCCTCCCAAGTGCTGGGTGGGATTACAAGCATCTGGCACCATGCCTGACTTTCCTTCTCACTTCTATAAAATAACAGTATGGCAGAGGTTTGTCAGTATTTATCTTCCTAAAGAACCTTGTTTTGGTGTCATAGTTTTATTGGTTTTTGGTTTCCTTCGTCATCAATGTTCTTGCCTTCTGATTGCGTGTGTGGGACTGGAGATCTAGGCATTCTGCCAAGGGGCTATATCTGCACCCCCCCCCCTTTGTCTTTTAGAGACAGGGTCACACTGTGCAGTTCAGGCTGGCCTTGAACTCACTTTGTAGCACAGGCTGGCCTCGAACTCACAACGATCCTCCTGTCTCAGCCTCCCGAGTGGTGGGATTACAGGCGTGCGCCACCACATCTGGCTCCAGCTCCTTTTTCAGACAGTATCTCAAAGCCTGTAATACTCTTGCCTCAGCTTCCCAAAGTGTTGGGAGTACAGGCGAGCACCACTGAACCTGGCTGAGTGATTTCGGGTTCATTTTCTAGTGGAAATCAAGGCTCAGATTTTTTATTTCATGATTTTTCTTCTTTCCCTGTGCAAGTATTTTGATGCTACAAATAGCCTAAGCACTAATTAGGTATGTCTTTAATTTCTAAATACTTGAAGACTTTCCTATCTTTCTGTTGTTTCTAGTTTAACTCTACTGTAGCCTTAAAATATGCTCTGAATTATACAAATTCTTTTACACTGGTTAATGTTTGTTTTGTGACTCAGAATATAGTCTTTTTGTTGATTATTCCTTGGGTACTTGTTGGGTGGAGTACACTATCATCTTGATTACATCAGTGAGCTGAGGTGGTGCTATACCCTTACTGTTGCATGCTGTCGATCCCTGAGAGACGAAGTCTCAAACTGTGATTGTGATTTTTTCTGTTACTTCTTTATGTCTATCAATTTTTATTTATTTTTGGTGTGTATTATTAGGGAAGGAACCTGGGGCTTTCACACTGAGGTACATTTTGAGACATGGTCTCACTGAGTTGCCTGGGCTGGCCTTAAACCTGCAATCCTCCTGCCTTGGCCCCTCAAGTGCTGGGGTCCAGGTGTGCCACAATGCTCATTTTATAGCGTCCCTCTGTATTGCTGGTTATGTCCCGTATTATGTAGTCTGCTTGGTGTGATGTTAATATAGCAACCTCAACATTCTTTCATTGGGTTTTCTCTTGTACTATATATCTTTCTCAATTTTTTTTTGAAGTTTTGGTTTTGGCTTTTTTTGAGACAGGGTCTCTCTATAGATTTCAGGGTGGCCTTGAACTCATGGTGTTCCTCCTGCCTCAGCCTCCTCAGTGCCAGGATTACAGGCGTGTGCTACCATACCTGCCTTGAAGAGTATTTTCCTTTTTTTTTGGTCTTTTCGAGATAGGGTCTTGCTGTGCAGTTCAGGATGGGCTTGAGCTCACTTTGTAGCCCAGGCTGGTCTCCAACTCAAAACGATCCTCCTGCCTCAGCCTCTTGAGTGCTGGGATTACAGGCATGCACCACCACGCCTGTCTTTCTTGCATCCATGTTTTTGTCTTTTTTTTCCCTCAATCTGTGGTTTCTAATAAGAAACGTGACGGATGTAGTATCACAGATCCATTTGTGAGTCTGACAAAGTGAGTCTTAAAGTATCTGTGTGAGTTCACAACTCAAATGTCCCTTAAGTAAATTGGGATTTACTATATTTTAATCCAGTGTGGACAATGTATCTAAAAGTGTATCTTGACTTAGTACAATTTTTTTATTATGTTTCTTGGCCTATTAGTCTGGGTTTTCAATCTGTATATATGATAATTAACTTTATAAATAAATGAATACATGAACTTGATATTGGAAAAATAAAAGGGGGGTGGAGGGTAGGGGGAAATAAAGGATTGAAATGGGTTGTGCACATGTACCAATCCCTGTGATGAACATAATCATTATGTACTACAAAAACATAATAAAAGTAAAAAGAGCTGGGCATGGTGGCTCAGGCCTGTGATCTTACCACTTGGGAGGCTGAGGCAGGAGGATCACTTTGAGTTTTAGGCCAGGCTGAATTCCATAGTGAGATCCTGTCTCAAAAACAAAACAAAAACAAAGTAAATAAACACAGGATTTCATAATGCTAAAAAAAAAAAAAAGGAAAAGGAAAAAGGGCTGGAGATGTAGCCTACTGTAAAGGCTCAGGGTGCTAGCCCTTGTGTGTATACTCTATAGACTGACCCTGTGACCCTTATACTGCTTTCCTGCTTCTGTTTTTCTCCATTGGCTTTCTGCAGCTTCGAGCCTATCCCGAGTGTGGTTTTCTATTTCTCTGCCCTCAGCTTTCCCCTATTTTTGTCTAAAAACCGTGTGGATGATTTGAGAGAAATTCAGTGGCTAGTACCAGTCTTCTTGGCTGCAGTGTGGCCCGTGTACGAAGATGGCTGTGCGCTCGGTGTGCTCACACTCCTGCTTCAGGCCCTGTGGTGTGACCCTGACCGGTCAGCTCTCCCACCTGTGTCTCCTCCTCGTAAAACCAGACGGCCGTCCTGCCCCTGTGCAAGGCTCAAATGAGAGGTCTTATGCCCCTTGGCGGACTGGCCAGTGCCTCTGCCCTTTGTAAGGACTCGCTTGACCGCCTCCCCCTTTGGCGCCTCTCTGCAAGTGAGGGGCTGCAGACTGAGCACACGGGCAATGAGAGAAGGGGATGTGGCGGCCACAGTCAGAGCCGTGCACAAAGAAGCCACTGGGGCTCAGGGAAGTCATTTGCCTGAGGCCCCAAAGCAGCGCTCAGGGGTGTGGGGCTCTGCAGAGCCGGTGGCAGCGAGCCCTCCCCGTGGCTGCCTCTGCTCTGGGCCTCTGCCACATGGTGGCCAGCGCTGCCCGTGCCTGGGACTGGGTGATACTGAAGCAAGGTCTCTCTCCACAGCTCCTGCCGTCCTGTGCTGAGCCTCTCCTCAGTCTCTGTCCCTGTCCATAATCTGGGGACATATGCGGGGCTTGCAGGTGCTGGTGGCCAGTTCATCACCTGACAGGGTGGTGGGGCTGTCAGAGCAGAGCTCTGAAGACAGGGACTCTGACAGCGCGAGGCCGAAGCTGTGACAGCAGCTACAGAGCGGAACCTGGGAGAGGGACAGGGCTTTGAGGGAGGCCGCAGGTACCTGGCAGAACCCGGGCAACCAGTGGGTCCAGGCTCTGGCTTGGGCCCCAAGAAAGGAAGGCTTAATACAGCTGCCATGTTGAGGCCATGGCAGCCATGCCCACTGGGGCACTGGGGCCACATGGGCCAGCACACACGAGGACGGCTGAAGAGCTGCACAGGGCGTGTGGCAGTGTGTGCGGGGCACACCTCCCCGTCAGCAGGCGCTGAGGTGCAGGGCGCTGAGGTGCAGGGCCCTGGAGAGCGTTCTGCTCAGGCCCAGGTCGTGCAGAGCAGCCCTGGAGGAAGCAGCTGGGGGCGGGGCTGCAGTGCTGCGGTGCGAGGCTGTGAGGGCTCCCAGTGGTGGGGAGTAGGGCCGGCAAGGATGGCTGTTGGGCCCAGGCCAGGCAGCACCACAGACAAGGAAGAAGGTGAGAGGCGCACAGTCCAGAGGCCTCAGGGGAGAGGCAGCCTCAGCAGGTGCACAGAATGGGTGGGACAGGAGCAGCGTGGAGGCACAGGGTAGGTGTCCCTTGGGCCCAAGCTGCGGAGGAGCTGGGGGGAAAGGGAGGCTGGACTCTCCTGCTGCACTCTCCTGACCAGGGAGACTTGGTAGACAACTGCCTTCCCTTGGGCTGGCCCAGACCCAATGCAAAGCCTGGCTCAGGGACTAGGCTGCGTGGGGCAGGGAGGGCGCAGAACCCAGCAGGGCGGGGTCGCTGTGTTCTCACACTGCAAGAGCTGCCTCCCCCTGGGTACCTTGCCCGTTTCCACCCAGTTCTTGGTCCTTGGAACTCAGGGCTGCAGAGATGCAGCCCACGGTGTCGTGCAGGATGGTGATGTGGATTCTCAAGCGCACAGTGAGGCATGAGCTGCGGCTGAAGGCCTTTCCGCAGTTGCCACACTAGTAGGCTTCTCCCAGGTGTGGATCCTCCGATGCTGCATGAGGGAGGAACTCCATGTGAAGGTCTTGGGACGTGATGGGCACCCGCTCCACTCCCTGGCGTGGGTGCTGAGATGCCGGATGAGGGCTGAGCAGTCGCTGCAGAGCCACCGCAGGCGTGGCACCGGCAGGGCTGCTCCCAGTGTGTGCGCTGCTGCGTGGACTGTGATGTCTGGCTGAAGGGCTTGCTGCACTCACCGCAGGCGTGCGGTGTCTTCCTGAAGTGGCTCTTCCTGTGGGTCTCCAGGGCTGCTTCACTGCACATTCTTCGACATTGATCACGCTTGGAGACCTTTTGTCCCTAAGGAGGTACAGGGAGGTCCTGGATCACGATCCAAGGGGCCGAATCTGTCCTGAGGGAGGCTGCTCCTAGGTGGTGAGGGTTGATCACATGCCAGAGCCATTTCCAGAGGAAGTGGACTTGCAGACAGGTGAGGGCGGGCTGGTCTGTGGAGGCACCTGCTCAGCCCTGAGGGATTCCCTGAAATCCATGTGCTGGCCACCGCCTGTGTCTGGATCTTCCACAAGCTGGCCTCAGGATCACACCTGGCAGCAGGACCCCTCCCGTCCCACGAAGGGGTCCACGTCTGTGGCCACATCTGATGGCCCTGGCTCTTCCGTGTGGCTCTGCTTGCCACACTCTGAAGTAAGTGGAGACAGAGGGTCACTACTTCTGCCTCACCAGCCAGGCCTCTGCACCTGCTTCGGGCCCTGGCTGCCCTCTCTGCAGGGGAGATGTGTACATCCCCAAAACATCCTCATTTCTAAATGGAAGTTCCTCAGAGGGTAGTTTGCACAGCTGAAGGGTGTGGGCTGTCCTCCCACACTGGCATGCTGCATCATGGTTCTGAAGTTTCCCTTGGTCCTTTAAGGGTTCTGTGGTGGCCTAAGTATCAGGAGGAGAAACCCTCAAGTGAAGCTGATCTGGAGGAGCAAGTGGGAGGGAGGTTTAGATTCACTGGCACCTGCTCCCCTGGTCAGGGCCCAGCTCTGGGAGGTGGGCACTGTCCTTCATGTTTGGCACCTGCCTCTGGATTGGGGGGTTGACAGGTGCTCAGTGAATGCTGGCAGAGTGAGGGAATCATTCCAGATGCCTGTGCTGGTAAAGTCCGTCTCCAGGGAAGCCCAGGTAGACAGCTGCTGGCGGGAAGGGTGGCTGAGCCATCCAGGTGACCTCTCCAGAGGCCCCAGGACCACTCGGAGTGAAGCACTGTGAGGACAGGGCGTGCCTGAGGGGAAGCCGGACCCCAGGTCTGCGTGCACAGGGTGGTACACGAGATGCATGCTGGGAGGGATGCGGGGGTGGGGGTGTTAATTGGGCTCAGCGGCCCGAGCGCAGGCTCTGTGCCGGGCCGCTGTGGGCTCTGGAGCAGTCCCACCTTTGCCTGTGCCTGTCGTCCCGTCTGCAAGCTGGGACGCGACCCACTTGCCCTCTTGGCTGCTGTTTCCAGGCTCCTGTTGCAGGCCAGACTCCAAGGGCAGCGTGCACCTCCCATCACCTCCTGTCTGCTTCAGAAGGTGGGGCTCATCTGGGGAAGCTGAGGTCCCGCTGAGATGTATGTGCAGCCGTGAGACCACATGGTTAGCCTGGTGTGGCTGCAGCCTGCGTTCAAGATGAGTCATCTGACGGCCTTGCCCCTCCCCAGCCCCTGAACACCACCAGCTGGCTCTGCTTTGCCTATCTGCACCTGCTCTTCCTGAACACACTGGTCCAAATCACCACGCTACGCCCTGGAGCCCTACGGCTCCCTCTGCCTGGCCTGCAGCTCCTCCTTGTCCTCCCAGCGCCACTCTGTCTTTCTTTGAAAGCTCTGCCGAGCTCACAGGTGGAAAGGAACCCTTGTTCCCGTCCTTCCTGTGCCCCAGTCGGGCACAGCTGACAGGGCCCAGCAGGAACCTGACCAACCTCTCCCGAAAGGACTGGTTCTCAAGGCTGAGTTACGGCCACTGCCTCTTTTATGACTCCTGCTTGGCCTGTGTCTAGATGTCCCCACAAAGCCCTGTGTGGTCACAGGTGGGACTCTTCAGATGCTGCTGGATCTAGAGTGACACCAGGACTGCTTTGTGGTGCAGCGCTAGGGTCACGAGCACTAGGGTTAAGGGTGTGAACGATACGAACTCTGAACTATAAGGGACAGCAGGACCTGTAGTCTCCTGTTTGCTCGTCACCTTCCGTCCACCATGAACTCTTTCTCCTCTGCAATGCCTTGGAGCCAGCTGCTTATGCTCTGAAATCTCCACAAACGGAGCTAAATAAACTCTTCCCCCTTAAATTTGGGTGTTGGGTGTTTTGTCCCAGCAATGAGAAAAGTAACTAAGACAGCCCCAAGTTTGGGAGGGTTTGATTTCAATACACCTTTTACCCACAAGTAAACGGACGCAGGAGTGACAGGGCCCAGCGGCAGCTGAGCAGTGACTGGCCTTGGTGACCTATCTGCGTCTACACTGAAGAAGCCTCCTGCCAGCGCACAGCTCTCTGGGGCCCAGCATGCCCGCGCTGCTGTCTGCCTGTCCCCGGGGAGGGCCTCCTTCTCGGGACTGTCTCCTGGCTGGGTCTTCTCTGTGTGCCTCTAGGCTGGGGCTGGGAGCATTGGCGTGGGTTCTGAGTAGCGCTGACCACTCCAGCCCAGAGCAGGTCTAGGCCACCCGCATCCCAGGGGCGACCCAGGTTGAGCAGAGAGAGGGTGCGCAGGGACAGCTGGTGTTCCGGCCTCCCCTGTGCTGGCAGGGCACTACCTTTTGAGGAATCCCTCATACCGCTCGACTTCAGCACCCTGGTCACACCCCAGGAGACCAGTGGGCCTCTCCTAGCCATGTAACGCCCAAATACACCACAGGCATTTCCAGGTAAGCACAAGGTGGGGGCATTGCTGCTCCCAGGGTAGTTTTTAAAGCAGCGGTACCATTTTTCATTGCTGTCAGCCGTGGGCGAGGGCTCCAGTTTTTCTAGGGGTTCACAAAGTTCTTTTGGGGGGCGGTACTGGGGACTGAATGTAAGGCCTTCACACTGAGCTCCGTCTCCAGCTCTTTTTTCTATGTTTTAGTTTGTGATAGGGTTTCCCTAAACTGCTAAGCTGCCTGGGTATATGTTTTTTGTTTGCTTGTCTACTTATTTGGGTCAGGGTCTCACTATATAGTTTAGGCTGGCCTTGAAGTCATTATGTAGCTCAGGCTCACTTTGAACGCGAGGTGATCCTCCCGCATCAGCCTTCTGAATGCTGAGATTACAAGTGTGAGCCGCTCGCTGTACCTTGGTGATTTGTTTTGTTTTTGAGACAGGGCCTCACTATGTAGTTCAGGCTGATCTTGAACTTACTATGTAGCCAAGGCTGGCCTCAAGTTTGTGATCCTTCTGCCTCAGCCTCTGGAGTGCCGAGTGGGAGACACAGCAGGAGCCAGGACTCAGGGGGCGCTCAGGCTTTGTATGAGGTCGTGCTGATGTTGCTCAGTGGCCTGAGACAGCAGCCCGTGCCCACAGGCTGCCAGCAGCTGGGGTGTCCATGCCGTCTCTCCTCGCCGTAAGTGTAGACTGAGCACCCAGATGGCCAGCACCAGCCGGGCGACACTGCCATGATGAGGACAGCTGTGCCTGCCTGCACGGGGTGCTGCCGCCGTGTGGGAAGGCAACTGTACAGGAAGCAAGTCAGTTTTCTGAGGAGTTGACAGCTAGGGCTGACAGATGGACAGAGTGTTCTAGGTAGTGGGGACAGAAACGCAAAAGCCAGGAAATGTACATGGAAGAGGAGGCCTGTAGGGTACATGGAAGGAAGGGGATGGAGGGGACAAGGTGAAAATAGGAGTTGGGTATGGTGGTGCACACCTGTGACCCCAGCACTGTGGGAGGCTGAGGCAGGAGTATCACAAGTTTGAGTCCAGAGGGAGTAGAAGACAGATCTCTAAGGGCATTAGCCAAAAAGAAACAGCCCCCATCAACTATGAAAGGATAAACAGAATGTGGTGTTTCCACACAATAGAATATTATTCAGTCATACATACAATGTAACAGAAAACAACATGGGAAGAAATAGCACTGAACATGGGGTGAAATAGCACCAAGCAGGTTTAGGAGGCAGTTTATTACACCGGTGGGCCTGACAGGGATCTCTCCGAAATAGTCAGAGCCCCACCTGGCAGGGTTTTGGGACTTTTATAGGCAAGGCAAGCAGGGAGGTACAAAGGCAGATCTGGCACGTTGTGATTGGAGGGTTGGGTGACATCATGGATTTCTAAGGGAGTTTAAACATCTCAAGTTACATTGCAAGGCCATCAGTTAAGCAAGCATGGGTTACACAAAGGAAGAAATGTCTGTTATAAGGCTTGTGTTGGGAGTGGCTGGAGTTTGGTTGCTGGTCATGTGTCTGAGGGTGGGACAGATCCAGAGTGCCTCAGGTGGTCAAGCTACCTCAGTATTGAATAAGGTGTCCTGCTTGGACAATTACAGTCTTAGTCTCAACCTTAGTCTTAGTCTTAGTCTTACTTAGTTGCTAAGCAACATTATATCTCGTGATACTACTTTGCGAGTGTATAAAATAAACATTACTGCTGTTTGGAGTCCTTGCTCATGAGGCAAGAGGTGACTCCGCCTGACCCCCCCCCATGTCTCTTGTCTTCATTTTCTGTACCCTCTCATCTTTTTCTCCCTGGGACCATGGAGAGACCACCGACCCCACAGGCTTGTCTGGGTTTGTCCATCTGGTTTTTTTTTGTTTTAAATTTTATTTTTAAGGCAAAAGAACCCAGAATAACACAGAAACAAAACAGAAAATACCAAGTTATAGAGAAGACAGTAGGGAATTGGCACTGGATGCTGTATAATATAATGTTATCCTTGTATTTGTTATAACAAAATCAGTAAAGGAAATACCGAATTACAGAGGAGACAGCAGGGAACCATCACTGGATGCTGTAGTACATAGTGTTGTCTCTGCATTTGTCAACACAAAAACAATAAAGGAAATACTAGATTACAGAGGAAATAGTAGGGGGTTACCACTGGATATTGCATTACATAATGTTATCTTCATCTTTATTACTCAATTATATAGATGATGGCTTGTTCAATTAATCAATTTTCTCCACTTCACCTCCGTTGTTCTACCACCCTGTCAGTGACCTTCCCACTGGTGTAATGGCTCAATATCCAGCTGCTTTCTAGACTGACCCCATGCTTGACCCCTGATTCACCTCAAACAGCTAAAGTCCATGTACGGTAACATAATTACTGTTTAAAAGTTCCTTATTCTTTCTCGGAAAGAACCAAAGAGCATTGCCCGTCCCTGCCAGAAACAGGACAGTTACCCAAGCATAACATACCTGCTAAATCCCTGTATTCACTGTGGTTTTTGTCTTTATAAGCCCTGTATACAATGGGCTTGGGGCTCTCACTTCTCAGCCTTGAAACAGAGGCGTGAGTGGGGGCCGTTGGGCTCAACTATAAAAGTGCTACTAAATTCTAATTTGGCTGTTTGGGAGTTTATTGTTGACCGACCCATCTCATTGGTAATAACTGCACTTTTGGTTTATTTACTCCGTCATGCTCTTACTTTGGGCAGAGACTTGGCTGCTTCTAAATATGCTGTATATTACATGGGTGTACACAAATTACTATGGCAGGAAGTGGAGAAGCACCCTTTGGAAATCCCTCACAGCTGTCGAGTGTCCAGTTGGGTAGGCAGGGTTACACAGTGAACTGCCAGACTGTCAGCACGACTGCATCTATAGGCTCAGGTGAGCCTTCAGGGCCTTCCTGGGGGCCAAGCAAAGCGCCTGGCACACCCCGGGGGCCAAGTGAAGCTCTGGGGGTGGGGCGGAGTGCCTGGTGCGCCCCAGGGGCTGGGCGAAGCACCTGGCATGCCCCGGGGACCGAGTGGAGCTCCTGGCATGCCTGGGGGGCTGGGCGGAGCGCCTGGCTGTCCATCTGCTTTTGGTGGGCATTCTTGGCAGGCTTCATTTAGAATTTTAATTTCCCTTTCAGCAGCGTGGTGTGGATGTGGACCACAACACGAACCTTGGAGACGCTCTAAAGAACCCAGATACATACTGTTCACATACTGTGAGATTGCATTTATATTAAATTATCCAGAAAAGAGACAGAAGATGTATCAGCGGTTCCTGGGGCTCGGAAGTGGCTGCTAGTGAGTGTGAGGGTTTCTCTCCGATGCCGGGCATATTCTGGAGTCAGTGGTGAGGGCTGGGGATGATGGAGAAAGCACCACAGGCCACTGACTTGAGCAGTAAAGCCTGAGTTTTCTGGTGTTTTATCCCATTAACCTGCTGGGCAGGGCCCTGAGCCCCACGGGCTTCCTCCTGCCTTTGGGCCTCGTGGGCCAGGCGCCTGCCTCTGAGGCTCAGCCTCTGCCTCTTGCAGCTGGCCTTTGGGCAGCTCACGCCCACCCACATTGCAGAATAATAACAAAGCAAACCTTTAAAGACCCTCTGGCCTTCTGGGAAGAGTGAACTGCCCCGGGAACAATCTCTGGGAATGACCCTTTGCCTGCTTTGTCCTGAACCTCACATGCAAGAAAAGCCTGTATGGTTCTTCCCCATTCAAAGCCTGTGCCCTGCTGCCTTCTTCTGGCCGCCGGGCTGACCATTGCCTGGGCTGGGCTTCCTTTGGGTCCCTTGCCTAGGGCTGACCATCACCTTCTCCAGGGGACACTGCCGCCTGGTGGAAAAGCACACACCCTGGCTGGCTGGCTGGCGTATGATGTTCTCCAAGTTAATGCCTGAGTCCTTGCAGGAGTCCACATCACTGCCTGCGTCTCACTGATGGGAAGCAGCAGAGGGCAGGAGGCCTGGGGTTCAAAGGGCCGCACTGGAGTTTGCACCTGTGAAGCTGAATTTAGCTGCTTCTTACGTATGGCCACCCCTGGGGAGGGAGGCATCCCAGACCCGCCGCATGGCGCTGCCAAGTTCCCGCTCTGGGCTATCTGCCTTGACCCTGGGCCTTAGAGCTGTTCCCACAGCCGGCCGGCAGTGGCTTGGAGCCTCCTGTCTGCTGCTATGCGGGACTCCCGCGGGTGGCGCTGCGGAGTACACCTCCGATGCTGTCATCCTTGGCAAAACCCAGTTGCTTCTGGCTGTGAGCTGCTGCTCTCCCCCTTGCAGGTTGGTGACACCCGTGGCCCTCTATTGGCGGACAAGGCTTTCTGGGGCTGCAGCTGTGTTGGGTCATTGTGCTCTGATTGGTTAACTGAGCAGGTGACCAAATCCTGCACATTCCACTAACTGACACGGCTCCTAGGAGATGGGATATCTGAGCTCCCTGAGTATCTTGCCTGCTAAGTGTCTTGTTTGCCTCAGGCCAGACCTTGGGCTATGCCAGGTAGTTTGCAAGGGTGACTTACACTGCGGACTTGGGACCACTCGGTTTCTATCTGACCGCTGGAGAGACTGAAACTGAACAGCTAAGGTCAGCCTTGCAAGCACCTCATTCCCGTGTGACTGGCTCCCAAGCCTTCTGGGTGCCTTGGCCAGGCCAAGATCATCATGCACTGCTGAGATAATTCGCCGGGTGCTAGGGAATCACCGAACAGAGGCTGTCGGGGACCCTGCAGGGTGGTTTTCTTGCGCTCAGTGTCTGCCACCTGCAGGGCCCTGCTGTGTGCCGAGTGCTGAGGACGAGACGTAGGTTGCGATGTGAGTGCTCACCAGTGGGCCTTCTGGCTGGGGCGGTTCTGGATGCGAACACCGCCGACAGCAATGCGGTGCTGGGGGTGGGGTGGGAGGAAGACCGCTGACCCTGCCAGTGAGGAAGAAACAGAACTGATGCTGAGGACCAGACACAGTGAGCTGAGTCGTGAGAGGAGGGGGGCTTGGCTGTGCCAGCTCCCTGGGGGAGGGGTGAGAGGGCCTAGATGAGGGACTGTGAGGGTGGGCATGAGGACCGGGGCCCAGCCGACAGCCAGGGAAGCCCTGAGTGGTGCTGGTGGGAAGTGGGAAGGTGCAGGGTTCACGGAGATGTGTTATCAGCATCTGGGTCGAGCAGCTGTCCCAGCTCCTACTTTGCCTTTGTCTGGATCAGCTACTGCGTTGGTTTGGGGCTTATTCTACAAGGGCAGCAATACATACTACAGGACACATCGTTCATAAGATTATTTATAGTAGTCACCCAAGTGATATACAGTAGAAGAGTGCAGGAAATCTGTCTACACACGAAGACCAAGGAACCTAGCTGAGGGCCTGGATCCCACAGAAATGTCCTGCAGAGTCCTGCTCAAGACCAGAGTCCAGCTCATAACAGTGCCTCCCACAAATCCAACTGGAGGCCCAGAGCCCATAACATATCTTATGCAGACCTGTTTCACGGATCTGCACTGGGAAGGTCCAAAGGTCAGTGGTGGAATCTAGGAGGTCTGTGCCAGCGGGATGAAGGATCTGCACTGGAGTCAGGAAGTGATGCTCAGAAGAACCAGAGCTCCCTCTGAGAGGTACCACAGCCATCCTCAGCAACAGTGAGATCCCCAGCTCCTCTGATGACCAAGATGGCTCAGTTCCTATCAGGGAAGCCAATGCAGCAAGCTTCTCCAGGAGATTGAGCTGTGCACCATCTTCCCCCCAGAGCCAGGAAGTGATGCTCAGAGTGAGGACCAGAGCTCCCCCAAAGTGAACCGAAGCCATTCTTAGTGCCAGCGAGGTCCTCGGAGGTTGAACGCAGCCAAGTTCATCAGGAAAGCCAGCATGAAGAGCTCCTCCAAAACAACCAGCAGCTCCTTACAGCTCCTACCAGCACCCCACAGCCTCTCTTCTCCAGTTCTGCCTCTTACACTGCCGGCAACAATCCCCAGGTGGGCCTCACACACCCAGCACCATGCTTACTCAGTTCAGCTGGGGGTTATAAATTGACCACCAGGTGTCAATCTACCACAGCTACCTAGCTCAACTCACGTCCTCAGGTGGAACAGTCACCTTGTTGTCCCCGATAGGACACACCGACACACAGAGACACAAAGGGTTACAATCGAAACAGAATCAGTGTCATTACCAGGGATGTGGCTCAGTGGCACAGTGCCTGCCTGGCAAGCATGAGGCCACCAGTTTCATTCCTGGTACAAAAAAAGGTCTGAAGCAAAAAGGCAAAGAACCGTGCAAGATGGTGGCACACGCCTGTAATCCCAGAACTCGGGAGGCTGATGGAGGAGGATCATTGCAAGTTTGAGGCCAGCCTGGGCTACAAAGTGAGCTCAAGGCCAGCCTGAACTGCATAGTGAGACCTGTCACAAAAACACAAAACAAAACAAGAAACCAAAACTAAAACAAAGCGGACACAACAAGTACACAGCCATTAAGAACTGCATGACCCCAGTCCAAACAAAAAGACACAACAACTATACAGCCCTGAAGACCCCCTGACCCAAGTGCAAACAAAAAGACAAATACAGGAATCAATAATACAACAAGCATTTTATTTACAACTGCTGCTGCAGTGAGCCTGTTTTTGCCCTGTCAAACATCTGATGAAATCATTATCAAGGGCCCTCTCTCCCCTAAGCTTCTCTTGAGCCTGCTCTGTCTGTGCACCCTCTGACAGCTGTCCTCTCACTTGCTGTTTCTTTGTACCCTGAGTCTGTGTTCAGGTGCCAGTTAAGTCACATCTAGGACAGCTCTCAAAGTTTTCAAGGGACAAGATGATTGGAGGATAAAAAATAAAAACAAGAGTCAAAATATAAAAAGCTGAGGTCAGATAGAGCCCTCTCTCCAAGTGGGAGAAAAACTGCTCAGCCACTGCAGTGTGTTTATTTATATGCTTGGCAGGTTGATGTCACATCACCCCTCTGCCTAGCACCCCGTTTGGACTGCCTCGGGCACCTGGTGTACTCTAGACTGGAGGAGCTTGTTTATGTGCTCACCTCGGGCACTCTTTGTTTTCCGGACTTGCTCCAGCCCTGCACTAGCGATTGATCCCTGGTCCTCACACCACACCCAGCCAGAAGTACTTTCTCTACAAGGCTGTGGTGGCCTTTGTGCAAGTCATGGTTATGGTGGAGTCTTTTGTGAGAGCTACTATCAGGGAACCATGCATAAGAACCCTTCTTTCACAACTTCCTGGATTTGCTTTTGTTAGGTTGGCAGAAGCACCTCTATTCTGGTTTTGACAAGTTTCACATAACTTTTTTTTTTTTTTTTTGAGATGGTCTCACGATGCATTTCAGGCCGGCCTTGAGCTCACTTTGTAGCCCAGGCTGGTCTCGAACTTACAACGATCCTCCTGCCTCAGCCTCCTGAGTGCTGGGATTACAGGCATGCGTCACCACGCCCGGCTAGAACTTTTATTTGGGAACTGCCTCTCTACACCTGGTGGGCACAGTAAATATCTGTGGACACATGTGAAAGGGAGAGGGATTTCGGCTTCCTGACCTTACCCACTAACCCTATCTCCTTGCCCTGAAAACTGAGTGACTTCCAGCTGCTGCCCATGAGCAAGTGATTTAACTGCTACATGTCTCAGCCCCTTGGCCTGTGAAGTGGGATCAGAACGCTTGTATCCCGGGGAGTTAAGAGGACGAGGAGAACAGTCCATGTGAAGAGCTTCCACAGTGCTGGGTGGCACCGCCACCCCAGCCAGCTGCAGGGCCCTCAGGGTGAAGCTGAGGCACGACGTGTAAATTTATGTTTTTAAAAACTGGACTGTTAGCATAATTTGAAGCAGCCATGTGCCTTCACAATGTGAGAGCCTGAGAGAGTAAATAAGCCAAAAACTACAGTTATTGTCAGAGGAAAGAGGACTGATCGGTTGGGAGAACAATGGAGATGAGGGTGGAGAAAACTGTCCCATTAATGGAACAAGCAGTCATCTGTATAATTGAGTAACAAAAGTGAAGACGTCATTTTGTAACACAGCCTCCATTTTAACTCCCCAGTATCTTCCCTATAATTGTGTATCTCCTTTATTGTTTTTGTGTTTTTCTGGTTTATAACTGAGTAACAAATGCGAAGATAACATTATGTAATACAGCATCCATCGTTAATCCCCTGCTATCTTCTGTATAATCATGTATTTCCTTATTGTTTTTGAGATAACAGTAACAAATGTGAAGATAATATTATGTAATACAGCGTCCTTGGTCAATTCCCAGCTATCTTCTCTATAATTTTGTATTTCTTTATTGTTTTTGTATTACTAGGGTTTATATTCTTTTATATTTAAAATAAAAAAAAACTGGGCTGTTAAAAAGCTTACTTTTTTGAGGGGAAAAACAAAACACAAAATCATGTGGTCTGAGTTAATATGAGACAGAGACAATTGCAGAAACATCTTGAATTTCATTTTTTGCTTTGCCCAGAGCTTTGAAATGAGCCCTGTGCAAGGGCTACAGAGAGGGAGCCGGTGCACACTTGTGGACCTCCTTCCACTGGGCATCCACGGAGCGGTCACTGCTCTGAGGACCGCGGGGAAGGTACTCAACTGACATCTGAAGGCAGCTGCACGGCCAACTCCCTGCTTCCTCACCTGACCCAGTCATCCACAGGGAGGACTGTGTGACACTGCCTGAGTTCCTCACACTCCCAGGAGCTTCTTCCCCATGGTTGACGGCAACTTAGTGAGGACAGCTGGGGAAGCTGTCTTCAGAGAGGACCAGGCAGTAGCCAAGGGTGTTCTGATCCTTGCTGTATTCACGCAGCCTCCGCAATGTAGGGAGCAGCTGAAGCTGGAAACTGGTCATGTGTTGGGGCAAGTCAAGGCCAAAGTGCCTAAAGCAGTCAAGCTCCATTGGTCCTGAGAAAAATATCCTGCCTGAGACAATTTCAGTCATTAGTCGCTAGGCAACCTTGTGTCTCCTGATACTAACTTTGCAACAGTGTAAAGAAACGCCCCTACAGTGACTATTTAGTTCTCCTCCCATCAGGAGAGACAGCACCTCCACCCTCCCTCAGCTTTCATATTTTGTCTGTATTTTCCTCATCCTGCCACTATTTTCCCCTGGGATCGTTAACCACAGCGGGTCGTGACACCCAGGGGAGAGTTCAAACTGCGCCAAGATCTCTGGCTGACCACAGCTCTCAAAGTGAGGCAGACAAACACCTGGCTCTTGCTTTTTCCTGTGACAGTGGGAGGAGACGTAGTGTAAGGGACGGTGACTTTTAGCATGTCATTTTAAGACAGAATAATTCTAGTCTTAGTGCAAGCCTCAAAATGTGTCTTGAGAAACATCCCGGGGGGGGGGTTGTAAAGAGTTAACTTTGCAGTCCTCACTTTGCCCTGGAATCCCTGGCCCTCCATAAGCATTGTAACCATAAAGGAAACGTATGGTTATCTAAAGGGGGACATATAGAACAGAGTACAGAAAGTATATGTCATTGTGGCTGGAGCCCGACACAGTCACATGGCACCAGGAAAACAACTGTGGCCTGGTCTAAAACATTCCAATCTGTTACCATGGAAACCAAAAATGTATATAAAGTGGGAACAAAGGCAGTTAAGGGCTGCATTCCTGATCAGCAAACCAGGGATGAGGGGCGACTGGTCCAAATTATTTTTATTAAATTAAATTAATAAACTTGTTTGTTTTGAATGAGTTCTTTGATCTGCGGAACTCGGCCCAGTTTTGTGGTAACAGTAGTTCAGTGAGCAGCCGGCACCCCTGTACCCGCCTTTCCTCCACTCCCCAGCTTGCTTCCGTGTGCACTGACCGACAGGAGGTGCAGTTGGCTGACAGACTCACAGTCCCCTGCAGCTATCATTGCCCCAGACACTGATATTGCCTCTCTGAAGGAGCCAGGAAACTGCCCCTAGCAGGGTAGAGATCAGGGAGGGATCGGGGCCCACTGCCAACACCCCAAAGCCCCTAAACCCCATTGCACCACAATTAATACAGCAAGTCCTTCTGGAGATTCCCTGAAAGCAGTGGCAGTCCCAGTTTTACCCCCACCATTTTCAGAGATGTGGCAGCTGTCAATCAAGCAGCCCAAGCAAGAGCCGTGGCTGAAGGCCTTGCCACACTCCCCACGTGCACGGGAGCACACCCCTGTGCCTGCAGGTGTGGAGCGCAGGATCCCTGGGTGAGGGTGTGACCACAGTTGCCTCAGGAGTAAGGCTTCTCCCCCAGTGCGTCCTCAGGGGCCCACTGAGCAAAGAGCCCTGGCTGAAGGCCTTGCCACATTCCTAACACACTGACAGCTTCTTGCATGGAAGCTGAATGCCCTGTGTGTGGCACACAGGGCCTCACTCGGCCTTTCCCTGGGTGGCCCTGTGGTGGACCAGTGAGGCTGAGGAGTTGGCAAAGGCTCTGGCAAACGGACTCCTTCCAGTGTGGCCCTATCGGTGCTGTGTAAGGCTTGACTGCACTCCAGAAGGCATCAGCGTCTCTTCAGTGTGGAGATGCTGGAGCTGGACAGGACGAGTGCTCGGGCAAAGGCTCCCGCCCATCTTGTTCTTGCCAGGGCATCTTCCCACCCAGCACGTGCAGGAGTGGCCTCCTTAACCGGACACCCTGCAGCTGACCAAGGTCTTGGGAACAGGCTTCCCTACACACACACCCCGGTCTAGGACTACAGCGCAGGCAGGACCCTGTGAGAGAGAGAGGCTGGAGGGTACTTGGGCCCTGGGGCTGTGTCCTGATGCTCCATGACTAATGGATGCTGGTGGGGAATTCCTGGGAGGCTCGATCTCTGGCTCTTCTCCCTCTGGCTCAGTGTCACTGCTTGGTAAAGTTTTCCTACTGCCTGACCTCTGTGCCCCACAACTTCTCTGGAGAGGGTGTGCCAGGGTCCTGCCCCGGTGGGTCCCACCATCATTTGCACCTAAGGCAGAGCTCCCAGTCCTGGAGGCGGCCGCATGGCTTGGGTCCCAAGCTTGGAGTCTGATAATCAAGCAGAGAAAGACATGGACACACAGTGGCTTGGCAGGGGCAGAAGTGAGCGCAGCAGTCAGACTGTAACAGTGACATGAGGTGGATCAGTGGCTCTGAGAAGGGGTCCTGCCTGATTCCTTGGCTGCCGGCGTTCCTGAGAAGAGGGTGGGGGGTGAAAAATGCACAGTGGGTCCTGAGGTTCACCCTTGACTGCACCAATCCCATAGAGGACGGAATCATGCACTCTGTCAATTTCGAGCAGTTCCTCCAAGAGAAAATCCAAATGCATGGAAAAGCTCAGGATCTTGGTGGAGGGGTTGTAGTCGATGAAAGGAGCAAGAAAAAGATCTCCATCACTTCTGAGGTGCCTTCCTCCAGAACGTATGTGAACTAGCTCACCAGAAAAAGCTGAAGAATAATATAGGTGATTGGTTGCACGTAGCTGCTAACAGGAAAGTGTTATTAATTCTGTTAATTCCAGATTAACCAGGACGAAGAAGGGGAAGATGAGGATTAGAACTCCTTTATCGAGAATATTTTTATATGAAATTTTTACTACAAACTGGGAAGGAGAGAGAGAGAGACTCTTGAAGTCCAGGAAGGGCCCTTAGACAGGAACTGCGGACGGAGGAGCTGCTGCGTTGAGGCTGAGTTCTGGCGACTGACTCAGCAGGACCCAGCACTGAGCGGCACGCTCAGCTATGATGTCATGGTGAAGGGTGGAGAGCGGCAGCGCAGAGGGAGAGGCGTGTCGGGTGAAGACCCCGCCCACCATCCTGACTCCTGCGCTTTGCACTGGGACAACGAGGGTGCAGCGTGGGCTTCAGGGATGCTTCTCTGAGCCTCAGTGCTGGTTCTACCAAGTCAGGGGAGTCTCTCCTGAGGTGCACGTTCCCTGGTCCTGGCCAAGGGCCAGCCTTGCCTGGGTCTTTCCCAGCAGGCAGCCTCAACCAAGCCCTAACCCTTTACTGCAGTCAGAAGCTGCTGTGGTTTGGAGGATATCTGCAAAGCAAAAAAGTACAATACAGGACACATATGTTATAAGATATGTAAGAGACCCAAAGAATCATATACAAGAGAGTGCTGGAAATCTTTCCACACACTAGAGACCAAAGATTCCAGTTGAGGGCTTAGATCCCATGCTAATGTCCTGCATGAGTCCAGCTGAAGACCTAGAACTCCTAACAGGGTCTCCCACGAGTACAACTGGAGGCCTAGAGCCCATATCAATGTCTCCTGCAGGCCTGTTTCATGGATCTGCGCTGGGAAGGCCCAAAGGTCAGTGGTGGAATCTGGAAAGTCTGTGCCAGTGGGATGGAGGATCTGTGCTAGCAGGCTGAGGAGTTGCACTGGAGCCAGGAGGCGACGCTCAGAAGAACCAGAGCTCCTCGGAAAGGTACCACTGCCATCCTCCGTGATAGTGAGGTCCTGAGCTCCTCCGATGATCAGGACAGCAGAGTTCCCATCAGGGAAGCCAGCGCAGCAAGCTTTTCCAGGAGACTGGCATGCACCATCTTCCCCTCTGGAGCCAGGAATCGAGGCTCAAAGTGAGGACTGGAGCTCCTCCAAAGTGAACCGAAGCTATTCCCAGAGCCAACAAGGTCTCGAGTTCCTCGGAGGCTGAAAACAGCCAAGTTCATCAGGAAAGCCGGCATGACAAGCTCCTCCAAGAGAACTAACAGCTCCTTACAGCTCCTACCAGCTCCCAACAGCCTCACTTCTTCTCCAGGTCTGCCTCTTACACCGCTGGCAGCAGTCCCCAGGCGGGCCTCCCACACCCAGCACCACGCTTACTCAGTTCAGCTGGGGTTACAAGTTGACCACCGGTTGTCAATCCACTGCAGAAGAGAAGATGTGGAAGGAGTCACAGAAAGGCCAGGGCGAAGTCACCGGGAGCCACCACATGCTGGGGTCATCTCCCCACTTTCCCCTTGCTGCAGCAGGCCCTGGCTCTTGCCTCACACTCGTTTGATACTGTCAGGGTGCTCATACCATGACTGCAAGAAAGCAAGGTATTTAGCTAGGCATGGCAGCACCCACCTGTAACCCTGGCACCCTAGGAACCCGAGGCGGGAGAATCACAAGGTCTAGCCCAGTCTGGGCAGTTTAGGGACCTAATGAGATCCAGCCTCGAGGTAAAAATTAGTTTCTTAGTTTATTTACTTTTGTGTCATAGAGATTGAGCCCTGGACCTTCATACTGACCCACATCCCCAGCAGCCCCCCTGTAATGCACTGCCACACGTGCTTCAAAATCTAAGAGACTTTTAAAAAGGGGTGGTGATACACCTCAGTGTGAAGGCCTTGGGTTCAAACTCTAGTATAGCAGAACAAAACAAACACAAAAAATCAAACCAAGGGTGTTTTAGGGGATCTGGACCTCTGTGAAGATAAGGGTGCACAGTATCATCCAGCGGGTAAGTGAAGATGTGTCCTGCCTGAGGTGTGAGGCCCTGGTGGAATGTTTCCCAGTCCCCAAAGATACGCTTTCTTGTCCTCAGAACCTATGAGTATTAGTGTAGTAATCTGCTGCGGCTGCTATGACTAAGTAAGAAAATGGTGTCTTATATCTCCCCAATTCCATTCTGTCCCAGTTCTGGAGCCCAAAAGCCTAAAACCAAAGTGTCAGCAGGGCTGGTGGCTGGCAGAAGCTTTGAGGGATGTTGGGGTTTGTAACGAGAGGTCTCCCAAAGCCGCATGTGCTCGCAAGTGGGGTTGGGGGGGCCTGGGCTGCGGGGGGTGTGATAATCACCCGTGGGTTAGGCCCCTGATAAGTTTATGCTTGACTTGCTGTGAGGAGGTGGGATCCAGGTGGAAGAGGTGGGTCGCATCTAGTGGGCCTGGACCGGCAGGGGAGTCAGTTGACAAGGGACTGTGAAGCAGCATGCGGGCAGGGCAGTGGGGAGGACGGGTGCACCGAGGCAGAGACTGTTGCAATCCTGCAGTTAAGATCAAAGAAAGAGCATCACATCCTCTGCAGGGAGGGGCTGTGGTGGAGTCCTGGGGGGTCTAGAGTGGTTTGGTTTTCTGTCCTTCCCTGAGTGAGCAGAAAGGGTCTGATCTGTTTCTCTCCACAGCTACGCTCCATTTGCGTGTTGAGGTCTTCCCTCTAGTTTGTGATTGTCTTAGATTCCACACCTGACAGCTGCAACGTAAAGGAGGGAAGGGTTGACACTCAGTTTGTAGAGGTTTCAGTCCACAGTCAACGCTCCAGCACGTAACAAAAGGACACTGCAAAGGAGAAGCTGCTCAGTGATGGTGGGAAGCAGAGAGAGCGAGCGAGTGGAGGGGCGAGATAAACCCTTTCAGGCCTGGCACCTGGGTGGGGTGTGGGTGGCGTGGATGGAGACAGGCGTATGTGGATGGCACCTACACGAACACGGTGTGTGGGCCCTGGCTTGTCCTCCTCAATGCCGCTGAGGTGGAAGAGCAGGGTGGGGGCAGAGGGAGGCCAGATCTGCCTCAGACCACGACCTCCACCCAGAAAGGCCCCCACCCCAGGGCCCCAAGCCCAGCCACACTGGGACTGCACCCCTTGCTCCCCAGCAGGGCCCTGCCTGAGGTGTGAGGCCCTGGCAGAATGTATGCGGTGTGTGCCTGAGGTACCTCATGGCACCCCGCCCCTGAGCAAGGGACTGAGAAGAAAATGAAGGCACTGAGGATGAGACTCTGCCCTGAGTTGAGCACCTCAGGGAAGCAGATTCCGCTAGTACTACCTGCCCAGGATTAGACCTCCAGCCCCCATGAAGGCAGCCAGGGCCAGGGCCAGGTATGGGGGCACCTCTGAGAGTGACAGTAGCAGCTTAGGGTTCCTCCGAGCACTCAGGAGGGAAGGACCATTTTGCCTTGCTTGCAGACTGGCAATCTGGCACAGAATAAATAAATAGAAGGTTGTACTGCCAGTCGCTGGACCTCTGTGCCTCAGAAAAATTTTCTTAAGATGCACGAGTCTTTAGCTTGGTTCAACAAATGCAGAGGGCCATGTAAAGTCCCACCTACAGTGGGCCCTAGAAGGTCCTGAGGGCAGCTGAGTTCTGGAATGGGGCCCGCAGCCCATTAGCTCCAGAACACCAGAGACATTGCTGGTGAGCTGCGTCTGTAATTTTGTTTTTCTGGTGCTGGGGATTGAACCCAGGGCCTTGAACATGCTAAGGAGTTCAACCATCAAGCTATGCTCCAAACCTTGTACTTTTTTTTGGGAGACAGGGTCTTACTATGTGGTTCATGCTAGCCTTGAACTCATTATGTAGCCGAGGCTGGCCTCAGACTCACGTCAATCCTGCTTCAGCCTCCCGAGTACTGCACCACCACACCCAGCTAACACCTGCACTTTTCATTTAACTAATTGCAGCTGCCATGTGGGACAGCGCCAAATAACATTTCAGCACCGCGGACAGCTCACCACCAGCAGCAGCAGCAATGGTGCCTAGCCCTGGGATTACTGCTGACATTTTTGCACCTTCCCAATACTGCCTGTTTCTGAGCTTCCTTGAAGTGAACAGGGCGCCCTGATGCCCCAGCTCCGCACTCTCAGCCTTCAGGATATCTCTGGGGCGACAGTTATTCTGAACTGAGGCCTAGGGCTGATGTGGCTGAGACCTGTGCTTCTTCCCACAGGTCCCGGGGTATGGGGCAGAACCCGCAGCCCTGACTCTCCCCAGCCCACCTCTGTCCTCACCTTCTTCCTGAGCAGTAGATAGCAAATGTGGTCTGACTGATGCATGAGCCAACAACCCCTGGCACGTCCATCCAGCTGAGTATTTCCATCCAGAAAAGGAACAAAGAGCTGACCCCTCCTACAGCACTGAAGGACTCGGAAAACATGCCTGGTGAAAAACGTAAGCCAGAAACCACACATTGTGTGCCTCCATTGATAGGATGCACCCAGAGTAGACAATATGGAGACAGGAAGTTGGTGGTTGGCAGGACTAGAGCAGGGGGAACTGAGGAATAGCTCTGGGGTACAGGGTGCATTCACACAAGGTGACACCCACGGCACGTAGATGCCATCACGTATGCAGGACACCCTCCACGCTGGCGTGTCCTGTGGGGTGGCACACACTTGGGCGCCACCTCACAGGGTAGGGTCTCCCATTACCCCGCAGGCAGACCCAGCATGCCCCCGCCAGGCGCACGTGCGGCCTGAGGCCCTGGCCGGCCCCCGTGCACCCCATCTGCCTACTGCACTGCTCGTACCACACACCCAGGCGCAGGGAGCACTTGAGCCTCGTTTGGGACTAGCCTGGGAATGTTTCATTTTCCGCTGACTCTGCATATTTCTCCACCACATTAAACATTTTTTGAAAACTATTTTTAAAATGGCTCCATTGTATGCACATTATTATTTTGATGCTGGATACTGAACTCAGGCCTCGCCCACGTGTGCTTTACCACTGAGCTACTCTGCCAGCCCCACTGTGCGAACCTCTCACTTTACACCCCCTCCCACCTGCTTAGCTGGAAACTGACCAATTACAAACATGTGCAATGGATATCCTTGTTTTTCGTGTCCTTGAGGACTGCCTAAAAATAATGGGCAGATCCTGTACCCACTGGTGGTTATGCACACCACCTTGGCTAGTTGGGGGATGTCCTTAATACACTTGAGACTTGAAAATTTCGTCCACATGCAGAAAGCCTGTGTGATGTGAAGTGATTCCTGATGTCACAAGGGTAAGCTTAACTAATCCTCTCAGCTATTTGAGTTTACACTAGTACTGTCTAATAGAACTTTGTGACAATGGAAATGAAACTAGTGAAAAGCTGAAAGGTGGTTAGTGACTGACGTAATGAATTTTATGTTTAAATTCAGTGCTAAGTAGTTGTACGTGGCCAGTGGCTGCCATACTGGACTGTGTGCTCTGGAAGATGTCCATGTTGGTTCTCACAAGAAATGCACAGGAGTCTGCTTTTCAGAATGGATGCATATTTTCTTCTAGTTGCCCTTGGCAGAAACCACCTGAATCTGAGGAGGTACAGAGATACCACTTGTGTTGGGAGTTCTCATAATATGGGTTGAGAGAGGGAATTTAATAAGCCAATGTAGACACTCTTGTGTGCCTTCCAGATACTGTTCATCTTTGGTATTGCCAAGAAGTTGAAGCTACATTAAACTCAGTTGGGTTCATTCACTGAACACATGCATGTATACATAGCACAAGTGATTAAGACAGCCAGGAATCCCAGATGATGTGGACCTGCTGGTGGGGAGAGGCAGACAGCAAGCAATGCAACAAATTATAAAACTTACTTTAACTGTAAGGAGTTGAGATTCTTGTTAAATTTATTTTTTGAACTGGTAATACATGTTTCAAAAGTCCAAAAATATAAAAACATATAGAGTGAAAATATCCCTCCTCCCCACTCTTTTCTTTCCTGAGGGAGCCAGTGTACCTGTGTTCTTAGTTAGCAAAGACGTGTGCACACACATGCATTTCCTCTTACACAAGTGAAACACGCTGCGCAGCCTCACACTGTGCTCATTCTCACTTCCCAGGTTAGTATGTAAGGACAGGTTCTTTTTTTTTCTTAGTACCAGGAATTGAACTCAGGACCTTGCCCTTGCCAGGCAGGCGGTTGTGCTGCTGAGCTGCATCCCCAGCCCACAGGCTCCATTTTTAAGGCTGTGATATCTATCCTATAAATTACTTAGCCAGTTCTCCATGGTGAATACAGTTGTTGCTTCCAAATTTTAAAACTATATACAAACCATTTGCATATGTACAAATATGTTGTGAGATTCCGAGCAGGTTTCCTGAAACAAAACCTTTCTATATTTGTAATTTAGATAGTGGCTGCTAAGCTGCAGTCCACATGAATTTTATCAACTCACACTCCCACTGGAAATGCATAGGAAAGGTCTCTACCCCTCTGAGAAAACTCGAAGCTGGTAAAATGCTGAGTGAAGGGCGGTGCATTGCTAGAATCGTCCTGAAAGGTAATTTTAAAAGCTACATGAAATTCATTGACATGGAAAATGCTCAAAATATAGTAAAAAACACGGGTTACAAGAGAACGAGAAAGGACCCCACATTTCTAAACACAAGGTAAGTATACACACATATAGACACACATGTTTAAGATTTAATATACACTCTGTATATGCATCTACCTGTTTAAAAAAATTGGAAGGAAAAATTAGCACAATCTATGTGGTAACAACTATCTCTGTGTGGCTAAAGGATTAGGAATTAAATTCAAATGAGTTTTTATTTTTAAAAAATTTTTTGTATACTTTCCACGTTTGGGCTACAAAGAATTTGCATTACTTTATAAATAGGTAAAAACATGATTTCCCCTAGTACACAGCAGTTTCCCCTGAGGAGTTTCTGCCTATTCCAAAACATCTACAAGATCAGTAGGAACATCACGACTGAACACGAGCTGGACTGAGAAATGACACCACGTCAATCCCCAGTGCTCATTTCTCCTACTTTTGCCTGCCCCCATCTGACCCAGCAGGGCTGCTGGGACCCCAGCTCTTCAGCATCCACTCTGGGAAATATCCAAACATGGGCTCTTCAGGTCCTGCAGTTTTGGGGTCAAGATGGAGGGAACAAGATAATCATAGGCCTGGTGTCCAGAGCTCTCAAGAACCATGATATTCTTTTTTTGGATTTTGTGCTGGGAATTGAACTCAGGACCTCACGCGTGCCAGGCAGGCATTTCTGCTGCTGAGCTATAGCTCCAGCCAAGAACCGTGATGTTACTACTGCTTTCTGGGCAGCCCCAAATCTCAACCCTGTGCCCTGATGGGGCAGTGAGGGATGGTCCTAAATGGGTCTGGTACCAGGCTGCCCCGGATGGCCTACCTGATAGCACATCACCTCCCTCTCAGGGGAACGGCAATGGAGATGGAGGAACAGACTCACGTAGGTGGGAAAATGGCAGTTTTGGGGGAGCGTACGGCCCGTGCGGTGGTAGCTGCTGAGGAGACAACTGAACTCAGAAGCACCAGAGACTCAGTTGGGGTAGGCAACACAGCCAGGGTATGGGTAACACCGGGGAGCCCAGTGGGTAAGAAGAGGGGACCAAAGCCCCCAGAGAGGTGGAGGGGAGGAGGTGCCATAGGAGTGTGGCAGGCAGGGGGAGCCAAGACGGCCTCAAGACAGCTGCGGCAAGGGCAGTTCCTGTGAAGATGGGGACAGAGCTAAGGGGCTGAGGCGGATACCGGGAACCTAGGAAGGTCTTCCAGGAGCTGGAGGAGAAAGCCACAGAGGCTGCTGGCTGCCTACACATCACCTGATTCCTGGGACCTTGTCTCTTACCTGTGCCCACCACAGAGGTGAGAAACACGAGACGCTACCTTCCTAAGTCTCATTATTAGGGTGGCTCTGTGACCCAGTCTTAGCCAATGGGTCACACCTGGGTGTGCAACACTGGCTCCTGGGAGGGTCTTTTGTTTGAAACATCACGCTTCCCAACTGCTTTCAGCCTTTGTTAGCGATGCAGTGGCTGGAGCTGTCGCCAACTCCCTGTGACCATGAGGGAAGGCCTGAGAGAAATGCAGAAGACATTGGTTCTGACATGGTGGAGCCACTGGCAAGTCAGCCTTGGAGCAAAGTTAGTTTCCGCCACTGTCGCTGGGCACTGACATCAAATTCTGAGTCCATCGCTTCCTGTCTGTGTAACTGCAGGCGGGTCACTTTTGTTTTCTGCTGCGTTTTGCTCCTGTGGAATGGCACCATCACACAGAACCACTGTGGGCACAGTACGCCAGAAGGTGCCCCTTTTCATGTGAAGGGAAAGCTGTTTGCTGAGATGACACAGCAAAGGGCACAGGTCAAGGAATGGTACAGTTACTGTAAAAAGGCAACCTGGCACTGGCACACGCCTGTAATCCCAGCACTCAGAATGTTGAGGCGGGAGGACTGTTGTGAGTTTGAGACCAGCCTGGGCTATAAAGTGAGCTCAAGGCCAGCCTGAATTGCATAGTGAGACTGTCTCAAAAAGACAAAAAAAAAAAGAAATCTGGAAAGTGAAACACGAGAAAAGCAAGCCCAAAGCTTGGCAAAGTCCTGTAGACATGAAGCAGAAGGTGGAACCCCAGCACCCTGGAAGCTGGGTGTACTCCGTGCAAACTCTGATGTGGTGGCACTCCCAGCATCCAAAGGTCAGAGGAAGAGCCAGCAAGCCACAGCGGCAGTGTGTGGCAGGTCCAACCATCTGACCCTGGGATAAGAGCTGCCCTTGTATCTTCCAGGATGACCATTCTTCCAACTCCACCTGGCCAATCCAAAGTACCTCCTGCAGTTAATGGGTTTAGGGACTGATTTCTACATGCTGAGTGCCACGCCTCTGCCTTCCTTCCTCCAAAGTTCTGATGCAGATGGTGTATTTCACATCACTAGAGTGCAGCCGCAGTGGGAACACATGGAAGAGCACTGCTCTGTCCAACCCAGGGGGTCCCACTGTCAGAAGCCCACAGTTCACTTCACTTTATGTTAAAAAGTACATTTAAGGAGCTAAGTCTCCTGGAGATGCAGGAAGGGGAGGAGAGCGAAAAGGATTAGGGTGGACTGAGTACAGGTCGCTTCCAGCCTAAAGTGAATGTGAACATCATGTCCTGTGAACAGGTACGAAAAAAAATTTTTTTTAAGCAAGTTTAAGTTCTTGGTTTTCATATTCCTTGTGCTATAAGATACCAAGAACCACACTTTATTTTGGGGGGGCAGTGCTGGGATTCAACCCAGGGTCTTGCACATGCTAAGCAAGCAAGTACTCTGCCACTAAGGTACATCCCCAGCACTTTCTTTTAAATTTTAAGACAGGTTTCTTGCTAAGTTGCTGAGTTGCCCAAGGTGGACTGGAAGTTGCAGTGTTTCTGCCTCAGCCTCCAGAGTAGCTAGAATTACAAGAGTGCGCCACCAGTGTCAAATGTGTCCAAGATCACATTTCATACGTGATGTTGTTCTTATGTCAAGACATGAACAGAGGTCAAAAACCTTTGTTTTTCTTTGGATAGCACTTGGAAGAAAGCAAAATGATGAGGGTGAAGTTTCCCAGAGTGGACATTAAGATGCCTGTTAGGCGGGTGTATTTGGTGGTGTGCTTCTGACAACTAGCACTCCAGGAGGCCTGGCAACTTAGCAAGACTGAGTTTCAAAATTAAACATGAAAAAGGGCTGGTAACAGAGTTCACTGCAAATGCTGAGTTCAATCCCTAAAATATAGTCCACCATGTCCAAGTAAGGAGGTTGTGATGGGCATTGACATGTGGGAATAAAAATTTAGGATTTTCTGTTTTCTGTTTTCTTTTTTCTTTTGACAGATAAAAGAAATAAGAAATAAGCAACTAGGATTAAAAGAGATTTAAGAGGGGGCTGGGGATATCGCTCAGTGGAGTAAGCGCCTGCCTGGCAAACGCAAGGTCCTGAGTTCGATCCCTAGTACAGCCAAAGGGAAAAAAAAAAGATGTAAAAAAGAAGAGACATCACTCAGATGCACTATGTGGATCTTGTTTAGATGGTGGCTATTTAGGAGCTAGAAACATTTGAACACTGGGTAGCTGATGCCACCTGCTCAGACATAATGACAATACACAGTTCTATTTGAGATTCAACACAACTCAGCTTTTCCTCTTTTGCCACAGTAACATGAACTTTTTTCTGTGATGCTGAGGTGGAAAACATGAGCAATAACCCCGGGGCACCAGTAGGACTCGAACTCAGGCCCAGCTGCATTACCCACCTTTGCCAGTGTCAGCTGGGTAAGGCCATATTACAGTGCGGTGATGCCCACCACAGCTCATCCCTGACAGCAACATGACAATGTATACGAAGTCCTGGCTTTTGGAAATACAGTCAGAAATATGGATGAAGTAATGCCTGAGACTGATGTGAAAAAAACTCAGAGTAGGAGAAGATGGGGAAGAAGTGGGAGAGACAATGAGAATGTAGCATTCCTGCTTTAAAGCACAGACTACAAATGCTAATTACTTATTCAAAAACTAAGTGGATTCTGTGCTGTTCTTACAACAGTTATGATCACTGCAAGCAAGGTGAAGGCTGAGAGATACTACACGGTGGGTAAACTAGCTCAGAGCTCTACTTGGACAGACTCAAGCAGAGGCGAGATCCGCAGAATCTAGAAAACTTGAGTCACAATGTAGAATGGGTTTCTACAGGTTTTTTCATGCGGGACAATTCTTCACCAAGGAGCTGCAGCACTGCATCTGGGCACTGCAGGACATTAAGCACCGTCTCTAGTCTCTTCTGAAAGACATCAGTGGCATTCTTAAACTCAGAGACCAAAAATGTCACCGGATGTCCTCTGTGGGCCAAGCCCCCACATTTGAGAACTCTGGCCTACAGTGACACTGGTTGTTCTGAGGCAGTGGTTTTCATAGGAGCTGTGACTGCCCAGGGAATTTGGGAATTCTGCGAGGGTTCCCCTGTCACAATCTGGGGGAATGTGGATGAGATGTGGGCAGGATCCACGTGTGCTGCCGTAACTGAAGGGCTGAATGGTCGCTAGTGGGCCATGTGTGCAGGTGCACAACACATAGCGATAGTGAACTCAGGCTTTACCTCGGTCTTACCTGTAAGCACTAATCAATTGTTGTGGGCTCAGAGTTTACACACAACTTCTCAAAAATGCAACAGCATTTTGTTTTGCTTACAACATTTGTAAGACTTAGTTGCTCCTTGGGAAAATCACATCCTGTACAGAATGCCCCTTCTGGTGTATCTGTGGCACCAGCACACCTGGTGCTAGTCTGTAATAGGCAATCACTGGTCCCCGGGTGTGACACCTTACACAGGACATGGTGAGACACCTCATGGACTTGATACACATCGTTTGATCATGAATAACTTCGATTTTTAGTCTCCTTTTACAAAACTGGACCATGTATTATTTTTCTACATTATACAGATGACAATTTTTGTTTTCTTTTTTTTTTGAGACAGGTTCTCACTACATAGCCCAGGCTTGCCTTGAACTCTTGGATCCACCTGCCTGTGCCTTGTAAGTGCTGGTATTAATATACGCGCCCCAACACCCAGCTGGGGGCAGGTTTTATTACGGGTGAACTCACTCTTGTACAATAGGGAGAACATCCTGAGACATCAATTGCTAAGGGACCCTAGGCTTGAAGGTTTGGGACTCAGCATTTCCCGAAGCTACAGATTCCTATGGCAGCCTCCAGCCCTTCCTGCCAGACACACTATGTAACTTACCACGTTTGTGCACGTGAGGTTCAGAAGTCACAGCCAGCGCTTCTCTGCTAGGTGGACTCTCTGCGGTTGAACACAGCGGATGAGCCCATAGAGGGCTCCTCCACCCCAATGACATGCACAGGGTTTTTCTCTTGCATGAGTTTGTGGATATCAAACAGGGCCAGTGGCCCTCTCGCTGGCTGTACTGCTCTGGCCGGATCCCTGGGGCTCTGTCCCGACCCTGCCTGTGGATGCCGGGTGTGCTGTGCGCTCCGACCACAGGGCTGCTGGCGTCTCCGGGACCGCCCAGTCAGCTCCTCGCCCCTGGTGTGGGTGATCTGGTGGCGGATAAGATGGGAGCTCTGGGTGAAGCACTTCCCACACTGGGTGCATCTGAAGGGTCTTTCGCTTCGCAGTGCCTTCTCCTCCTGGCTCAAAGGTGGTGTGCAAGGGTCAGCGTCTGTCCACTGTGGCCTCGCCAGAGCCACTGTCTGCTCAAAGATGGGGCGGCAGGCAAAGGGTGTCTCCCCTGCATGCTTGCGCTGGTGCTGGGCCAGTGAAGAACTATGCCGGAAGCCCTTGCCACAGTGGTTGCACTCGTAGGGCCGCTCCTCAGTGTGTGTGCGCAGGTGAAGAAAGAGGCAGGTGGTGCGTGAGAAAGCCTTCCCGCACACACTGCAGGCATAGGGCTTCTCCCCCGTGTGCGTCCGCCGGTGCCGGCCCAGGGAGGAGTTCTGGTTGAAGGCCCTCCCGCAGTCCTGGCAGGCATAGGGCTTCTCACCAGTGTGGATGCGCCGGTGCACAGTGAGGTGTGTGCTGTGGCAGAAGGACTTCCCACACTCTGCGCACTTGTAGGGCTTGTCCCCTGTGTGGATGCGCTCGTGCTGCACGAGGGAGGAGTTCTGGCTGAAGGCTTTCCCGCACTCCTTGCACACGTACGGTCGCTCACCCGTGTGGATCCTCTTATGCACAGTGAGGTGTGCATTGTGGTTAAAGGACTTCCCGCAGTCAGTGCATTTGTAGGGCTTGTCCAGGCCCTGGCTCCTTGGAAGCTCCATGCTCAGGATGACCTGGTCAGAGGGCTTGTGGTCCTCTTGAAGCTGTTTCTTGAGGGAGCTTGTTGGCTCACTGGCCATGCCTGGCTCAGGGTCCATGCCTGGCACTTGTGAGTCAGAAGAACAGAGATATTCTGTCTTAGAAATCAGGAATGGACCTGGGCTGGAGCTCAGAACACAGCTCTCCCCGCCTCGGAGCCTTTCACAGCCTTGACTGCGAACTCCTTCCTCAAGGCCAGAAGCTGGTGGCCACCCACTGCTCTGGCCCTCTTCATGGGCCTGGGCCCAGCTCTCACACGGCCAGGTGTCCCCCGTCAGGGAGGAGGGAGCAGTGACCTCTGGAGGCTCTTCTCCTTCTGTGTTGGTGGCCAGCCTCTCATCAGGACAGCCTGGCTTCCAGCCTGCAAGAAAACCCAAGACTTCTGAGCTGACGTGAGAAGATGGTACAAGGACTGGCCCCATTACTTCTCTAGGATCTTCCCTGCCTGCCCAGCAAGCCCCTTAAACATGGCCTTGCTCCTGGGCCAGGCGCCTCCTGGCTGGTGCTGCTGCTCACACTTTAGTGCTTTAACACATCCCCACTGGGTTAAACCACTGGAGGTACAAGTATGACTGTTCTATTGGAGCTTGTACCACTGGTGGTACAAATAAATCTGTTCACTTTTTGTTTTTTTGGGGGGGTGCACAGTCTCACTATATAGTTCAGGCTGGCCTTGAATACATGGTATTCCTCCTGCCTCAGCCTCCTGAGTGCTGAGACTACAGGCATGTATCACCACGTCTGGCTGGATCTCATCACTTTTACTGGCCTTTTTAGTAATAAAATTTAGAAAGGCTGTATGTAAGTGGACTGACTCTAGTTGCTTGAATTTGAATAATTACAAATGTTAGTATTTGTACAAATACAAGTATTAGTACTACTACAAAAGAGCATACCCAGGTGAGCTATAGAGCATCATATGATCAAATACAAATTAAAGTTGCCTGGAAGCAAGAGAAAAATTACAGCCCCATCATGAATGTGTTAAAGCAATGTGTGCTTCGTACCTCAAGTTCTGGGAGGTGCAAGTCCTAAGCCCAGAGATCAGCAGGGCTGGTCCCCTGGAGGCTCAGGGGAGATGTGCCTTGCCTTCTCCAGTTCTGGGACGGCTTGGCCCTTGCTGCAGCTCCAGGGCCAGCAGTGTGGCATCCTCCAGCCTCTCAATGACCTCTGCTTCTCATCACATACCCTTTCTGACTGACCCTTGTGATCACACTGGCGGTGGGGACCAGGATGTGGACTTTGTTGGGCACCCTTGGCCCTCTCGAGCCTCCTCAGCTGTGAGTCTTGCCAGTGACACATGCCTGCGCTTACCATTCAGGGCCCAGTCTGGGCCTAGAGCTGACAGCTAATGGGTGCTCAGATATCGCCATCTCAGGGAATGCTGGAGCAACTGGGGAGCAGAGCCCAGCCAGATGCCTGCTCCCAAGTCTGGCTGTGTCCACAGCACCATCAGGGTCGGGTACAACAGGTCAGGACACACAAAACCCTGTACACCAGTGTTCACAGCAGTACTCTTCCTAACCACCACAGAGCTGCCCATCAACTGGTAAGTGGACGAAGAGAAGAGCACGAGTCAAACCCTAATGGAACTGTCACAAGAAGCCAATGGACCCATCTCCTCCCATCACAAGTCTGCGTGGTCACTCCTCCACTGACTGTGCATCTCCTCTGACATGAGCCAGGCCCTGTGCTGGCTCAGCCTCCTGCTCGCTCTGTTTCCCACAGCCTCCTCCCTGTCCTCCAGCATGTCCCTGGCTTCTTCCCCAGGACCCTTGCACACACTGCCACCTCTACCTGGAACCCCATCCCGACATCTGCCTACCTCTATGCCACTTTCTGAAAGAGGCTTCCCTGCCTGTCCTCGACCTGAGGACCCTGCCCTATGTACCCCAGGTATAATTTTTTGGCTTTTCCCATCTCTACCTGGTACTGGTATCCACTTCTCAGGCCCAGCTGAGTGAGTCTGGCCTTGTCCCAGTGCTGAGGAACAGTCTGCTGAAGGGGCTCATGAGCTGGCAGACTGGCTGAGACGTGACCCTGGCAACGTTATCAGCCACTAGTTCGCATGAACCCTGCCCCAGTAGATGCTGCCAGCAGGAAGGAGGCAGAGGGAGGCCCAGCAGGGAGGCTGGCCTGGGCCAGCTGGGCCACAGTGTTGGGCAGTCCCACTACTCCCGCCACAGCAGGAGGGAGGGAGGTGGGGAGGAAGGAAGTGAGGCAGCACAGGATGAGGAAGGCTCGAGCCTTGGCACCCAGCCATTAGTCCTGGCTGGTGACTACATGACCTTGTAAGGTTGACAAAAAGGGTACTGCAGATGAGATTAAAGTAGGAATCTTGAAGGAGGTTGACTTGGGGCCCTAAATGTCACCCTTGGGGGCTTCCTATAGGGGAGCAGAATCAGGGTAGGGGTGGATGAGGCAAACGGTACAGTGACCTGCTTGTGATGGAGAAGGACCTGTGAACCCAGAACATGGGTGGCCTCTTGGGGCTAGAAAGGGAAGGAAAGGGATTTTCCTTTGGAGCTGCAGGAGGAACCAACCCTGTGAACCATCCTGAACTTCCAACATACATAACTGAGAACTTAAGTATGTGTATTTTTCCAAACAATCCATCTATATCGTAGTCTTTGTTACAGCAACAATAGGAAACTAATACACGACATTACATGGAATATACATTTCTAACACAAAGGGCCAAGCCAGGGGTGGAGGGACACTGCTGAAGCAAGTGAATCTGCGTCCCACGACTGGAGCTGGAGGCAGGAGGACTGCAAGTTCCAGCCCAGCCCAGCCCGAGAAACTCAGCAGCACCCTGCCTCGAAATAAAGAAACACAAAAGGGCTGGGGTGTAGCTCAGTGAAAACACCCTGGGTTCAACTAACGCCCAGTACCACAACCACTGTGAGAAAAAGGCAAACAGGTAAAGACAGACTCAAGGCCAGAACAGGCGCCTGTGCTGAGAGGGGTCTGCGCATGAGCACCTTTCCTGCAGGACTGCTGCTCTTAAGAGCGTTTACAGGGCCTGTATGTTAAGTTTTGAAACATGATTTTAATACCATATCCCTAACGCTTGTAAGAAAGACATTCTGCTTACTATTTGAGGCCTATGTGTTATCTCAGGACTTGGATTTAGTTACAGGGTAGACCTGAGGGTTACAGGTACATGTTCAATGAGGATCTGCTCCTCACAGATGGAGCTGAGACAACAGCAGTGGGTCTCCAAGAAAGGCTCTGCCCCGCTCCAGCTGAGGGTCCCACGTGCGCTTCTTGGCGCTCAAGAGCCCCAGGGCACCAGAAGCACCTGGGCGGGAGGCTAAGCGTTAGGCCTTGCCACATCCTACCCATTGCAGAACACGGTCAGGGCACCAATATGCCAGCAAAGGGATCGGGACTGAGACTTGCCTAATCTAACTATGAGCATCCAGACCCCCCTTCCACCTTCCCTAGCAACGAGGATCTGGGCAGGTGGCAGTAACTTAACCCTGACCTAGTGGATGATGCCTGGGGTGCTGATAAAAGGAGACAGCTACGAGTACCAGTGTTCTTCCTGCCGTCTCCTTTTCTTCCTCACCAGAGCGCCAATGCAACGGCTGGAGCTGCTGCCATCACACTGCGTCCTGAGGAAAGGTCAGGAGAGACCCAGAACCATGGGCACTGGGATTTTTCAGACACCAAGCCAGGCCTAGCAAAGCTGACTCAGGAGCCCTTCTTTGGGAGGAAAATGTTTCCCTCCTTTTCAGAGATGCTCTAACCTGGCTATAAGGTATCTACAGCTAAGCACATCACTTCTGTTAAAAGAACAGAGGCAGGGTGCTGGAACCGGTTTACAGAATCTAGTACAGAAGAGCAAGATGGAGGAGATGAAGGGCAGCTGAGGACACTGGTGAGACAGGAAAGATCCAGAGAGGATGATGGGGCAGATGGAGGAGAGAAGGATGTGCTCCAGGCTCAGAGGAAAGAGCCATCCTCTGAGGCCTGCTTACAAGTGTGGCTCAGGGCCACATGGAAGTGTGGATTTTGGGAGGACTCCCCACCCTGACCACAGAAGTGGCCACTGTACGCTAGAGTTTAAGCACACTATGTGGCCCAGCCCTCTGTGACCAGCCCCCAGGAACCCCAACACCGTCAGGCCTCTGCCAGACCACATTCCTGTGTGTGGTCGTGGGGCACTGCTGTGGGGATGGAGCTTGTCTTCTACTCGGGGAGATTCGGAAGCTCTTGGCTGGCTTCCTCTGCGTTTCACCCCAGCCAGCTTGGCTCTGTATCCTCTGGCTGTAGGCCTCTGCCATGTCCTGTGAGCCTCCTTGTAAAGGGGTGGCAAGAGGACCCCCAAGGGCGCCCTTCCCACCAAGGACTTCTCCAGCCATCTCCTGGGCTCTCACCTGAATGGCAGCTCTGGGTGCATCCTTGCTCCCCCGCCCAGAACTCAGCCCCTTGCTCCAGCTGGGAGATGACATCAGGCTTCGGAAGCTCAGGACCTGGACATGGAGAGATGGCAGTGAAGGGATGGGGGATGCTCTGAGCAGCCAGAGGTCCCAGCCCAGATGATGTAAAGGGCTTGCACTGGACAAGTAGGGCAAACCCACCCCACACGTGTGCCCACCGGAACAGACTCAGGTCAGGTTTGCACATGGGGCCCTACGACCCAAGCCTACAGTGGGAGAAGCAGGCCTCACCCACAGAGAGCAGGTGCCCGAAGGTCTCCAGCATCACGTCACGGTACAGTGTCCTCTGCGTAGGGTCCAGCTGCCCCCACTCCTCCTGCGTGAAGTCCACGGCCACGTCCCGGAAGGTCACTGGCTCCTAAAAGAGCACGCAGGTCTCAATCAGCTGGACCACCCCATCTGTGCTCGCTGGAGGGCACAGGCAGTATGGGGAAGGAGAGAACAGGCAGGCTGGGGTCTTGAGGGGATGCAGCTCCCGGGCGACCATGTGCAGGTATGGACTGTACAGCAAAGACCTGTGAGAGCACCCAGTGTGATCAACAAGGCCAACCCAGCTGACCCACAACTAGTCAGACAGTGATGATGCCAGCAGAAGCCAGCTGAGCCAGTGATTTGCAAGGTTCTGAGCTTGAGAAACGGCTCCTGTGTCAAGACACAAAGTTTTAGAGTAGTCTGTTACACAGCAACAACTAATACACCCACTGACCCTTAGATTAAAAGGTGGGCTCACGATCCTCCCAGTCAGCAACTCCTCTTCTTTCAGGCTTGTAGAATCAAAGTGGACAAGGAGAAGATCCCCTGGGAACTTATCCTGTGACAACTGGGGCCAGAGCTTAGTAGGGAGTTGGTGCCCCACTGTGGGGGCAGGAGGGTCTCCAAACCAACTGAGTGGGGAAATACAAGCCCCATGTGGTCAGCACTGCCAATTTCTGGAAACAAGGTAGAAATTAGGTCAAATTTTTATGTGAAAAATTTCAATTTTTGAGCCAAGTGTGGTGGTACATGCCTGCAATCTCAGCATCATGGGAGGCTGAGGTAGTAGGATCACAAGTGCAAGCCCAGTCTGGGCAACTTACTGACTTAGCCAAGAATTGTCTCAAAGTAAAAAATAGAAAAGGGATGGAGACATAGCTCAGTGAAAAGGCCCTGGCTCTGATGGAAACATGTACGAGTCTCTGGCTGGGAACAAACGTCTCTGCTCCTATCCCTATGTCCTCATCTGCCAGTTGAATGCCTGCGAACCCCAATACGTGCTTCCCGTGCCTCTTGCCTGTCTGCCATTACTGCCTACTCTGCACCGCTTGTGGGGTACAGCCTAGAAGCCACGGAGTACTGGTCTTTCTGGGCCATGAGACCAACCCCTCAGTGGCACCACATGAGTCCTTCCTGCCTTGGCCCTGCTGTCTTATGGGCATCCCTGCAGCCCTCCTGTCCTGCACCACTGGGGCTAGGAGATGGCATGTGCTCAGACCTCCGTCCTCCACGCCAACCCTCACTGCCGGCCAGGCCACCCAACAGCAGTTCACTGTTCCTTCTACCGTCATCCCTCAGATACCTAAGGGTACCTCTCGCCCTGCCCTCATCTCCAATCCGAGGCTGGGCCAGCTGAAAACACCCAGACGTCTCCTCTTCACTTCTGGGTAGACCAGAGCTGTGGTGGAGAATCTTTCAGAGTCTGAGAGCTCAAAAGCAACTCAAAGCCACTGACTCACTGCAGAGTGCTAACACAGCCCCAGGTGCACTGCTTTCCGATGCCGGGCTGCTGCTGGGGTGATGTGGCTCCGGTGCCAATGGAGAAGGGTCTTCATGGCTGCTGCAGCACACGTGCCGTACGCTCACCATCACTGGACAAAGGGGACCTCTCAGCTTGCCTCCAATAGGCTAAATAACACACCCCAATATACTGTATCTAGGTCACAGTTCCTAGTTCCTACAAATATTGCTGTATAGCAAAATGGACTTTGTAGGCATGACTAGGATTTTACAATGGAGACATTATCCAGTTGAGCCATAAATAAAATCATAGCTAGGCATGGTGGCACACACCTGTAATCCTAGCACTCAGGAGGCTGAGGCAGGAGGATCGCTGCAAATTTGAGACCAGCCTGGGCTACACAGTGAGACCCTGTCTCAAAAAAATCAAAACACAAACAAATGCCAATCACAAATATTCTTATAGGAGATATGCAGAAAAGATCTGAACGTAGAAGACACAAGGCAATGTGACCACTGTCAGTGCTGGCTTTGAAGATGGACAAAAGGCCATATGGCAAAGAATGTCAGGACTGCAGCTGCACTAAAGGCAAAGAATAGTGATTCAGCCACAGTTCCCTTGCCACCAAGTTTGTAGTGATCTGCTGTGGCCGCCACATGAAATTAAGATACTGGACCTGACAGCCCCATACTTTTGGACGTGGCTCCTGTGGTGGTGGCTCCTGCTGAGCAGGGTAGACTGATGCAGGTGTATGACAGTGAATTCAGAGTCCAGTCACGATGTGCTTCCCACCTCATCCTTCTCCATTCTGCGGGAAGCCAGAGCCCATGTTGTCAGGTTCCCGAGCAGTTCCACCGAGAAGTCCGCATGGAAAGAACTGAGTCCTTCTGCCAGCATCCACAGGAGAACGAGCATCTTGAAGGTGGATTCTCTAGTCCCTGTCAAGTCAACCAGAACCTTTGAACTGAGCTACACACTCAACTCCTCCTAAGTCACTAAGTTGCTAAATTGCTCAGGATAGGCTCCAACTTGTGATCCTCCTGTCTCAGCCTGCTAGAGTGCTGATGTTATAAAGCACGTCCCACCACACTTGGCTGAGTGAACGATCTTGCAGGTGGATCCTCTAACCCACCCATGACTAGAATGACTTACTTTTGTTGATACTGAGGATTGAACCCTGGAGCTTGTACACGTGAGGAAAGCACTCTAACACTGAGCTACCTCCCCAACTCTTTTTGCCTTATTTTCAGACAGGGTCATGCTACATTGCCCTTGCTGGCCTTGGACTCTCGATTCTCTTGTCTGAACCTCCCCGTTAGCGGGATCACTGTGCTGGACCATTGCGCCCCCATGGGCGTTACCTTGACATCTTGACTGTAACCTCAGGAGCCTGGGCCAGCAGCTAAATCATTCCAGGGTTCCTAACTATCCGAAACTGTGAAATAGCTCAACAGCACAGCGCCTGCCTGGCAAGTGCGAGGTCCTGAGTTCAATTCCTGGTACCAAACAAAACAGAAACTGTGAAATAATATTTACTGTTTCAGGTCACTGAATTTTTAAGGTTGTTCCATAGCAACAAGCAATTAATACATTTCTCAAACCTTTCTTGTAGTTTTCCTTGCCAAGAACAAACTACTGTGTGATTACATTTCATGCAAGTTGGGAATAGCACATACATAACATACATAAAAACTTACACTCTAAATTATCAGTAGCTGCACTCTGAGTACCAAGTCTGAAAAGGAAAACTTCTATAAACAAACCACAAGACACAATTTCAAAGCTGCCGAGTTTGAGGACAACCAAGTTGTTTTGGCTCCTGCTACACAGAGGCAGCGTTTTACAGACGCCCGGTTTCCTCCCAAGTACAGAGCTCCCATGAAGCGACCCCCAGTCGCTTCAGCGACATTGCCTACTGCGTAGGAAGCCGGCGCTGCCCCCAACTCCCACGGTCGCGATGCGGGACTGCGCCGCATACGTCAGGGCGGCTCCGCGCCACGTCCGCGCGTCACGCGCTCTACGTCACACCGCACCCTCCAGCGAGCGTCCGCCGCCGCCCGGGGCGAGCCAGCCTTGTTCCCGCCAGCAGGGCGCGGGGGCGGGGCCCGCGGGAAGGAGCCCCGCCCCGCCCCGCCCCCGTCCAGGGACCTGGGCCGGGCCGCCGCAGCTGCCGTTATTGTTACCTGAGGCCGTTCCCCCGGCTGCCGTGCGCCCATCCCCACGGCCGCTACGTGGTCCTCGGGGTCCATCCTGAGCTCACGGGGGAAGAACCGCCGCCCGAAGCGACCCCCAGGCCAGATAGTAGCCCCGGCTGAGGAAACCACCCGATCCGCAGCCCGCCGGACAATGGCGGTTATGAGGGGATGCTGCGCCTACAACTCCCAGAAGGCCACGTGGTGCCGTGGCGAACCAATGGGAACGCCTACCCGCAGGGCCTTCCAGCAGTGGAACATTTGGCCTCATGGCCAATGGCAATTCCCATAGTTCGGCCTTCTACCAACCGGCTTATCTTGTACACTGGCGGTGGGGAACCCAGCCTTGCACCAATCGGGCGCTCTGGCCCCTCTGGTGGCCGCTGTGGGCTGGGGGCTGCACCTGTGCAGCGGTGGAGGCGTGGCGGAGACTCGGTGCTGGGAGCGGTCCCCCCAAGCGGGTGGAGACCTGGGTCCGGAATGGCCGTTCCCTCTGAGACCCGGGTTTCCTCTGTGCTCAGTGCAGCCCCGCTGCTTTTGCGCAGAATCAAACCTGCAGTCGAGGGTTTCCAGAGGTGGATGGGGTGTGGGAGTGTGGGAATGGGGGGAGTTGGAGGATGGTGGAGGGTGGTTGAGTGGATGTGAGGGTGTATCTTGGTTACTTTTCTCTCCTTGCTGAGACAAAATACCCAACACCCAAAATGAAAGAAGGAAAGGTTTATTTAGCTTACAGTTTGTGGAGGTTTCAGTCCATACTTGGCTGGTTCTGAGGCAGAGTGGCACAGGGCACAGGGCAAACTTTCATGGCAGTAGAGCACAGCAAAAGCCACCAGCGAAAGGGAGGAATGGCTGCAAGCAGCCTCTTTTTCTCCCTTACATTGTAAACAGACTATCCCCACCCAGGGGGTGGGTAGCGCTCACATAATTTCCATGCCTTCCTTTTCCACAGGCTCAGGATGTATATAAAGTAAGCACCCTGGCTTCCTGCTGAGTCACTCAGCCAAACCTCCAGACTCCTCAAGTTGACACAATGTATCAACCTTAACAGGGTTCCAGGCAGGGGCAAGCACTAGCTGGTCAGAGCTGGCTGTGGCAACAGGGTGGTAAACTGGAGTCTAACCTGGGCAATTTAGTCGTTATCAAAATGAAAAAATCTAAAGGGCTAAGGGTGTACAGTTCAGTGTTTAGACCCTACCTTTGATCCCCAGTATAATCTATCTAGTTCACTAAATTCCAGGGTGCCAGGAGCAGAAGTCACACTGCAATGGGGCCCTTTTGGAAGGAGGGGTCTTCAAACCTTGAGACTTCAAACTGCCATTTAAAGAGGCAGATTGTTACTGGCTAATGCATTCAATGAGAGGCCTACCTGCAAAGATAGTGATTCAATGGCATAAAGGCTTTTCTTCCAAGCACATGCAGCTTTGGGGGAACATCTTGATACAGTCCATAACACTAGTACCCCAGGAGGCGCCTAAACTCATGATGACCCTGCTGCCTTGGCCACCAAAGTGCTGGGATTATGGGTGTGTGCCACCATGTCTGACTGATTCCAGTAATTGGGAGGCTGATACAGGAGAATCATGATTTCAAGGCCAGCCTTGACTACATAGTGAGTTCAAAGCCAGCCTGAACTACACAGTGAGACCCTGATTCAAAAACACAAATTAAAAAATGTCTTGTAATGAAACATCAGAGAATAATGTAAGCGAGGTGAGGTGGCCACATTTAGTACTAACTCTAGTACTAAACCTGAAACAGGAGGATCAACAACTTGTGCAATTTAAGTGACTTAGCAAGACTCTCTCTCAAAATTAAAATAAAAAATGCCTGGGTATGTAGTTCACTGTGAAGGCCTTGGATTCAATCCCTAGTACCAGCAGAAAGAAAGAAGAGAGGAAGGGAGGGGTGGAAGGAGGAGGGGAAAAAGACCATTGTGACATGTTAAAATCAGCAAGGCAGCCTTTATTCAAAGGAGACTCCTAGGGACAATAGAGTTTCGGTCTTCAAAGAGGCTGAAGTCAACTCCAGAGAAGATACACTGAGACATGTGTCCCAGAGAAAGGAAAACATGTTCACGTGAAAACTTGTACACAAATGGTCATAGCAGCTTTCCCCCATAATAGCAAATACAAGGAATAACCAAAACCTGCTTTAGTGAGCAAATAACTACACAATTTCTGGTACCTCTGCAATGGCAAGCAGAAACACCGAAATGACACCCGAGATTCAAAGGTGGATTTGTTCAGTCGTTGGACAGGCACTGCTGGGAATCAATTGTCCCTCAAAATGTCAGGCCCCGAGGGGTGAGGGAGCAACGTTTTTATGGAGTTGAAAGGGGAAATACAGAGGCAGAGTATCTGGCTGTCTTTGACTGGTTTTTACAACATGCATCACAGGGAGCAGTCATTCCTAGCAGAAAAAAGTAACAGGAACTTGTAACAGGAACTGTTACTTGGGCAACTAACAGACTGGTTGGGAAGCATTTTCTGCTGCACAGTCACGTCATGGAAAACTGCTTGGCAGTAACAGCAATGAAATATTGATAAATGCAGCAAAATGGATAGATCTTCCAGACATTATACTTGATGAAATTGGTAAAACTCAAACTGGGGATGGAGGTGCACATCTACGATCTCAGCACTCTGGGAGGGTGAGGCAGGGGGATCACAATACAAACCCACACTGGGCAATTTAGCAACTTAGCAAAATTAAGAATAAAAGAGGGGTCGGGATGTTGCTTTTTGTGTGGTGAGAACATGTCAAATGTACCTACTTAGCAACTTTAAAGAATATAATACATTGTTATGAGCCATAATCATCATGTATAAACCACATGAAGTTTAGTTTCATTGCACAAAAAGTAAAAAAGGTGGACAGCTAAAAAGAAAATGATCAGTAACCAACAGCTGAGAGACAGACTGTTACCAGCACATATGTGTACATCTGAGAAACCTTCCTACACCAGCACAAACACATCTGCTAAGCTGTAAAGAGCTTCTGCTCAGATCTGGGACGGGATGGCATGCATAGGGTAGAGGATGAGCGTGAAATCAGGGAGAAGAGACGCAGTAACTGCCAGAGCAGAGGCCTGGACTCGGGTGGTAAGGAGATTGGCTGTTTACCACAGATGCAGAATCACCTGTGCCACAGACATGGGAGTGAGGGGTCAATGACGTCCTCTCTCTGCTCTAACTTGTGTGGTGAGGGTTACACCTTTCACTGGGACGGCCAGAGAGCGAGGGGAATGGAGATGTGCTACGCTTGCATACTGTTTCCAAGTGGAGAGAATATGTCAGCTGTTAGATTTATAGCTTGAAGCTCAGAGCAGAAACCAGGGCACCAACACAAGATATTTAGAGCTACAAGACTTAAAGGAGAACAGTGAAATTACAGAAAGAGGGGAACTCTGGGCCAAAGGAACTCTGACTCCTATGACAAGCAAGAAGAAAGTCTGTATAAATCTTTTTAGTTTTCCTTGGCAGAGTTATTAAGGGTATAGACAGTGCTGTTTAGATCATTACGTCTATACTCCAGCTTCATCTTACATTTAAAATAATTTATTAAACTCTGTTTTGTCTTCTTGATTAGTCAAATTCCATGATGTTTTTCACTGAGTTTCCTTTCATGTTTCCTATAGTTTTGTTTTATATTTTTGCTATAGTGTCTACTGCACAGTCAAGACTATTATATTTTCTTCACATAGCCCAACTTTTAATAACTAAAAATATCTTTTTGATTAACAAACATACATACATTTACAAAATAACACAAAAACAATACAAGCAATATGAAATTTCAGACAAGGTGATAGGAACTTTACAATGGTTGTCATATTACATATTGATATCTTCAAATTGGTTACTCAGGTAAACAAATATAGACATATATGATTGATCAAACAATTAAGCATTAACTGTTCTTTTTAATAAAGCAACAGAAGTCAGTGGTACAACTGTGTTAGCGATCCTGTGTATACATATATACATCATTTTCCCCTTCTTTCTTTTCTCTTTTCCCAATTCCAATTGTTCTTTCCTTTTGAGCAGTTTCCTTTTGTTTCAAATTATCTATATTACCTACTAGATTTTAGTCACTCTTTCAGGTCCTTATACTATTGAGACAATATGGTGTTTACACATGTGGGTTTTATTTGTTTCATTTATGAGTATGGTTTCTAGTTGTGTCCATTTACCTATAAAAGCCTCAAGTTTATCTTCCTTTATAGCTGAGTAATATTCCATTATATAAAAATACCACATCACTTTTATCCATTCCTCAGTTGATTGGAATTTAGGTTGCTTCCATTACAAAATTCACTGCTATAAACATGGGTGCACATATATTGCTGTGATACAATGTTTTCAGTGCTTCTGGAAAATACCTAGAAGGGAAATAGCTGGGTTGAATGGGACCTCTATTCTTAAGTTTACTGAGGAATCTCCTGATTTCCACAGTGGTTTCACCAGTCTACACACCCGCCAAAAATGGAAAAAGGTTCCTTTTTCTCCACAGCCTGGCAACATTTGTTATTGGTTGATTTCTTAATGATATCCATTCTTCCTGGGGTAGATGGAATTTCAATGTTGCTTTAATTTGCATTTCTTGAATAACTAATGATGTTGAAAATTTTCTCATGTATTTATTTGCCGTTTGTATTTCTTTATGAAGTATGTATTCATCTCAGATACTTATTTTTGGATAGGGCCTTTGAATTTGGGGGGTGGCTGATGTGTTTTAATTCATTGTATGTTCTAGACAGAAGTCTTTTGTCTGAGGGACAGTCAGGTAAATTTTTTTCCCAATTTGTGGCTTTTCGTTTTACTCTTCTGGCAGTTTCTTTAGATGTGCAGAAATGTTTAAGTAGGATGAGATCCCAGTTGTTGATTCTTTGAAGAATTTCCCATGCAGTTTGGTTTTTGTTCATGAACTCTCTGCCTACCCCTATGTCTTCAAGATTTTGATCTACTTTCTTTTCTAATAGATTTAGTTTTATGTTTTAATATTGAGATCTGTGATCCATTTTGACTTGAGTTTGGTGCATGGTGATAGACATGGGTCTGCAAGCCTGTTTTTTCAGGACCATTTATTGAAGAGGCTGTCTTTTTTCCAGAGAACTTGTTTGGCCCCTTTGTTAAAGAGTAGGTGCCTTTGTGTGTTTGTGGTTGTAGCTGTTTCTTTCAATCTGTTCCATTGATCCTCAGGTCTGCTTTTTACCCAGTACCATGTTGTTTTTATTACAGTAGTTTTGTAGTATAATTTCAGGTCAGGGATTGTGATTCCACCTGACTTGTCTTTGTTGCCTAGGATTGTTTTTGCTATTCTGGGTCTCTTCTGGTTCCAGACAAATTTAAGGAATGTTTTCTGTAGATCTGTGAGGTATGTTAATGGTAATTCAATGGGAATTGAATTGAATCTGTACAATCGTTTTGGTGGTATGACCATTTTCACAATATTTGTTCTTTCTATCCATGAGCAAGGAATATTTTTTCCTGAATTACTGAAATTATTTTCTCCTGATTTACTGAAATCCTCTTTGATTTAAAAGCATCTTTCTTGAATGCTGATGTCATCTTACCCTCAGGGTTCATTTGCTTTCACTGACAGGCCCACGCCCTTCCCACCACTTTTTCTTTTCACAACCCAGCTCATCTGACTCTTGTAAACAGTATATATCTTTAACTATTGATGTTTAATTTAATCTCAAAATGCCTTCTAGAATACTGTTCTATCCATCATATCTACTGTGAGAACTGGTCTTTCTACCATTACCTGCTACATTTCCCATTGCTTTTCTTTTTTCTTCATTTTTCCACAGGAATCAGATTCTTTAGGTGACTAGGAAGCTATACCGTGCACTGCTCCCATTCCTTTACTGGGTAGCCCAGGCTGGCTTCCAGCTCAGGTCCCGAATGCTGAGACTGCAGGTGTGCACCACCACAACTGGCATCATGCCGACCTCTGAGTCCTCGGTGGAATGGGGCATTGAATAACATGATTTCATTTTTCTTCATGGTTGGGTAATACTTTTCTGTATGCATGCCACATGTTCTTTACCCATTCATCCACTGGCAGGCACACTGGCTGATTCCATATTTTGGCTCTTGTGAATGGTGCTGTGATAAACACGGGTACCTTGTAGTGTGCTGGCCTTGATTCTGCCAGGTAGATACCAAGTAGTGGTATAGCTGGGTCACACAGTAGTTCTATTTTTAATGTTCAGAAGAGCCTCCAAAGTGGCTATACTAATTTACATTCCTACCAGCAGGGTATAAAGTTTCCTTTTCCATAGCATTGTTTTTGGGTTTTGGTGATAGCTACTGTAACTGAGATGAGATGGACCCCTAATGTGGTTTTGATTTGGATTCCCCAGGGGCTAAAGATGTTGAATGTTTTTTCATATACTTACTGGTCATTCATACTTCTTTTGAGAAGTGTTTGTTCAACTCTTTTGCCATTCGTCAGTGGTGCTATTTGATTTTCTTGGTGTTAAAGTTTTTGAAGTTTTATGTAGTCTAAATATTAATCCTCTGTCAGAAGAGTAGCAGGCAAATTTTTTTTCCCACTCCTTAGGCTTTTTCCTTTACTCTTTTGTTTCCTTTGCTGGGAAATTTGATGCAGTCTCATCTGTGGATTCATGCCATCATTTCCTGAGCTACTAGAATTGTATTTAGGAAGTCACGCATATACATATATCTTGAAGTATTTGCTCTCTGTTTTCTTCAAAATACCACTTTTTTCTTTTCTTTTTTTTTTTTTCTGAGACAGAGTTTTACTGTGTAGTTCAGGCTAGTTTTGAATTCACTATGTACCCCAGGCTGGCCTCAAACTCACAGCAATCCTCCTGCCTCGGCCTTCTGAGTGCTGGGATTATAGGTGTGTGAAAATTTCACATCTTATAGTTAGCCCTTTGATTAATTTTTAGTTGATTTTTGTACAAGACTAGAGCTAGGAATCTAGTGTCAATATTCTAGATATGGGTAGTTAGTTTTTCAAGTATCATTTGTTAAGGAGGTTATCTTTTCTCTAACATAAGTTTTTGGTCTTTTTGTCAAGAATCAGATGGCTGTGGATTTACTTCTGTGTCCTCTATGCTATCCCATTGGTCTATGAGTCTGTTTTCATGCTAGTTCAATGCTGTTTTTATTAGTAGGACCCTGTGGTACACTGTAAATTGGATGCTGTGATTCCTCCAGCACCGTTCCTTTTGCTCGGGATTGCTTTGGCTATCCTGGTATTTTTGTGTTTCCACATGAGTGTTAGGATTGCTTTTTCTAGTTCTGCGAAGAATGTTATTTTGATGGGGATTGCCCTGAATCTGTAGATTGCTTTCAATTAATGTGGCCATTTAAACAATCTTAATTTTGTTCATCCATGAACATGGGAGGTATTTCCATTTTCTGAGGTCTTTAATTTCTTTCTTTAGTGTTCTGTAAATTTCAGCGTAGAAATTTTTCATCTCCTTGGTTAGAGTCACTCCTGCATATTTTATTTTATATTTTGGAGCTACTGTGAATGGAATTGTTTCCTAATTTCTTCCTCAGCGAGTCTGTTACTGGTGTATAAAAAAGTTGATTTGTTGTTTTGTGGTACTGGGGATTGAACTCAGGGCCTTCATACTGAGCTGTATTCCATCTCTTTTAATTTTAAATTTTAAGACAGTGTCTCAAAAAGTCCCTAAGTTGCACAGGCTGAGCTCAAACTTGCCATCTTACTACCACAACCTCTTAGAGTGCTAGGATTATAGGCATTCACCGCCATGCCCAGCTAGTTATTTTTAAATGTTTGTTTTGTATTCTGCTAAGTTTCTGAATTAAAAAATAAGATAGAAAAGTCTTTTGGTGGAGTCTTTTCGATCTTCTAAGTGTAGAATCATATCATCTGCAAAGAAGGATAACTTGACATCTTCTTTTCCTATCTGTACATCTTTTATTTCTTTCTCTTACTTTTTGTGGTTAAAATTTCAAGCAGTGCACGGGATAAAAGTGGAACCAGGTAATTTCTTCTATGGAATTTATCACGTTGTAGGTTTTGCTGATGATATCCTCATGTTGTCCTTTTTCTGCCCCTCGTTTTTCTTTTTGCTTTTTCTTTCCTTTTGTGTGACACAGGCTTTTGCTATACAGTCCAGGCTGGCCTTGAACTTACTATGTAGTCCAGGCTGGCCTCAAACTCATGGTGATCCTTCTGCCTCAGCCTCTTGAGTGATGAGATTATAGGCATGCAACAACATGCCTGGTGTGTTTTCTTCCCCTCATTTATCTTGTGAACTGTTAGTTTGATCTAGAGGGCTAATTGCATTCAAACTGGTATGCTCGTTGAACAAGAATGCTTCATAGGTGGTGCATGTGTATTTTCTTTTGCACCTTATTGGAAGGAACATCAAGTCTGATTGCACATTTCTATGATTTTTGAATTTTTGAACATCTTATTAGTACATGTTTGTGGTACATCATGAATACATTCATTGTAGATAGTTGGAACATGTACAAAATACACCTTATTTATTTATTTATTTTTTACATCTCCTTCCCCTCTCCTTTAATTCTGTCTTGGTTACTTCTCTCTCATTGCTGAGACAAAATACGTGATGCCCAAAATTAAGGAAGGAAAGGTTTATTTAGCTCACAGTCTGTGGAGGTTTTAGTCCATACTTGGCTGGCTCCAAGGCAGAGTGGCACATGGTAGAGGGCAAGAGTTCATGGCGGCAGGAAACAGCAAAGCAACAAGGGCACAGGGAAGGAGTGGCAAGCAGCCTTTTTCCCTTCCTCACACTGTATGCAAACTACCCGCCCCAGGGCTGGTGTAGCTCTCACACCCATGATCCCAGCATGGGATCATGGATCAATTATAGACTCTAGAAGCCCGCCCCATGACTGCATGAGGCTTTGGGGGAGACATCCAGACACAGACCATAACTACCATCTGAATGTTTTTGTGGTAAGCCATCTTTACCTAGAAAGTTATCATTTCAGCAAAATCAGGAATCTATTGGATTCACAGAGCATGATGCTAAGTATTATACAAAAGTATACATAGAATTGAACTAGTTTTTAAGGATAACAACCAAGGATCGGATCTACCCAACCCTATCAAAGGAACTCTCTATAAACTCTGGTGAATCTCAGACCACATGAGCAATGTCAGTATCTGTAGATGACTGGAGAAGTGGGGTATCAGTTTCTTTCACTAGCTTCTCTCTTCTTTTCTTCACCCTCAAATTGCGAGCACTCCCCTGCCCAGCCACTTACATGTGTTTCTCTGAATCTTACCCTGTTTTAGGGCTTTTCCTGTCTCTCTCAGACACATGTCCCATAGCAGTCTGCCAGTGGACTGTGCACCATCCCCTCCAACTAAGAACTGATGCTGTCTTCCCTGAGCACATCATTTCCCCTGAACCCCGGTTGTCTGCTGGCAACGCTGCTAGGGTTGTTTTGAAACAGGGTCTCACTAATGTAGTGCAGACTACCTGAACTCGCCCAGGTTGGCCTTGAACTCACAGTGATCCCCCTCCTCAGCCAACCGAGTGCTGGGATTTACAGGCATGCGCCACCGTGCCTGGCACTGCTAGTTTTCTTGCTGTAACACTGGAATAGCTGTTTCCTCTCCTCTCCTTTCCTGCCCATGCCCTAGCTCCATGTTTTGTATCACTTCTGGGAAAATATTTCTTTGACACTGCTTTCAATATGTCTCTTTCCTGCCCAAACATCCTTATTCTAACTGAACTCTTCGGTGTGGTTGTCAAGACCACCATGAACTGACCTCATCCTCCCTGTTCAAACTTGTTTTTCACTCTTTCTCAAAATACTGACAGCCCTGCTACATGTGATGTGTAATTTTTGTATTCATGATCTCGATGAACCCTCACAAAACTAACTGGAAGCCAACAAGGTAGCACTGTCATTTTACAGGGTGAGAGGAATTTCACAAGGTCATGCCAGTGAAAGTTGGCATCTCCAAAAGTACTCAGATCTTTGGATTGGTCTTGTGCAAACTTCACTGTAGACTGGACAAATGTCTTCCTGTCTTGGTTCAGCAAAGCCCTAGGAGGATCTGCTGCTGAAGGCCGTTTAATGCTTCAGTAGCAACAAAGTGAGAATTTCTGCCCTTGTTTATGCTTCTAGTAGGGAAAGAACACTCAGTACTTGAATGGAGGCCGCAGTAAGGTAGATAGGCGCACAGAGAGCAGAGCAGGTGTGCTGACGAGTTGCCTCTGGGCTTCAACAGGGACTTGACATGTGGTTTGAACAGTGGTAAAGTTCCCAAGCAGACCCACTTTCATGCCATCAGTAAGGGCCATAGTGGCAGGAAGGGTGCTTCTGACAGAGGAACGTGCATATACCTCCACTGTACCTGCCCTGCCAGCTCTCTTGCTGTAGCTCAGAGCTGATCCTCTGCCTCAGAACTTCTACCACACATTTAAATCACAATCCAGAATGATTCTTGTTTTTGTTGCTGTTTTGCAAGTCACTCTTGCCTTCCTACCTAACTTGATTTTAAGTTTTTTTTTTTCTTTTTTTTTAAGTCAGGATTTCACTATGTAGTTCAGGCTGGTCTTGAACTCACTATGTAGCCCAGGCTGGCTGTGAACTCATAGCAATCCTGTTGCCCCAGCCTCCCAAGTACTTGTATTACAGGTGTGCATCACCACACCCAGCTTTGTTTTCAAAGCCAAGAATGAGGCCAGATTTTCATTCTCCTCGAGAACACCACAGGGACCTAACGAAGTCTTTTGCTCAAACTGTGGGAAAGTTTCTGAATTCCCCATGTAAGCTTCACACCTTCCACTGTGTTTTGGCTCACTGAGACTTAACCTGAAGAAGGCATTGTGTCATGGTAGCTGTCTCCCCATGCACAGGGACAGGCTCTGCCTACAGGCCCAGGCCCTCCTCATAAGTCCCATTTAACAAGTTGAGGGGAAGTATTCTCATACACATTGCTGGTGAGAGTAGTCATTACGACAATTGGAAATGGCTGTTCCTCAATTCAGCATGCCCTTGCTGTGCCAGTCCACAAAGTACAGTAAAACTTAGAAACAATGACAATTGTCAGTTGGGCATACAGAGGGTCTCTGAGACATTAACTAGAAAAACAAGGTACAGAACAGCATGTAGTATCCGCACACACACAGCCAAATATTTCTGCAAGGCCACACAAAGAAATGATGAACGTGGTAGCATAGGGGTGAGGTGGGTAGCTGAGGAGCAGGGTGGTAGGGCTTCTCACCTTTAAGTTCTTCTTTTTGAGACAGGGTCTCACTGTGTAGTTCAGGTTGGCCTTGAGCTCACTATGTAGCCCAGGATGGCCTTGAACTCTCAGTGATCCTCCTGCCTCAGCCTCCTGACTGCTAGGATTACAGGCATGCATCACCATGACTGCTTCATTTTTAAATTTTTTTTTTTTTTTTTTTTTTTTTTTTTTTTTTTGTCTTTTTGAGACAGAGTCTTGCTATGCAGTTCAGGCTGGCCTTGAGCTCACTTTGTAGCCCAGGCTGGTCTCGAACTGGTAACGATCCTCCTGCCTCAGCCTCCTGAGTGCTGGGATTACAGTTGTGCGCCACCACGCCCGGCCATCTTTAAATTCTGAACCATGTGGATATGTAAGTTTTTAAAGAATTTATGCAGTAAATTTTTTAAAGTTTTGATAATTATGGCAAAGAAATTGCTTTTTGTAACGGAGAAACCTAAGGTTTAGAGAGATGAGTAACACCTCTCACGCACCGTTGTTTCCCCTTCACCTGCTCGCCAGGTCCTCTTCCCAAGGTCTGGCCGGATCCTTGTATTGAAAGGTTGCCTCATGTCTTTTAAAGAATGAAACGGACTTCTCCATCTGAAAAAGTGAGGCATTCCTCAAACAGGAGGGATTATGGAGTGACAAAGTGGGTGGAAGCAGCATGGCTGAGAACTGCTTCTGCCACGTGGACTCATTTGCCTTCAGCAACTGAGGACATAAGGAGGAGTACAGGTTGTGAGATGTGGACCCTGCCTTTCAGCCCGCCAGAAAGAGCCTTTGGGTAGAAAAGCTTCATGAGTTTTATTTTTTTTTATTTTTTTATTTTTTTGGTGGTACTGGGGATTGAACTCAGGACCCTGCGCTTGCTAGGGAAGCGCTTATTCCACTGAGCTATATCCCCAGCCCCCCTGCTTCATGAGTTTTAAAATAACGAATTTCTGAAGTAGCAGCTTATTTTTAGTAGCTGAAACTATTATCTTGATCACAAATACAATCTTAGCTGCAACCTCAAAGGAGCATTTCATTTACGTAGTAAGACATAGGGAAATGAGGAAGGCAGGACAATTAGCAAAGACTATGAGCAAAACCAGGCAGGCAGGGTGCTTGTGCAGAGTGTCATCTCAATTAGCTGTCCTGGCCGCCCCACTGATGCAGTGGCCTGCAGAGACACCATTTGGATCCAGTCTTTAGCTGCGTATAATCATATGTTCATTCTCTCATTTGACAAGCATTTAGTGAGCAGCCCATTATGCCACAGGTCTACGCTGCCTCAAGCACAGTCAATTGATGACATTAAAGCTACAGTTTTGGCCTCTGTCCATCATCCATGCTAGGTCCTCTCTGTGGCCGCTCAAAGTCAAGTCAATATGTACAGTAAAAGCACAAAGGTTACTCCAGATAGAAACAGATGGCGCAGGAGCCGCACCGTGTGTGCAAGGAGGAGTCTGGTGGGCCCAGAGAAGAGCACGCAGCAATGACTCAAATGCAGCCAGCCACATGCTAGCACAGCAGCCTCGCAAGCCTCTTCAGAGTCCCGTTCAAACAGTCTCTCTGAAGGGTTCTTCATGTTATGTACAATTTCAGAGTAAATGTACAGTAGCAGCAGGGAATTCTTTATTTAGTAATGTCCTAAAAGAAAAAGTCACAAAACTGCTTATTTTCAAACCATGATGCTGAGCTGTATGACAATGAAGAAGTAAGAATTAAGAGGAGACAAACATAATGCCTTAGAGGTTGAGAAACATTTACATAAGTTCAACTGTTAAAAACAGTTCACTTTCTCCGGCGAGCAGTGTGGCTGTCCATATACACAGTATATAAGTCCTTCAGGGAGCAGTAAGACCTTTCACTGCTCTGTGGGTGGTTCTGCATGCTGGCCCTGGTTGACTTTTGAGGCTGGTTTCCGCCCACAGCAGTTTAGGGTCCGACACTCATGCTCTTCTTAAAATGACAGCTGCTGCCAATAAAGCCTTTCTTGTTTCTACAAATAACTTCTGTTACTCCAAGATTCTGCAGCTCAATGTACTTCTCCACAAACTGTTGACAGGTACACTTGAAGTTTGGATTGAACAGATCAAAGGCTTTTTGACCAGATATATAAACAGATAAAATTTTCCTATAATTGGATCCCCATTGTACAAGATGTCCTGGATGGGCACTTCGGCTTTGCAGCACTGCAAGCAGAGCTTTTGAAAGAACAGCTCCCTCAGGGGCAGAAGGCCTTCTACATGTCATCTCAGAGGGCTTGTCCTCCAACATCCAGCCTGAAGCAGGTCTCAAGTCCATGAGAAGATGCTCTCCAGTTTCCAGCTGGCTCCCAGCCATGGCTGTGTGTGGGACTGAACCTGTGATGTTTATTTTGATGAATACCTCCAGATATTTACAACCTGATCAATCTATTAAAAAGCTCTACATTTTCCACTAAATGGATAACAGTGTTTAATGAGTCAATGCTTACACCTGTTATTAATGGTTACAAAATGGTGATCTGTTTTAAGTCCCTTTGTATCTACTTATTGGAATTTTTTTTTCATAAAGAAAAACTTTTATTAGCTTTTTGGTCCTATTGGGACACTGTTTGGGAAAGGGATGATAAAGACTTTGCTCTTTACCTTTGTTTATGAGGTTTAAGGAAACTGAGGTGGTTGGCAACACACTCCAAAGGTGGCTAGTGAGTGGGTTTTATGTGCACAAACTCTTAGCATATTTGTGGTGTTTCATTCATTGCAGTGAATAATTTCATACTTACGTTGTCTCAACACTAAGAGAAGCTCCATGCTGGCATCTGTGTCCTGGGGACATGATCACAGTAACTTTGACAGCTTCTTTGCTTTCTGGTATGAGAGCATGTGGCAGGCTCATTCTGTGAATGTCCTGCCCCAGTCCTGGAATCCGCCATTTTTTCTGAGGAGCTCTGGCCCTTTGTAGTGTGTTTTAGAGACGTACCTGAGCTCTCAGAATGCTCAATACCACTGAAGTAGTTATTGCTGTAGACTTCTTCAGTATTTTGGATTTATCTTGATACTTCTGATTCAACTTTAGGTTTATAGGGCTTTACCTCTTTATTTCATATGATTTTTTTTTCTAAAATGCTGAAAATCTTGGTTCCTAATTGCATCGAAATACCAATATTATTACTGATATTTCAATATTTCTGTGTACTTTTATCCTTAGAATATAGCTCTGCTCTGACAATATCTCCATGTGGAAATTACTATTTATTAAAGTTACTGTGAACATTATCTGTGTGGTGTGCTTTTCACTGAATACTTTCAAGGTTTAGAAATTATTTAAGGAAAAAAAACTTGGTTTATAATTATCTAAACCACTTTCATGGTTTTATGCCTGCTGCTCCCTCTGTCCTCTGCCATTATTAGCTATTTATATGAATTTGGGATTATCTTTCCATTAAAAAAATTAGATGTACACAAATGCATTCTGCCTGTGTAGTCCACATAATGCTGTGTTGTACCTTGTTTTCACTGAGCCACGTGATGGGGAATCACTGTCCAGCATCCTGAGATCACCCTCACTTCATTTTAAGGATGCCTGGGGACTACAGTGTGGTAGGACCACAGTTATTTTCCCTGGCTACAGTGGAGGGTGGACAAGCTGTGTCCAACATCTAGCCACTAACAGTGCTGCAGAGAACAGGTCTGTGCATAAGTCATTTTGTCTTTTTGTCACTGAATCTCTGGAATAGATCCACAGAAGCAAGATTGGTGGGTCAAATTAAATGTTAAAAAACTGTTTCCAAATTCCTCTCCAATGAGGTTGTACCATTTTGCAGCCCTGAAACAATTTATGGGGAAAATTTTATGGGAAAAAATGAAGCTATATCCCACAAGCCTCATCAGCAAAGGGGGACATCGAACTTGAACTTTTCCAATCTGAGGTAACAAACAGTGCCTCAATGCACTGTTGTAATTCAAAATCGTAATCTGAATATCTTTAATTATGAATGATAATTTAACTATGAGCATCTATAACCTCATGTTTAAGAGCTGCAGGAGGAATATTATCTTGTAATACAACTTACATATTACAGTTATTCAGTTTGTAGTCCTTTTATGTTGATAATAGTGTTGTATTTCTTTCATACAAAAATTTACTTTCATATCAAATTATCATTAAATTTATTGATGGTTCCCTTTGCTTCTGGATTTTGACTCATAGGTAGACAATAATCTCATGTGATGAGATAATTTATTCATGTTTCTTCTCATACTTGTACAGCTTCAAATTTAACACTTAACTCTTTGATCTTCAAATTCATCTTATCATGTGATTTCATATCATCATTTTCCTTATGACTGAGTAGTTTCACCAACTTATCTTAATAGTCTCCTTTTCCCCAATTACTGTGCACTATAATTCTATATGGAGTTGAGGCTGTTTTCTGTTGGTTTGTCCATGTGACATTACAACTGTGAAATTACAGTTGTGCTGTTTTACTGTTTCCGTAGAACTAGCCTTCCCACATTACCCTTCTGTTATGGTTTGTGTCTGGATGTGCCCTCATGCTGTCATGGGAGGCAGCTGAGTCTAGAGTTTGTGATTGAATCACAGTCCACTGCTGGCATTAAGAGTGTGAGTCCTATGCCTGCCCTAAGGTGGGTAGTCTGCATACAAAATGAGGCACAGAAAGAGTCTTGTCTGTCTCTGTCTTGTGCTGCCATGAACAGCTGCCCTCTGCCATGTGCCACCCTGTGTGGGAGCCACCCGATGATGGACTGAAACCTCTAAAACCTGAGCTAAATAAACCTTTCCCTCTTTAACTCTGGGCGCTGGGTATTTTGTCTCAGCAATGAGAAAAGGAACTGAGACACCTTTTCAGGGTATTTCTGGCTCTCCTTGAATGTTTATTATTTAGCCTTTCTACCTGGTGGAGAACTGAAAGAGCTGATAGTAGTAACAGCAACAGAGAACAAGGGCTTATTAACTGCCAGACTGGGGAACGACATATATTTACTCAGTCTGTTGCTCAGCAACCTTACAAAATGGGTGCTACATTATTTCCCCACGGAACGTAAAAAGGAAAACTGGCACAGAGAGGTTAAGTAACTGGTCTGAGGTGGCACGGCTGGCAAATGGTAAGCCCATATGTAAACCAAGGCCATCTTGCTCCAGAGCCTGGGCTTTTCCTATTACCCACCTGCATTAGCCCAGATCCCCTCTTTTGGCCTTGGCTCTGCCCCCTCTCCTGGAGGTTCCACCTCCTTGTTGCTGTAGGAGAAGCCCTCAAGTGGGGTTGGCTCAACGGGAACAGGGGCTTTGTGTTGGTGCCCCTGGCAGGAACCACTCACATGGAACAGAAGGCCAAGCATCCGTCTATGTAAATAACAGCCAGTGGTTCTCCAGAGTAATGGTATGTATTTGGGCATGGAATAGGACAGGAACACATGTGCCACAGTAAACTATGAGTACATTCAAGCGAAGGGGAAGCCGTTAAAGACAAAAGTGAGAAGGACTATTGCAGATATTTTGAAACAATAATATTTGACCACAAGAACTAAAGAGAAGAGTAGTGTAAATCTCCTGTTGAACAGATAGTTGCAGGGCAGATTTCCTTATAGAAGTTATTTTTGTGTAAGTTTATGGTGGCCTTTGTGCAACGATGTTGTTCTGGCAAAGTCTTTGTGATAATTACTGTCAGAAATTATGTAAGAACCCTTTCTTTACAACCTGGCTTTTACTTACTTAGCTATCTATTTTGTTAGAGTTGACATTTTGCCATTTTCCTACTCCATTTCGATATAGCTTTCACACACCTCAGCTCAGGAAGAGTGGAACATCCCTGATCAGCTGTCCTTTCACTCTGCTGCCCCTCCATTGGGTGCACCTATCTCCAGCAACGCAAGGCCCATTTACAGTCCTTGGTTGGGCATTCTGTGTATAGCTACAGGGTGCTGCTTCTGTGTGGGTGCTGCTCACACATCCTTTTTCTTTCCATTTTGTGATTTTTTAGTTTCTCAAACCTGCTTCTTCTCCTGGTGTTACAAACTGAGTTCCCCGCCAGGGTGGGAGTACTGTAGTTATGACCCTCTTCCATTGCACCTGCAAAGAGGCAGGGACTCTCCCTGTGGGAAGGACACTGTCCTACCCCCAGGACCTTGGATGCTATTGCTGTGTCCTCTGTGCATGAACAGGAGTCTCAGTGAAATTCTTTCGTTCAGAACTCTATTTCCTGGGGTAATGGGGAACTTTACTCATGTTCTGTACGCCTAGAAAACAGCAGCTGTTAAGGAAATGTCTTCACTCGTATCCAGGGAGCACAGGGCAATGCCCTTGTATGCCTTGTAAGATAGGTACTATCCCTTTTTTTTTTTTTTTTTTTTTTTTTGGGAAAGGGAATCAAACTCAGGACCTTGTACTCGCCAGGCAGGCACTTGTGCTGCTGAGCTATAAACCCCCCCCCCCCAGTCTGTCTTACACAACAGTGGCTGAATTGTTTGTCCCCACTGACCAATCACAGGAAAATACTGTTAAAAAACTTCTCTTACTGTTCTCTCCTCCTCACAGGGCTCTGAACTTTGACTCACTCTTAGCCTGGACGAGGATCAGAATGTAGACTAGTCCTTCATTAATGAATCAGTTGATAAAAATTAAAAATAAAAAAGCCAGATTGTGTTTGCTTCGGCAGCACATATACTCAAAAGCCAGATGTGGTGACACATACTCATAATTTCAGACACTTGGGAAGCTGAGATGGGAGGATTACTTGAGTCCAGTTCAGAGCCAGTATGGGCAACGTAGCAAGACCTTGTCTCTTTTACATACATATATACATACATACATACATACACACACATACAACATACATACAAACTCTCCCGATCTACTGTCCAATCCCTTAATTCCAGCTTGCCTATAAAACCATGGGGGCTCACAGCTTGTTGGGGACCACAAATTATAAACCGAGTCTAGAGGACATCTGAGGCTGTCCTTGTCCTTCCCTGCAAGCCAGAATGGAATGCGGAAACTCTCTGCTTTGTCCCGGTCATTAGCTGAAGCCCTCCAACGAGTGACGCTGTGGCACTCACAGGGTACGATAAGACCTGCTGAGGACAAGGATCTTTAAAGCTAAGTAGAGGCAGTAGGAAAAGGTTCGCCTGGGCAAACGACAGTTTCCTTATTGGCCCTTGTCTCATCCTTGCAAGAACGCTTTGTTCTTTTACTAGCCCACCACAACTGCCATTACTGTTCTGGAATCACTCACTACCCCTCCCCATGCACTGGCTAGTAAAAACAGTGGCAAGCTGGAGTCTTTGTTTTTGCCCACCCTCAGCCCCGCTTGACACCCTAACTTCGTCTCTCTTGTTTCATCCTCATAGTTGGGGATCTCAGCCAGGTCACAATAGCTGGCTTGGTGTTAGGTCAGGGTCTGAGGTGAGTCCCCGGGACCATGCTCCGGGAGGCTTTATCTCCCTCCAAGCTTCTGGATTTATTTCTCTGCTTCCCAGTTGTCATACCGTGAGCAGTTTTCCCCAACCTTCCACCATGTTGCTCTGCCTTGGAGCCAGACAACTACGGACTGAAAGCTCTACAAACTGTGAACCAAAAATAAACTTTATGTTGTGGGTTTTGGTATTGTGTCTCAGTAAACAAAATGTAACTAAGACACACAATAAGTTATGAATTCCATCTGAAGGATTTCCCAAATTAACATTTGTTGAGATTCTCTCTAGTATGAGATGATGAGATTTCTGGTATTCTGTAAGGGGAAAATCCCCACTGACAGCATTTCCAACCTGGCGCTATTCATGAGGTTTCTGTCAGTGTGAATTTCCTGATGCCTAGTAACAAAGAGTTCCAATGACTTGACACTCAGGACCTTCAGCCATTTCTCTGTGGTATGAATTCTCTGATGCAGCAGAGAACTCCAACTATAGTATTTTGCAATCTGATTACATGAACACAGCTTCTCCTTTGGGTGAGTCTGATGGGAAATGAGACCTAACATTTGATAGGACTTCTCAGCAATTACCCTCGTGAGGCCTCTCTCAGTTATGCTGATGTGCATTAAAATCAAGGATATGATGGGAAAGTCTCTCACACTGATCACAAGGAAAACGTTTTCTTCTGTGAGTTTCCTGATGCCTATCTAGATGAGAGCTCCTCCTGAAGGCCGTCCCACCTCATGACATTCATGAAGTGTCACTTCAATATCTCATGCATTAGGAATGCCGACTGCCTTTCCATACAGATCATTACATTCTGAGAGCTTCTTTCCAGCATGAGCTCTGTTGTGTAAAATCAAGTTGGAGCTCCAGCTAAAAGATTTACCACACCCATAGGGGTTCTTTCCAAAGAGCCCTCTCTCTGTGAGAAAAGGAAAGCTTTTAAAGCAAAGGAGGTTTTTCTCCATTTATTACAACCATATGGATTGCTTTCAGTGGCATTCAGTGGACAGCTTGCCTGGTATTCATTAGGGCAATATATGTATTAAAAGCTTTCCTATTTATTATACTCATTTTTTTCTTCTGATTATTAAAGCATATATGATTAAAAGAATAAGCATTATATTTGTAGAACTTTTTTTCTATTTTCCTTTAGTTGACTAAGCTCTGACAGAGAGCTGTACACGATTTTTAACTTCCATAGCTTGCCTGATGACTTGTAAAGGACTCATTTCTCAAACTTATTTTGATGGTCAGGTTTATGTAAATGTGTGCTCTAAATCTGGAACTCAGGAAATAAGAGAAAATGTAACAGTTCTGGAATCCCATTCTAAAATCAAACCATTGTTTCCACAAATAACTTTATAGTTCCTGCCCCAGGAAATTTTAACATATTTAGAAAACTTTATGTAAACATACATAAAGTCTATATACATATTTCCCATTGTATTACTCAGCTTTCCCAATGTTGACAGTAACTGACACTCAAAGTTTAAAGTAAAGATTTACTGGGCTCATGGTTACAGAAGTTTCCATCCATGTTCAGCTGGCTCCAAGGCAGAAGCATGGCAGATGGCCACGGCAGCGCAAAGCCGCTTGCTTCGGGGCAGTCAGGAAGCACAGCACAGGGGAAGAGCTCCAGAGAAGAAAAGGCTAAGAATTAGAGAACTTCAAGTCATACCTCCATTGCTCCACCCAGACACACCGTAGAATGTGTCTTACTAATTTGGTGGGTATCTCAAATCAGTCATGTTGACAATCGCAATTAACTGGTCACATTCAATAACAATATACAGGCCTTTATTTTGGCTACCTTTCCCCTTCCCACTTACTGTCCTCCATCTCTCATACTTTCCATCATGTATAAACACATACAACATAAGCAACGAAGTAGTAAGTAATTGTAGAAATCTACAACTATTGCCTTCATTCTGCAGGTCAAGTGAGCTCCCATGTTCACGGGTAATTACCATTAGGTACTGCAAAGTGACTTTTAAGGTGCTTCTGTAGCTACTGTCTTTAGGGTTTTTATCATGAATGGATGTTTAGATTTTGTCAAAGGCCTTTTCTGAGTATATTGATCAGGTTATTTTTTGTCCCTGCTTCTATTCATGTACTTAACATATTGATTTGCATATGTCGAACCATCCTTGCATCCCTACGATAAAGCGTATTTGGTCATGATGTGTGATCTTTTTAAAGGTTTGTTGCATTGTTTGCTCATTTTCTTGAGGATATTTGTACTTATGATTAATGAGTTTGGCTTATAGTTTTTTTAGTTGAGCCCTCGTCTGTTTTGCTATCAATGTAATGCTAGCTTCCAGGAGTGAGTTTGACAGTGGCCTTTCTATTTTAATTTTATTATATAGCTTAAGGAATGAATACAGTGGACCCTTGACATATAAGCTCAATTCATTTCTTTTTTTTTTTTTTTTTTTTTCCGGGACCGGGGATCGAACTCAGGGCCCTAGTGCTCAGCGGCAAGCACTTAGCCCACTGAGCTGTACCTCCAGCCCTAAGCTCAATTCATTTCTGAGGGCTGGTTGTAACTCAAGTTGCAACTGAAGGCTCAGTCTCCTCTACACAGCATTCGAAGTCTCTCTCCTGTATGCAGGCAGATTTCAGTGTCCTTAGAGAGACACTGGCCCAGGATTTCTCAGTTAACCCCATAAAGGAAAGGATGTTTGAACATTCCTTCTAGAACTCTTTTAAGGGTTAAATTTGGATCTGAGACCATCTGGCAGCACAAGTGGCTAGCATTTGGGTCATAACTCATGACTTTGACTGTAAAATTAAAACAAAAATTCCAGTCATAATCTAAGTTGTTTGTAATCAGGCTGGTCATAACTCGAGGGTTCACTTACTTGTGTTAGATCTCTCTGGATGTTCTTGTAGAATTCAGTGGTGACTCCACTGGGTCCTGGACTTAATAGTTTTTTTTTTTTTTTATTACTACCTCAATTTCATTGCCAATTATTGGGTTATTCAAGGGTTTTTTTATCTTCTTGGTTCACTTTTGGTTATTCACATGAATCATTTTGCATTAAATGTTTCTTGTATACAGCACACTGTTGGGTTCTGTTTCTGAATCCAACCTGCCAATCTGTCTTATGACGGGTAAGTTGAGACCATGCACATTGACAGTTATTGGGCTGGGGATATAGCTCAGTGGAATAAGCGCTTGCCTAGCAAGCGCAGGGTCCTGAGTTCGATCCCCAGTACCGCAAAAAAAAAAAAAGTATAAGACAGTTATTACTGAAAGGTACAGAACTGACTTATTTTCACTCTACTTGGTATGTTCATTCCACTAAAATTTTTGGCATTGCTGGCTTGTGTCTTTCTAGGATATTCTTGAGAATTTTGGGGGATGCTGGTTTGGTGCTTTTTAAATTTTTAAGGTACGCTTTATCATAGAAAGACTACTTTTCCATCAATTTTGAAAGTTTTGCAGAATATGTAATTCTGGTTTGGAAGTTGTTTTCAAGCTCTCCTGGCCTTTTAGGGTTTGTGTTGATAAGTCTGTTATAGCTCTAACAGTTTACCTTTGTAACTAATGGTTTCTTTTCCCTAACAGCTTTTCTCAATGCAAAATCTTGTATGTCACTTGTATCACAAATATTTTTTTCATCCCATTATATTATTTTCCTTATTTTTTGGCACACAAGTTATCATTTTAACGTAATTATATGTATCCATTATTTTATAAATGAGTGCATCTTAAGTTTCCCTACTTTTTAACAGTTCTGTAATCCATGTATTTGAATAGCATCTTGAACTTCTGAAACCCTAAAACATGGAACTCACCAGCCTAGCAGAAGGTCTGCTGCGGGTGTAAGCCAACTTGACACCTGAGCACCCACCACCATCTAATGGCTGTCCCTGGCCTACTTCATTTGGCCACAGTGGGTACAGGACATCATGGGGCATTTGGCACACAGGTCATGCTAAGTGCCCCTGGTGGCAGCTCTCCAACAAACCATGCCTTGGGCCCCACTCTTGCCTTATTTTTTCAGGGGACCTCAGCTCTTTCTCCCTAGTTTAGTCCACAGACCAAGGAGAACTGAGTTTTAGCTGGAAATTCTCTACCCACAGGAACTGCCAGCCCCAGAACACCAGAAGTTGTTTGCTGATTCCTAGGCCTAGGACAGGGCATCCCTTGGGTTAGTCTGGCCTCATGACTGAGACCCCAAAGGGTGTAGACCCTTCTTGCCAAGGCCACTAACTGCTGGCCACAGGTAGTGACTTCAAGGCTGGGTGTTTGTGCTTGGGTTCTGTGTGGGAACAGGCAGAGGTAACATGGCCTCAGACCCAGCCTGGCAAGTCACCAATATCCCCTAGGTCACACTCTTTCCTGTACTGGCATCATGCCCACATTCAGCGGGAGACTCTTACAGGGAGATGAAAAGTTATCGAGTGAGGAACAGCACAGTGCCCACCTCTGTACAGAAAGGCCCTTAGGTCTGACCTGCAGATTCTGCACATCAAGAACGGATGAGGAAGACAACCAGAGACTGTATATGTGGGAGCAGACAGGCTAGACATGGATCAGACAGGGTTGTACACCTGGCTGTACCTTTTTGTACCAGGTACCAGGCTGTACCTGTAATGTCCAGCAGGTGAAGGGACCTATGGTCCAAGCTTCATGTGTCCATGAGCAGCCACCTTGGGAAGGACCCTCTGGCATCAGAAATCATGGGGCAGACAACTGTTCTGTTTGCCTCTGAATTTCTCCCTTGCCAAATCTAAGATAATAAACCTAAGTCTGTAGTTTCTTCCTGGTAGATTTGGAGCCACTGGTTCCATAGATCTATGCAACCTCAGTCCTCACTGTCCCTCCAACTGGCCTTGTGTCTCCCAGTCCTGTTTCCCTTCTCCATGCTGCCAGCTCCTAGCCAAGGATGGTGAACCTTTTAAAAACTGAGTGCCAAACTGCAAGCCAAAACCCACTTACTTATTGCCAACTGCCAGTACTGCAATTAAACCTGAATACTCAGGGTTCAGTTTAGAAAAAAGAATTCCACAATACCATATTTGGTCTTAGCAGAAAAAGCTAAGACACACACATGAGCCACAGGTTCACCACTGTCCTAGGGTAGCTCAAGAGCTGGGACCTAGGTATAAGTAGTGAGTTCTAACTTCAAGTCTCATTGCTTAGTTTGGAGTGGTGAGGGGAGGATGCAGTACTGAGGATGCTCCAATCCTGGCTACACACTACTGGGCCAGTTCCAGGTCCTGAAGACGCTAACACCCAAGTCAGGTTGCAGTCATGCCATGTCTCTGACACTAGGGCTGCTGGCCTCCAGAACCTACACCAATCTGGTCTCCAAAGCCTGCTCATGTCTGCAGAGAAAACGGTTAAGTATGTTCACCATGGAGGATCTAACTACACCTGCTTCAGATACATAAACTCATGTACAGCAGCACACGTCTGCTGAACATGAGTATTTCTACTCTAGTTCTGCAATTTTTTAAAATTTTGAGACAGGATCTTGCTAAATCGCCATGGCTACACTCCAACTTGTGATCCTCCTGCCTCAGCCTCCCAGAGTTCTGGGATTACAGGTATTTGCCCTCCAGGTCTATAGAATACTTTTACTTTGGGGAAGCTAGGAACAAACCAACCCAGGGCCTTGTGCATGCTAAGTACATGCTCTATTCCTGAGATACACTTCAGCCCTAAAAAGTTTTTAGATGCCACACAGAACTGTGAAGAGCAACAGAAACACTAGAAGCACTCTTAGATGGGGTGTTCTCCATACTACAGGCTGTGCAACTTGGGAGAAAGACTCTGCATTTGTGGTAAAAGTAGGGATCAAATACACACCCTAGTGCAGCCTACATCTTGCTGCTTAACTTTTCAGAGGGTCCCTTGCTCAGGGCATTCCTGCCCTCTGGGATGATTCCTTAGCAAGGGAATGACTCTCCTGTCTGGACTTACCTGAAACTCTGGGCGTAGGTACTGCAGTCGTGTACAGACCTGCTGGAACTGTCTCACAACCTCATGTTCAAATGTTGCTTATGTTAAGCATCAAATCACTATTTAAGCAAGAAGCAAGTTCTAAACAAAAATATAGTTTATTTATCCATTCTCTTAAGACTCTGCTTGCACATAATTACTTTATTACAGATATAATTATTAATGCAGGTTTGGTACCTCACTTTTTAAATTTATAAGCATTTTCAGATCTTTTCTTTCCAGTATGTGTACTTATTAGAAGTCCCCCACAGTTTATCTATTTTCTCATCATGTGCTGAGCATGTTGTGCCGGTGTCCTCTGATTGCAGGATGTCCTCACTTTCCTGTCACAAAGCATCCCTAGGTAGAGGTATCTCAGGGGGCGGTGGGCTGGATGCTCCCATTGGGCCTAGGAGGCAGGAGGTGGCTGCTTTTTGGGTTTCTTCTTGTGTATCGTCCTGCCATGCGTGTTCTGGTGGCCAATAAGGTGGGTGCTCTGGGTGAAGGCCTTCCCGCACTTGCAGCACACATAGGGCCGCTCTCCAGTGTGTGTCCTCTGGTGCCGGGTAAGGTGGGAGCTCTGCCGGAAGGCCTTGCCACAGTCCTGACAGGCATAGGGCTTTGCTCCCGTGTGGGTGCGCAGGTGCTGGGTGATAGCTGAGCGATCATTGAAGGTCCTGCCACACTCCTGGCACTTGAAGGGCCTCTCACCACTGTGCACCCTTTGGTGCTGTGTGAGGGAAGAGCTCTGCACGAAGGCTTTCCCACAGTCCTGACAGACATATGGCTTTTCTCCTGTGTGGACTTTTTTATGTACCGAAAAGTACCTTGGATTTCGGAACAATTTCTCACATGCACTGCATCGGTAAATTTGGCTCCCACTATGGATTTTTATAAATATGACCTGCTGAACCTGCTGGCTGACAGTTTTCTTACCGCCACTGCTCTCTCCAGCTTTGATCTCCTTACGGGGCTTCTGGTGAGCTTTCACATGTGAATTCTGTATCACATGACCACAGCTCTCCTTGGCTCTCCCTGGCTCACAGCCCCTCTGGTGAAGTTTCACTTGCGAATGGTGGGTCACATGACTACTGCTCTCCCCAGCTTTGCCCTGCTCATAGCCCTTTTGTTGAACCTTCACATGTGAACTCTGGGTTATGCAACCACTGCTGTCCCTGGCTTTGCTTGGCTCAGAGCCCTTCTGATCTTTCGTGTGTGAACTCTGGGTCACATTTTTACACTGGGAGAGTGGTTTGCGCAAACATTTTCTAAGAGGAATTTTCTGAGGTAAAGTTCTGCTTGTGTCGAGACCAAGTTCTGCTTGGGACTCAGAGTTCTCAGTGAGGTGCTTCTGGGGGATGGCTTTATTCTGAGCAAGATCCTCTTCTTGAAATGTTGCATGTAGAACTTCTGTGATGCCACCTTGCAAGGTATCTTCCAAGGCAGAGGCCTGGGTGCCTTCCCTAAATAATTCACTCTCTTTTGGGTCACAAATGTGTTCTTCAGCAGGAACATCAGCATCAGGAATAAACTCTTTGTTTTCCACTGTAGTCTCCCACCCTGAAAGAAACCAGAAGGTGTGCAGTGCAGACATGGTGCCAGGATTGGATCCATACAGTCATTCAAACCAGGGAGCAACTGCGAAAGTTGAGAAGCAGTGTTAATTTTGTGACCAACAGATGGTCGGGGGCAGGAAGTGCCCTTAGATTCTCTTGTGCCCAGGATGGGAGGATAGATTCTCCCTATCCGTCCATGCTTCCACCCTGTAGGCCTGTGGTTCCAGTTAATGGCCCCGGATAGAACAAGGGACCCTGAATACGTAGCCAGTGCCAAAAGAGGCGTGAGATCTCCAGCACCCGGGAGGCAGCGCAGTCTTACCCACGGAGACCAGGTTCCCCAAGGTCTCCAGCATCACATCGTGGTACTCAGTCCTCTGCACTGGGCCCAGTAGGCCCCACTCCTCCTGGCTGAAGTCCACAGACACGTCCTGGAAGGTCACTTGCTCCTGTAATGTCACATGTGTCTGCTGTGCCAAGAACTCTGCTACTTTGGGGGTTTATTCAGTGATACTGACTCTGGGCCCACAAGTCCACTAGGGCCCTTCATGCAACCAGAGCCCCACAAGGCTGGAGGCAGAACTACAAGCATAACAAGATCTGCACCTGCGCTTATCCACGGCATCCCACTGGGTGTTGCCCTACTCCGCACGGTGGACAAAACCCCTGGCTTCACGGACAGCATGACCCAGGCTGTGTCATGCTGGGTTCTTTCTGAGGAGTTGACCAGGCCTTTCCACCCCCTTTACTTGGATCTGGGAAGCATTCTGCCCAGTTGAAGAGCCCACTTGAAAAGGAATGGGAAAAAGCAGAGCTACAAGATGGGCTGGGTACAGATTCTTTCCATTACTTGGGGCACTTGAATGCAGCCTGGCCTGAAGCCTAACCCTATTACTCATTACATGCAAGCCAATGAATTCACTCAAATCTTTGAGCCAGTGTAAGCCATGTACAATGCATAAAGCACTAAGCAACACCATGTACACCACTACTCTAATGGATGGCTAAATAGACCAGTCTTGTTGGATCCACATCCCAGCCTGTAGGAGAGCAATCTCAAATTTAACGGCTCACTCACAAACCCCAAATCCTTTCTGCAGAAGGAGGCTCTCTTTCCCCCACATCCAGCTGGTGGCCCCTCTTCTCTGGTCCAGCCCCCTTGCCTGCAATGGGCTCTCTCCACTCCAGAGTGTGCTGGCCTGTCTTGGTCCCAAAGGGTGCCTCAGGTAGCCCAGTCTGTAGCAGGCCTTGAAAAGCCAGAGGCAGTGGGGACTGTCTCATGGGGACATTGTGCTATAGGAACCACTTACCTCAGGTGACACCTCCACTGGCAAAATGGCTATATCTTTCTTTTTCCTTTGCTGCTGAATGGTGACCTTGGGAAAGCAGGCAGGCACCTTGGCAGGCAGTGCTGGAAGACACCGCACGCAGGGTCAGGGTGGCGAGGGCTTAAGGACAGCATGTCCTGGGTTTCCATACTCTCAACCCTCTAGCCACTGCCTCTCACAGCTTGTGACCACACTCCCGTACCCGGAAGGGCACTATCTCCCCACTGCCAAGAACCTCTTTTGTCTCTATACACCCCTGGGACTGCCTTGGGCCTTGATTTTTCCTCAGGGAAATACAGTATTTGCAGAACTCTCTGGAGGCTTCTTGTCTTTCTCTGTGAACTAAACAACTTTGTTCATCCTTGAGGTATTAAACACAGGGTGCCTGACTGCAGGGGCTCTACAACTGTCTAATGTCTGTTACAGTTATCTATTGGGGCTATAACAAGTTGCTCACATTTAGTGGCTCACAGGAATACAACTCACCTTAAAGTTCTAGAGATCACAGGGCTGGCATAAGCCTCACTGAGCTAAAGTGAAGGAGTTAGCAGGACTATGGTCCTTTAGGAGGTTCAAGCGGAAAATGTATTTCCTGTTTTTTCAGCTGCTGTAGGCTGCTCCAAAATCCTGGCTCATAGACCATCCCCTGTATCAACTTTGTTCCTGTCTCTCTTTGTTTTTTGAGAGAGGCCCTTGGTATCCAGGCTGACCTTAAACTCATTATATAGCCTAGGCTGTGCCTGAACTTGCACTAGTCCTCCTGCCTTAGCCTCCCAAGTGCTGGGATGATAGGTGTGTGCTACCATGCCCAGCTGTTGTCATTCTATTTCCTTCCAGGACTCCATGAATTCCCTGTGGCCACGTGAGGTAGCATCCTCTATTAGTCCAAGTTCTGAAACATGAGCCACTTTGGGGCAATGACTCTGCCAACCATAACAGTATATCTGAAATGCATAGCTCCTGTGCCTGCTGCCTGCTTCTTCCTTTCTCTGCAAGCATAAACGTCGACTAGTTAACCATGTCTTCACTCTAGAAACACCTCATAGGCACCTGGGTACGTGGAAAATGAAGGTGAGCAGCATTCGAGCCCTCATGCTCCCAAAACTCAGCCAGATGGAAGAATCAAGTCCCAGAGTCTCATCTGCAAACACATTCCAAAATGCCCTTGCCCTGCCCGCCATCACCCCTGCAAAACCATCAGTCCCTGCAGTAACCACACCATTGGTTCTGGGATGACCAATGTCCTTCTGGCCTTGCCCCATCCTCTACCACCCCTACATGCTATAGCCAGGAGACTAAGGTTCACATCACAATGGGCTGCTCACACCTACAGCTCAGGGACAGATACTCACTGTCATAGCATAATATTGTCCAATGCTATAAGACAATATGCAAATCCCTACAAGTTGGTATGCTGGCATGTACTATAGTTTCAGCTACTCAGGAGGCTGAATCACTTCCACCCTGGGCAACAACGCAAGTAATGCCTCATTTTTAAAGAATAAAAAGAACCCGATTAGAACCTTAATAGGGCAGCTCCATCCAGTTTCCTTACACCATAGATCTACCCAATGCTTCCCTGACTTATGCACATTGTATTATGATCACTTCCATCTTGGGACCTCATAGTTGATGCTATCTCTGCTTAGCACATCCTTTCTGCCCCACTTCCTCACCTGAACAAGTTCTAGTTCACAAAGGTGTCAGCCTGTCAGTCTTGCCAGTACCCCTGGCCTTTTTCCCACCCAGCAATGCCACATGTATACTCATTTATCGCAGCTCCACCTTTCCTGCGGGGCCTCTGGCTCAGCAAGCTCTGCCTTGGTCACCACTTTGTCCACATCCCTTTTAGAGAGGTGGGTGGCTGTATGCAGCCTGGATCCAAAAGGGGTTACAGGAAGGAGCTATACCCAAGAGCTTCCACTAGAAGCCCGTGGCAGGTCTGTTAAAACACAGTGTAGGGCATCACTGTGGGATTTTAGTTACTCTGGCTAACAAGTACAGCACCAGGCACCCTTGGTCTGTGAAGTAGGAATAGTCCTTCTCCTCCTCTCTAGCATCCTGTCAGAAGAAACATCTCACCCCACCATTTCACTGTACTCACCGCCTTCCTTGGACATGGAGGTCATATCCTCTACCAGGGCTATAGCCGCCTGGCAGTCCTCAGGGTGTTGTGACTCTACCCATGCCTGGAACTTCCCAGGCAGTGCACCCAGGAACTGCTCCAGCACCAGCAACTCCAGGATCTGCTCCTTGGAGTGCACCTTGGGCTGCAGCCATTGGTGGCACAACTCACGAAGCTGGGCCACGGCCTCCCAGGCACCTGTGGCCTCCTCATATTGGAACTGCCGGAACCTCTGGCGAGCAACCTCAGGGTCTGCTGGATGCTTTTCCAGCTGCTGAGCCGGCTTCTTGAGGGTGTGTGTGCTCAGGCCACTGTCTTCAGCATAAAGGGCCTGGATCTGGGCATTCCGGGGACCAGCCACCTCCTGGTTCAGGGTAAGGACCTCAACAACCTTGATGTTTATTATGGGATTCTCAGTAGGAAGAGGACTCAACTGAGAGTCCAGTGGAGACTCAGCACCAGGACATCCTGTTAAGTGAAAAGCAGAAGAAGACAAAATGTCCCACAAACACAAGAAAAGGTGTTCAAGGTTATTACCCACCAAAAAAACTACAATCAAAACCACACCCACCAGGATGGTTAATATCAAAGACGATGGTGGAGCTGGTGTAGTAGCTCAGTGGTAAACCACTTTCCTGACATACACTAGTCCCTGGGTTAATACTCAGCACTCAAAATAAACCAACCAAACAAACAAACCAACCAGGAACTCTGTAGAAATACAGAATCCTGTAACAATTTAACTTGTTAAGGAGCTGTTAGACTGTTTTACATAGTTATACAACCCAGAAACTCCTCCCATTTATATATACCTAGTAGTCCTTATACAAAAATGTTCATGACATTATTTCTAGTAGTTAGAAATATGAAATCCCATAAATGTGTTACTTGTTTTATGATCATGAGCAATCTAAAATTAGCTGAAAATATACTTAATGCATCTAACCCACCAAACATCACATTACAGTTTCTATCAGATGCACAAGGTTTATACCATCAAGTCATAGAATTAAATCAAACTACTATCAAGAAAACTGTGGTCTTTCATAGAATGAAAGATTTGTCAATAAAAAGGAATGAAATGCTAATATGCCACACAGACAAACCTTGAAAAGATCTCCCTAAGAAGCCAGATATGAAAGGGGACAGGTGGTATAGTTATGTTTATATGAAATGTTCAGAATAGACAAGTCCTTAGATAGAAAGTAGATGTGCGGTTGTCAAGAGATGGAGGAATTAAATCAACTGGAGGGTGATAGCTAAAGGATATATAATTTTTTTAGTGATTAAAAACGTGTTCTGTAAGTAGGGTGGCTGTGCAACTTTGTGAACATACTAAAAACCACTCACACACTTTGTAAGAGTCAACTTTCAAGTATTTGAAACAGTACAGCAAGAAGCAAAGAGGGTTGAGAAGAGACCTATAAATACTGCACATGTACAAAGCCTGAGAAAAACTTACTTCTGCTTCCACTAGGGCCAAGAACAAATAGCTCTGAGAAAGAGAGGTACTCTGGGTGCTAGCATAACCTCTACAAGAGCGCATCTGATGAACTAACCTCTAAGCCAGTCCTAAACACTCTGGGAGCACAAAACAGTAAAACAAGAAAGGTCTCTATCCTGCCCCCGCAAAGAAATGCTACTTCTCAATGACTAAGGGAAAGTTTCAAAAGTAAAAAAAATACAGAGTATGATTCCTAATTATGCTTGTAATGCTCAATGGCATAAATGATGTCAAGAGTAAACCTGCATCGCATCCTTGTAAAAATGTGCAAGTTGGAGTGTAGCTCTTAGTGCTTTTCCTTGGATCCCCAATTCCTTTTCTCTCCCCGCTTGTAGATCCTTGCCCTTCTTCCACTCTTGAATTTTTGACTCCCCATGGTGGTGGCCTATGCTGGCATTCTGGTATTCACTTCACAGACCTGACCTATAAAGTGATGCAAACTGCTGCAAAATGGACAAGTGATATCCCAACTCCAAGCCATGGCAAAGTCTCTTGTCTACATTTGGTAAGATTAATCAGGTTGGTCAGAGCACCTGTTTCTAACCTCTCCCCCAAACAAGCTCTTTTCCAGGAGTGCTATGGTTGATACATTGTGTCACCTTGGGGAATCTGGAGGTTTGGCGGACTGATTCAGCAGGAAGCCAGGGTGCTTACTTTGTATACATCCTGACTCTGTGGAAGAGGTGGGCATGGAGATTGTGTGAGTGCTACATGCCCCCTGGGTGGGGGTAGCCTGTTTACAATATAAGGGAAGGAGAGAGGCAGCTTGCTGCCATTCCTCCCTTTTCCTGGTTGTTTTTGCTGTGCTCTGCTGCCATGAACAGTTTGCCCTCTGTCATGTGCCACTCAGCGTCTGAACCAGCCAACTATGGACTGAAACCTCCACAAACTGTAAGCTAAATAAACCTTTCCCTCCTTCATTTTGGGCACTGGGTATTTTGTCTCGGCAACGAGAAAAAAGTAACCAAGACAGAATTTGGTACCAGTGGAGTAGGGTCGTTGCTGTTACTATACCTGACCATGTGGTTCAAGAGCTTTCGGAAATGTCTTGTAGGAAGAGTTTGGAAAGGTTTGGAGATGTCTGGTCAGAGCTCGGAAGACCAGAATGCTGATGAAAATTCTGCCAATAAAAACCAGGTTCGAGAGGTTTCTGTTGGGAAGGACTGCATTAGCTGTTGGACTCCAGATAATGTATGTTATGACTTAGCAGAAAGTTTGTCTACATTTTGCTCGTGTCAAGAGACTTTGCCTAAGACTGAGATTAAGAGCGGCAGCGAACTGATTAATCTGGCAAAAAGAAATTTCAAGGGAGTCGAATGTTGGGGCAGTGGCATGGCTTTTGTTGGGGGCTTTTAGCCAGACTTATATTGACAATCAAGAGCAAAGAGCCCAGCAGGATGATTTAAAATGTGACTTTGGCCAGAAAGGAAGGTACAGCAAAGCTGTGGACTGCAAAGATATGTCTGAGGGGATCTCTATTGCTGAGAAGGAAGCCAAAGAGCGCCATTTTCCAGAATGGTGGTGGCGGCTGCACCAGGTTCCAGAAGGGAGGTGGCATATAGAATTTGCTCCTCAAAGTTGGATTCAGTGTGCCCAGCGATCCAGGCACTCGACCCCTATGGCCAAGAGAGAAAAGTTTGCCTACTGCTCCAGGTGGCAGCAGACTTGGCATCCACATAGCTCTGGCTTCACGTGCAAGGAAATGCAAGAGTTCTGAGGTTGAAGAGGCTTCCACCCAGATTTCAGAAGGCCTGGGAGGCCAGGCAGTGTGGTCCTGAGAGGGCAGTGTGTGAAGCAAAAGGTACCCTGCAGACCTCAGAAATTCAGAAAAGACAGGACCATGGATCATCTAAGGAAAGCTGCAAAGAGGGAGCAAAGAGAGCCTAAGAGAGAAGTCGTGGGAGCTGTAACCACCAGAAGTGCTGTAGGGGTGCACACATGCAAGCTTTTTGGAGCTTACAATATACAACATGTTGCTTCACATGCTGGATGTGAAATTACAAGACACAGTGTTAGCCCTGCTGGATTTTGGACTTGCTTTGGTCCCTATGCTCTGTATCCCCGTTTGTACCTTTTGGAGTGGTAATGTTTATTTTGTGCCTTTAAATGTTGTGTTTAATTTTCATTTGTACAGAGGCAGAATGTTATGGTTCTAATCTAAGCATGTCTTTGTATCTGGAAACTGGTTTAAAGAAATGTGTCTCGTTGCCAAGTTGACAAGGGGTGGAACACTATGGTTGATACATTGTGTCAATTTGGGGAGTCTATAGAGGTTTGGCTGAGTGATTCAGCAGGAAGACAGGGTGCTTACTTTGTATACATCCTGAGCCTGTGGAAAAGGAGGGCATGAACCTTGTGGGAGAGCTACATGCCCCCTGGGTGGGGGTAGGCTGTTTACAAGGTAAGGGAGAAAAAGAGGCTGCTTGCTGCCATTCCTCCCTTCTACAAGGTTGTTTTTGCTGTGCTCTGCAGCTAAGTTTGCCCTCTGCCATGTGCCACTCTGCCTCTGAACCAGCCAAGTATGGACTGAAAGCTCCACAAACTGTAAGCTAAATAAACCTTTCCTTCCTTCATTTTAGGTGTTGGGCATTTTGTCTCAGCAACGACAAAAAGTAACCAAGACAAGGGGTAAGAGGGAGCAGGCTGTCTCTTCAAATTACTTCTCAGCTACTTAGTTCTCTTCCTGTTATGATCCTAGAATTTTACTCCTATAAAATTTGTTCATTTATTTTCTTTCAATACTTAGGCATAATTATCCTAAGGGTAACTCAGGAGGCCAGAGATAGGAATTTTTAGAGACCCAACATTAAGTCATTAAGTGCCTGAATGAACCTGGGCTCCCTGGTGGATCTGTGCAGGTATCATTAAGTGACTATTACAAACAGCACCTAAAAAATAATCTTATTGCTGTCTTGCTTCACAGATTTATAACTTTGAAGATTTTGCTTCCTTAATCAAGGGGGATTTTTATTTAGTGCTTTACCCCCTGGAAAATATCTGTTGAGGCTTTCTTTACTCCATTCCGTATGATTTGCTTATCTTTTAATCTTGATCATGTATACTTCTTGGGGGCACCCAGGCAATTTTTCTGTATCTTTCATTGAGGGCCCACTCAGAAATGTCCATTGCTGAAGGATGTCCATAAAAGCCTGCCCTGGCAGAGCCTCTGAGTCTGGGTCTAGAAGTGAGGGACTCTGCAACTCTGTCCAACAGGTGCTGGAAGCACACTGGACATACAGGCATCTTCCCCTGCCCTGTATAGCACTTTGGCCTCAGTTATTGTAAGACACCTACCGAGTCACCACGGTCAGTGAGAGGAGCAAGAGGCCTAGAAACTGGGGAGCAAGTGACTGGCCTTGTCATTTTATGTACCTCAGATCTCTTAACCCAAGAACCACACTCCCAAGGCCTCCAAGGTAAGCGTTACCACTCTCCATGTCTGGAGTACTTGCTCCACTTCATGAAAGAAACAATGCTAGGTCTTAAATTCAAAGCCTACAGAGGTTTCTGAAACTAGTTTCTGATCCACCCAGTGCACAACTGTGACTCACCCACCTGGAGCTGTACAATACTTATCAGTATGTGTCTAATACAATGGTCCAAAAATTGTAAAATGAAAAATTCCTAAAGTAATTTGTTAGTTTTAAGTCACATGCCATTCTTGGCAGGCTAATAGAAGCTCATGCCCTCGTGCTCCATCTTGCCCCAACGAGAACCACCCCTTTGTCCAGCATACCAACATGCACATACTATTCAGTAGTTGTCACCTAATGGTTTAGTCCCTGCAATGCTTTACACATTGTGTCAGAGAACTCTATAAGCTTAACTAAGTAATTAGACTTCTACATCCTCGGGTGTAAAGGACATACCTTTACCCCTCTAGGATGTTCACTGTGAACTTGACAAATTTAAGTGACTCAGTGACTTGAGAAGTTTAACTAAGTGACTCAGCAGGGTGCCAGGGTCCCTACTTTGTAAACATCCTCAGCCTTTATAAGAGAAGAGCAGGGAGATGGTGTGAGTGGTACACCCATGCTAGGGGCAGGTAGCCTGCTTACTATATAAGGGAGGAAAAGAGGCTTGCTTTTCCCTTCTTTTTTTGCCCTTGCTGCTTTTGATGTCTTTTGCTGCCTTGAACTGTTACCCCTGTGCGATGCTACCCTGCCTTGGAGCCAGCTGATTAGGGACTAAAACCTCCACAAACTGTGAGGTACATAAACCTTTCCTTTCTTAATTTTGGGTGTTGGGTATTTTGTCCCAGCAAAGAGAGAAAAGTAACTAAGACAGAATTTGGTTGCAGGAGTCGGGTCAGTGCTGTGACCGTATTTGACCATGAGCTCCAAGAGCCTTTGGGAATGACTTGTGGGAAGAGTTTGGAAAGGTTCAAAGATGTTGCCTGAAAGAGTAGCTCTGGTGCACCTTAGGCTGTTCTGTATGGGAGATTCCAGTCAGAGCTCAGACCAGAAGGCTGACAGAAATCCTACCAGTAAAGACCTGGTTTGGGAGATTTCTGCTGGGAAGAAGGACTACACTGGGTGTTGGGAGTCCAGATCATTATATGTTATGCCTGACAGAAAGTTTGTCTGCATTTTGCTTGTGTCCAGAAACTGTCTGAGACTGAGATTAAGGAAGGCAGACTAATCAATCTGGCAGAAGAAATTTCAAGGCAGTTGAAGGTATAGACTGTGATGTGGCTATTGTTGGAGCCTTTTAGCCAGATTTATGTTGCAAATCAAGAGCAGAGAAGCCAGCGGGATAATTTAAAATGTGAGCTTGGCCAGAAAGGGAGCTCCAGTAAAGCTGTGGGCTGCAAAGACTAGAGCAGAGGAGATCTTGACTGCTGAGAAGAAATAGAGTATAAAAGATGACCTGAGGGCATCACAAGAAGCAGCAACTCTCCACCCTTTGCAGCCTCAAACTGCAAAAATGACTGCTTTGAGGAGAAAGTCCCAGAGCACCATGTACCAGAATGGTGGCAGCACAGAACATTTTTTTGTCAGAATTGGACTCAAGAGTGTCCAGCAATCTAGGCACTCAACCCCTGCAGCCCAGAGAGAGCAAAGCCTGGCTGCTGCTCCAGGTGGCAGCAGACCTTGGCAGCACCATGCGGTGGTAGTTTTAGGCACATGCAGAATGCAAGAGCTGTGGGGTTAAAAGGTTTCCACCCTGATTTCAGAAGGCCTGGGGGTTGGGCAGTGTGCTTGAGGGGTGGTGTGTGAAGCTGTGAGTGTGAAGCCAAAGGTGCAATGGAGACCTCCTAAGGTTGGAAGAGCCAGGAATGTGGACTGTCTGAGAAAACCTGCAAGGAGGGAACAAAGCCAGCCTGAAAGAAGTCACTGGGAGTGACCACTACCACAAGTGCTGTAGGGGTGGAGCCAACGAAGCCCTTTGGAGCCCATAACTTGCCTCAGATGTTTGTCCTGCTCGGTTGTGGACTTGCTTTGGCCTCGTTCCTTTGTATTCCCGTCTAACTATTGGGATGATAATGTTTAGCTTGTGCCATTGAATACTGGAAGTGTCTAATTTTTCTTTGTATAGGGGCTTGCAGCTAAGAGTTTGCCTTATCTCTTGGAGGAGACTTGGGACTTGGACTTTTGAGCAATGCCAAAACTGTCACAAGTTTGGCAACACTTGCAGATGGACTAAATGACTTTTATGTAAGAGGATGTGCATGAGTCTCTGGGGCGCCAGGGCAGCATGTTATGATTCTAATGTAAAATAATGTTGATAGTCTTAATACTGGTTCTTAAGGATTGTTAAACCTGTATTACAATGTTCAAGTTGTGAGATGATAGTAAGCATGTCTTTATATCTGGAGACCAGTTTAAAAAAATGTGTCTGGTTGTCAAATTGACAAAAGGTTAGATTGTAATGGCTGATACATTGTGTCAACTTGAGTTTATAAGTTTAACTGAGTGACTGGGCAGGGAACCAGGGTCCTTCTTTTGTAAACATCTTCATCCTGTGCGAGAAGAAGAGGGAGGGCTACAGATGGCTTGAGTGCTGCTGCTGCCCGGGGGGGGGGGGGGGGGGGGGGTGGGGTGCTGGCCTGCTTACCATACAAGGGAGGAAGAGGCTTGCTCTCTCCTTTTGCTCCTGTTGCTTTTGCTATCTTCTGCTGCCTTGAACAACACGTTGCTCTTCACCCTGCCTTGGAGCCAGCCGACTATGGACTGAAACCTGCACAAACTGTGAACTAAATAAACCGCTCCCTCTTTAATTTTGGGTGTCAGGTATTTTGTCCCAGCAAAGCGAGAAAAGTAACCAAGACAGTCCCTTAGTCTATCTCCCCACTATAGACTACTGCAGTACTTCTGTACCTATGTTCACCTAAGCTTTAGTTCATTTAACTAAGTACCAAAGCAGTGATGCCGACCATTTGGATACACAGAGAAGCTGTCAGAAGGTAAAAGTTTATCTTGTGGATACAAGTATGGGGAAAACCAGCATATACATAACTGTAAAGGGTCTGATAAGATATCCACAGCTTCAGATATCAACCAGGGACCATGGATACACTGGCTTTCAATCTAGCAGCTGACTGATTCCATCTAATGGAGTCCCAGACCTAGATCTAATTCCCAATCCTCTTGCCTCTACCTCTTAGGGAGCCAGGATTATAGGTATATACCACCACAGCCATCAAAAGACACTCCTTGAAGGCACTTGTGTTTTGTAATTTGTGTAGCTAGTTATACACTCAGTAATAGATTACTGAGCTCTCAGTAATTCAGTCATTGTTCCTGCAATGGGCATATAAAATCTAAAGATACCTGTTCTCATCTATATTTAATACTTGTTCTAGACATTCAGGTCTAAATACAAGAAAATTATTTTTAAAATTTTATTTTAAAGAGAAAAAAACCGCACAAAATTTCAAAACAAGGTAATAGGAGAGTAACAATGATTAATATATTGTGTTGTTATTTTTACTCAGAATATAAAATATAGGCATTTAATTGTCTGAACAATACACAAACCTTTCTTTTCACTGAATTAAGAAAAATTAGTGTAACGTCTTAACACTTTTATGTATATGTGTGTGTATATATAAAGCAAAGAAGAAATTTTAAAACAGGATTTGTTCTACTACTTTTACACATAATTACACTATTAATATTTTACTTAGTGGTTTGCTTTCTGTGCCATAGCTGATACGAAAATAGGATGAGACATTTCATTTTACTACTCAGTAGAATTTTCTTCAAGTTTTTTTACTTTGTTAAGAAGAGAGGAGCTGGGCTGGGGGTATAGCTCAGTGGCATAAGCGCTTGCCTGGCAAGCGCAAGGTCCTGAGTTCGATCCCTGGTACCGGAAAAACAAACAAACAAACAAAAAAACAAGAAGAGAGGAGCCAATGCTAGTGATTTGCCTGCAGGGGTGACATTCTAATGGTTCTTGCCCTTATGAGTTCTCTGACACAGAACACAATGAGGACTCCTACTGAAGGGCTTCTCTGTTGTCCTATTTGTAGGTCTGCTTGCCAGTGAGTTGACACTGGATGCCTTCCTAAGATTATGTTCTTAGATTCTCTGTCATACCACTCCTATGATGCTGGGAAAGGAAACAATGTACATTTCCACAGCAATCACATTCTCTTGGTTTCAGAGCTCTCCGAAGTTACAGTATTTAGTTTAAGAACTTTTCCATACTCAATGCAACTGTAATTTTTTTGTCCAGTATGAATTCTCTCAAAGTAAGACTGAGTTAGCCCATAAGTCACCTGCTATAATCATTCCTGAGATTTCTTCCCTGGATGCTTTTCAGGAGCTGAAAAACTCATGAAAGATACTTTTCCCATCCAAAGTCTGTATAGGTCAATGTCCTGTATGAGCCTTCTCTTAGATAAGATGGCCACACTGCACTGAAATTAGGGTTTCTCACAGTAAACATTTATTCAGCCTTGTTCTTTGAAGAATTATGTTTTATATAAAACAATTATTGTGTTGATTTTCTGTATTTCCCACAAGTTTACTCTTGTAGTCTATGGGAATCCCCTCAGGTTACATGAAAGATGAAATCCAGAGAAGGATTTGCCTTTCTTTCAAAAACACACAAATAAAAAGTCCCCTCTTATTTTTACTAAGCTTAATAAAATAGCTACCACAATCACATCTGCAAGGTTTATTTCATGCCCCCCCCATACTGAGTATTGAGTTGAGAGTGCTCCCATTGAGTTACTTCCCGAGGCCTTTTTCTAAAAATGTATTTTGAGATAGGATCTCACTAAGCTGCCCAGGCTGGGCTCTGCTCCAATTTGTGACCTTCCTGCCAGAGTATTAGAATTATTCCTCTTTCATGTTTTATATTGAAAATGTTAAATGCTCTGCAAGCTTATCTCTTCTCTGCACTGGTTTCCTCATGAATACATGTAGTTTACTTTCAAGTATTCCACCCAAGAGCCATGCACGTGGCAGTATTTTCTTGAAGGGACACTGAATAACAGCAGATGTGAGTACTAAATATTTCAATTTGAGTACTGGCTATTATATTATCTTTACCAATGCAGTGCTTTTCTGAGAATGAATGCTATTTGTCTTAGCATTTATCCATTCTCCTTCTGCAGAGTCCCTGCTACCATCTTAGCTATGACGGAAAGCTTGAGAAGCACCCAGAGCTGAGTTTTCAAAAAGTTCCACCTTTGTATTAAACTGCAGTTCAGTGCATTATTAAGAGACAAAGCCACTGCAGTGTTGGAAGAAAGACTACTGCAGAGGTGGATGTTTCATTTAATGGTAAAATATGCCATTGTAAAACTCTTGCGTTTTTATGTGCTCCATGAACCTACTTCTGAGGTCTAAAGAGATGCATTCAAGTAGCTCTCCAAACCTCTTTGCTTGTCTCCATAGTCCCCTCAGGTGTGTTTCAGGGACAGACCAGTAATGACATAGGCTGATTCAAACAAATCAAGGTGCATGATTACTGAAACTTTTTGCTAAAAATTATTTCTATGTAAAAAAAAAAAACAACCCCCCCCACATGTATTTCTGCACTTCAAAAGTATTCGATGCCTTTGCTAGACTTTTCCATGCAATTGGCTAACAAAAATTTAGGAGTAAGTTTTTCTCCCTTATATTTTCAAAACAAAACATGAACATAGAAAAAGGAATGCACTTTTAAGTTTAAAGGTTACAAGGCTCACAGGAAATTCTGTAATGCCTTAGCTCACCAATGAGAATTCCCAGCAGCTTTCTTTTGTTCCTCTACACCAATTACTTACCTAGCCTCACTACGTCCCCTGTGGCTCAAACTAACTCTGTCTCTCCCCAACCTGCTACTGTTCTCTCAACCACTTCTCCCTTAGATGGCAGCGCAGTCTCCTGTCTGCTTGTCTTTGCCTTTCCAAAGCTCTTTCTCTGGATACATAGGGAGTTTACAGTCAGCCTGAACTACATAGGGAGATCCTGTCTCAAAAAGGGAGGGCCTCCTAGGAAACAGTAATACTGAACTATCAAGGTAAAATGTGGAGAAAATAGAAATAGGACACAAAAAAGGGGCAAATATTCAGAGCCTCCAGTCCCTCCAAGTGGTGGCAAATTAACGATGGGGCCTAAGTGGAAATTTCATAGCTAAACACACCAGAAGCAGGTGGTTCCAATGCTGCTTATAACAAAGCCCAGAGCAAAGAACCAGCCAGTGTGCTCTGTAGCCAGCACACTTGATGAAGACAGCAAACACAGAAAGAAAACTACAGTCCTTTCCTGATCTCTTACTACTGAAACAGGAATTCTTAAAATCAAGGGACTCCAGTAGCACCTCACAATACAGCTCTGTGTCTGCTATACCACCAGAATGAGTCAAAGGTAAAAATCCCTAGGCCTACCTTGGAAGGATTTAGAAGGTAAACTAGGAATGTTACTTACTTTCACTCATTAGAAAAAACCAGATGACCTATTTTTTGTCTTTTTTTTTGAGACAGGGTCTTGCTATGCAGTTCAGGCTGGCCTTGAGCTACTTTGTAGCCCAGGCTGGTCTCAAACTCACAACCATCCTCCTGCCTCAGCCTCCCACGTGCTGGGATTACAGGTGTGCACCACCAAGCTTAAATGACCTTACACATTGAGATAAAAACTAGCCTGGCGTGGTGGCACATTCCTGCAATCCCAGCACTTGGGAGGCTGAGGCAGGAGGATTGCTGCAAGTTTGAGGTCAGCCTGGGCTACAAAGTGAGGTGAAGGCCAGCCTCAACTGCATAGTGAGACCCTGTCTCAAAAAGACAAAAACAAAAACCTGATCTTTACAAAACAGAACTCAGAATGATGCTTTTTAAAACCCAGAAACTTTCCAATTTGTATCAGCCTAGATACTCACTCTTCACAACTATCAGCATGTTTTGGAAAAACTAACTACATTGCAAGATTTTTGAAAACCATAAAACTGTAACTGCCTCTCCCTTTATACAAATTGGTAAAGTGACTTTGTACCAGGAAATCTAATGAGAAATGCAACTGGTACAAACAATAAGAGAATTTAGCAGTATGACAAGTTCATCTAGAACAATTGTGCAAGGCCCAGAATCAAGTAACAGATCAGATAACAACACAGCGCAATCAAAAGTAAGACATAACTATAACAGGATTTTTCCAACTAACCCAGACAAGCTAATGTCTGCATTTACCTGGAGAACTAGATGGTCAGTAACAGCTGAGTTGTTGTTTTACACTACCAGGAGAACAAATATTTATCCAAGTTCATTATGAAGCTGTAATTAGCACAGCAACATAGTTTTCTCAGAGACAAGGTCAAAGGAACCCGGAGGAGGCCTGTGCCCTACAAATTTAATCCATGCAAAGATAATTCTGAAGAACTGAAACAGAAAATGATGTTGAAAGAACCTTGCCCCATGCCATATACTAAAGGAAATCTCAGATAAAAGAAAAACTTTGAGTTACAAAATCTCTGCATAGAGCGTGGCACAAACCTGTAATATCAGCATATCAGTACTCTGGAAGGTTGAAGTATGAGGATTACAAGTTTGAGCCTCGCCTAGACAATTTAGAAAAACGCCATCTCAAAAGTGAAAACAAATCTGTATAGAGACTACTATACTTTTTTTTTTTTAGCTTTTTTTTAAAATAAAAGCACAAAAACATATTAACAAACAGACACAAATTAGCATAAAAAATAGTACAATCACAACTGATCTACAGACAAGGTGTCATGATCTCAACAGTGGTTATTGCTTTATCCATTGATATCTTCGAAGTGTATATATATGAACCCATATACAGACATGCAAAATTGGTCAGACAATTAATCCTCTCAACAACAGAAAAACACAACAAACAAAAAAAACCAAAGACAAAAAACAAAACAAACAAACAAAAAAAACCCCACCAATAGTTGCTGCTTTGGGGCTGGGGATATAGCTCAGTGGAATAAGCGCTTGTCTACCAAGTGCAGGGTCCTGAGTTTGATCCCCAGTACCACAAAAAAAAAAAAAAAAAAAAAAGTTGCTGCTTTGCATATTGATATCTTCGAAGTGTGTGTTCAGGATAACACATACAGACATACAAGATTGATCAAATAACCCGTCATCAATTATTCCTTAGCATTAAGTGATATAATACAATAGTAGAACCATGTTGGCCCTCCTGCATATATGTATATTCATATATACATACATACATTTTTGTCTCTTTCTTTTCTC
>PVLD010000594.1:0-266327 GCA_004027595.1 Dinomys branickii | reverse complement strand
CAGCAAAGTAAAAAGAAAACCCACAAATTGGGAAAAAATCCTAGCTGGCTGTCCCTCAGACAAAGGTCTTCTATCTAGAACATACAAAGAATTAAAAAACATGTACCTGTCCAAATTCAAAGACCCAATCCAGAAATGGGCATCTGAGATGAATACACAATTCTCAGACAAAGAAATACAAATGGCAAATAAATACATGTGGTTTCTTTTCATTGTAGTTGTATTAAAACAAGCAAATATAGAATTAAAAAGGAACAAATGCAGACTAATAACCAGTAAAACTACTTCACAGTGAAATACTTAGGTAGCACAGCAAGAAAACTACATACGTGATAGCGAATGAGAAAAAGTAAATAACAGCTATAGAGTAAAAGTTGAACGTTTTCTTCCACAGGAAATGGATATGAAATTGACATATTTACTCAGAGATACCTAAATAAAGATACCTCAAAAATACTGCAGTTCTACAGTGGTTTCCTTCCTGATCTCTACCTACTTCTGATGAATTTAATGTAAATAAACATTTTCTTTTTAAAAAATCAACTTCTTCCTCTAAGATGACTCCTTCTGCTGCTTTTGGATCCAAGCTGTGAACTTGACCTTTCTACACACTGCGAGATCAGACCAGCTCCAACTATTTTCACGGGTCAGTAAAGACCAACTGATGCAAGATGACATCCACAGTTAAAGAGAACAAATACTTTGTAGGCAATGTTATCTTTACAAAGCCAAAGATACAGAGCATGGTACTATGACGCACTAGTTTCTTTTAAATATTCACATTAGTTTGCTTATTAAGAAAGGGAATTACACGTATTTAGAAATATAGTTAATAGCTAAGATAAATTTACAGGGGAAGAAAGCACTGCAGAAACTTGGTTTTTTTCTTCCAATTAGATGCAAATATATCTAATTAGGCAGAAGCACAGCAGTGGAATCTTGTAGTGTCCAATGCATGTTTGAATTATGAGCACAGTTTCTATGCATTCATCTGAGAGGCATGCTTACTGCCAGCTGGTGTCAGAAATGGAATCATTATCAGGCATTATAAAGTTGTCAAAAATAATAGCGAGGTTTAAGCATCATTGACCTGGGTCGAATTTGAGCTGGTTATTTAAAAATAAAAATGCTTGAAAGTGACGTTACTCCTTGTAGAGAGCATGATGTCTTTAAAATACAAGTCCACCCAAAACTACAAAATCAAATTACTTACCATTTTTTGTTGATAAATCTCCAGATTATGTTGGAATTTTTACCATAATAAAAATAAAATAAATGTGCTTCAAAATCGATTTTGACAATCTTTTTTAAACAACTAGGTTCACACTAGACCTCTTATATGGGGGTGCCTTATTTAATAAGATATAATCTGTTATAATAAAGAACAAAAGATTTAGAGTGGAAAAACTATGCAGGTCATAGTTCAGTCTTTCCTGGCTTCAGGACACTAATTATTTTACTATTTGGGAAGGGGTTGTATGATTCCTTCTTCCCAGAATTAATCTGTGTATTTTAAGAAAAGGCTTTGAAAACCATAATTTTAATATGGTACTTTAATATTATTTATTTTATTTAAAGTAGTTGCTTATTATCAAGTGTAAGTAGTACCCAGATGCCAACTCCAGATTGTTTATCAATAATGCCAATGTAATAAACATGTTAATTAGCACTTGGGGAATTCACTCAATAGAGGATAGTAAATAAATTCAATAGGCAAGTCAGATGCAAACTTCTAAATAACTTAATCTTGTTTTTCTACTATAAAAACCTTTCAAATTTGTTGGTTTTGGTTTTCCTAGTGGAACAATCAACTGAAATTTGAACACGGTCACATGAACTATGGAATTGTCAAACTCTGATTACTTTTGTACAAATCTTTGCCCCTATTGTCAAAATATTGGATCTTCCATTTGTGCATACCATATATGATAGTATGAGGTTAAATATATTAAGAATCATTTCAAAATATTCCATATCAAAGACAAGAGAATAAGGATTTGTTTTACATTAGAAAATTTTAGGAATTCAAGTGATTTTTTTTAACAAGAAAGTAATCATTAAATCAAAAAATGGATATTTTGGTCAAACTCTAATTACAATTGCAGAAAAGAAACATTACTTAAGAGTTTAACTATTTCAGGGAAAGTTATGCATTATCTACTTAAAATAGCATATATTAGTTTTCTCTTGCAGAAAATATTTCTATTAATAACTCAGAAATACTGAGCCTTCATGCTGCATGATTAAAATATGTAGGGAATTTGGTCAGTGTAGGGGTGAAAAGCAAATATTGCTAATAGGGCTTCAATTAAACAGTCATGTCCATATTTCATGTATTGGCTACTACATTTTTGGTACCAGAACTACATTCTTAAAATTATGTGATACAATAATTAGAAACAACAGTAACAGTGTATCGACATAGTAGAATAAATAAGTTGTGTTATCATCATTAAAAAGAAATATTAGAAAGCAGTAGAAAAGAACAATCTAGCGATATACACAGCATAAAAAAGTCACAGAGACAAAATATTGAATGGCACAAGCCAGACAAAGATGCACACATATTGCACTGTGTGACTCTATTTATATGAAATCAAAGGCTGGCAAGCTAACACATGAAGATGGATGTCAGAGGGGGGTGATGGAAATTTTTATATTCTGATAACAGAGATGACTGCGTGCGTGTTGCACATGGTGATGATGTGTGTGTGCATGTGTTAAATATAATCCTGCTGTATCAAAAATCATGTATATTCACTTGTAACCCCAGCAACCTGGGACGCAGAGGCAGGAAGATCGAAATTTGCAAGCCAGCCTTGGAAACTTAGTGATTAGTGAGACTCTGTCTCAAAATAAAAACACTTAAAAAGGCTGGAGATGATGATCGGTGTGCAGGTCCCGGTTCAATCTCCAACAAGCGCGCACACACACACACACACACACACACACACATTTGCGTGAACGCACACACAGTAAAAGTTTTAATTATGTATGTTAAATACAACTATTTAAATTTTTTTCCAATTTCAAAAAAATCCCACAGACCATCCAAAGATCATCTTTCATGTTTCAGAATGGACTCTAAGTGGATATTTCAACAAGACATTATAGGATGAGAGTATCATAGGCTGCAGAAGTAAGGATGAAATTATGAAGCAGTCGCCAAAAAAAAAAAAAAAAGAAATTATGAAGCAGAAACTTGCAATAGTGTAATTCTAGAGAAACAATAATTCAGTTATATATTCTTTTTATTAGTTTTGACTGTATCTGCTAAGGTAAGTCCCCATTCTATTTCTATACTGCTAAATTTAAAGAAAAAGAAAAACATTTTCTACTAAATGTAAATGATTTTATAAGGTAGAGATTCTTATGGAGAGAAGATGAAATGAAAAAAAATAAGATCTGTGATCAAAGCCAAGTCCTTAATCACGATTGTTATTAAAATGACCAGAGAGACCACTCTTCCTTCTAAGTCATCATTTTCTCTTCCATAAAATAAAGTTAGACAAATAACATTCAATTATCACAGTTCTATGATTAATGACTCAAATATGTGAACACTGGAATATTGCTTTTGAACCAAGTTATGCACTGTCCATCAAGTTATGCTGAATCATAATAGGTAGCGTGCACAAAACAATAAAAATAAAATAGGCAATTTTTTAAGATGTACTTTATGTCCATATTTTCATTGCATTCATGCTTTAGTTCTATCAGTGGAAGGTAAACATCTAAAATTCAAAATATTTGCTAACGACTGGTCTGTAACAGTTCAGGTTTCAAATTCTACAAACAAGTGATATGCACAAATTCTGAATTTTAAAGTAAGCAAACCTTCTGGCCTAGTAGGAAACACCTGTTTCAGAGCGGTTAAGCACTATGGGTGGAATTCTGAGGCTTTGCTTTTGGGAGATTCCAAAACTGGGCGAAGCATGGCATGACATAAGTGGTCACCGTGATAACTCGCTGTCTTCCCAACTGGTGTACTACTTCAGTTATAACAATGTATCTGTTAACAAAACAAATTAGTGCAATTTCCTGACTGAGAGCTGCTCCCCCGATTATGCTATGCCACAGCACTTATTATTTCAAACCACTGGTGTGCAAAGAGCCTCACATCAGACACACAGTCTTCCTTACTCAGAAATATTATCATGCTTTTTCACTCCTGCTGGAGGAAAACTGCCTGTGACCAGAATTGTTTTGTTGGTCACTGGTGATTGCTTCACTCAGAACAATACACAAAGTGTTTCAGGAAACCTACTGTATAAGGACCCTATAACACTATTTTCTGTCTATGGCTGATGTAAGTGTTTTCAGATTTAAGTTTCTTCAACTGATACAGAAAAAGAGAAAGAGAGAATGAAGGACAGGGTAACACTAACATCAGAAGTTTATACTTAATATTTGCTAATACTCCCAAATTCCCAGATCATTAGATATTCAATGCAACAGATACCAGCATGGGCTCGTGGTACCAGTAACACAAACTCACATCCTGACATCAACACTTACTAGCACTGGAACTTGGAAATCCTGAGGAGGCATTCTGAGCTTCTATCTGTGCGCTGAGATGCCAAAGTAATTTCCACCCCTTTCATGGTTATTTAGAGGTAAGTGAGTTGAGATATATAAAGCAATATTTGGAGAATATAACCAGGTGCATCATGGACTGATCATGTGTCATATTTCAAAGCTAAGGGTCAGGCACTTGAAATAATGTCATAGAGCAAAAATTCCATCACCAACTTACAACTGATTTCTAAGTACAGATTTCTAATTACTTCCAAAGTCAAATTTTTGAGATACTTTCAGAACTACTCTTGAAAAAATTATTTTTGTAGCACCAATTGCTTAATTATGATAAATCACTGGGCTATATAGACTAAATGCTCTTTAATTCCTTAGTTCAGTAACACCAAGTAAAATGTGTGTATCCAAAACCAGTTGATTTTCCAGAAATATGTATCTGCGGAAAGTGTGGTTTGGATAGGCGTTCGCCAAAGGTCTATGTCTTAAGGCATAGTCATGAGGGCAACATGACTGGGAGGAGATGGCACCTTCAAGAGACTGCACCTATTATGGAGTCTCAAGACACAGGGAATCTGGCACGTACAGAACCATCAGAGCCCAGTTCTGTCCCTTCTTTCTCTGTATTTGCTTTCTGGTCTTGAGATGAGTAAGTCTGCTCCACCATACACTCCTGCCGTGATGTGCTGCCTCTCCATAGACCAAAAGCAAAATAACCAATTGACCATGAACTGCAACTGCCAAAACCAATAACTAAAATAAGTATTTATTCTGTATAATTTAATTACCTAGCTATCTCATTGTCACGACAGAAAGTTGACTGACACAGTGGCCAACGCTTAAAATCTGATCTGAGAAACAGTTTACCAGTCTTCCATATTTTAATAATTCACTTACATCTTACTCCTGATACTTTCCTAGCACTCATCTGTGTCTGTCAGTCTCTCTCTCTCTCTCTCTCTCTCTCACACACACACACATACACACACACATACGCAGATGCACGTGTGTGCACATCATTTAGTAAACATGCAAACATTCACACAATTTTTCTAGCTATACCTGAATAACTTTGCATGCTGTCAAGAAGTATATTATATAACAGACCTAAATTCATAGAATTATCTAAACACAAAATAATAAATTTTCATGCACCTCCTGTAAATTTTGTTTGGATACAATTTCCAATATTTAAATGACTTCACTACCACCAAAATGGAAATTGTCCATGGTACTCATAAGCATCAATTCCTTTCATCTAGTAAAGTTTGTAATAATGTTTCTGATCCAATTTAAATCCCATTAAAATGTAGTGACTTTTAAACCCATTATAACTTAGCTCTTTCTGCAAAATTTAATTTAGAAGAACACAAGTGACATTTGGGCATCTGGAAATGACTTTTCATTTAACTTTTCTCAGAGAAAGGAAAGGCGCTACCCGCAGTGTTATTTGTATATCTAAGTCACACCAACGCTAGTGACACCTTTGCTCTACACACAATTTCATTGTGGGCTACGTAATCTCATCTATTAATTCAGACTTTTATGTGGATTTTAGCATCCATAAGTTTTTTTCTTTAAGAGGTTGTAAACATAGTTTATGGAAATTGTGAAATATTTGATTACTTTTGAGCTATTTAATGATATAAGAGCAGAGGACAACTTTCATAGATAGACATAGCTAATGGGAAAGTTTAAATTATGCAAATAGTGTTCACTCTTATTTAATGATTTTGATATTAAAAGTTAAAATAAATTCAAGATATGAGGTGAGTAAGTAGCATACTTTCTACTTAAGACCTGTTTAGTGTGGAAGTAGATGCTTTGAATCACTAATTACTAAAATTGACTACTGCCTTCTATTAACAAATATAGTCCATAAATTACATTTTTGTACAAAAATATTGATAGAAAAATATTATTGTATAAGTATTCTGAACCGATTAGGGCACTTTTACTGCAAAAACTACAGATCATCCTTTATGTCATCACTGATGCTTTTTCTGACAACTGAAGTTGTTTTAGAAATAACTAACACACATCTGCGAGAATTTTCTATGCAACGACTTTTTCAAAGATCAAGCTACTTGAACATGTCTAAAATTGGCTATTGATTTTTAAAAAGCTCTTTAGAAAATATTTATGAATGTACTTTAGAAATGGAAAGGAAAAATATGATCAGGTTAGGATCCCACAAAACAACCAATGAAAATGTACATATTTTTTTCAAAAAACCCTTGCTGTATTAGCACAAGTTTCGCATCTGTACACCAAGACGCTTTATAAGGAATGTAAAAGAAAATTTTTAAATTAATGCCTTTAGGTTGAGGATGTATCTCAGGGTTAGAGCACTTGCCTACCATGCATGAGCCCTGGGTTTGATCCCTAAGCACTAAAAGGCAAAAGAAATGCTTTTAAAAAGTGTCTTTTAGATTATGTCTCAAGTAGAGTTAGTGTAAAGATAATATCACAAGTTAATTTTCAGGACAACTGATTCTATCAAGGTTTAAACACTTCTGACATGCCATCTATACTGACATGCTATTTTGAATAAAAACACAGCATATTAACTCACAAGTAGAACAGACATGTTCTACAACTTTTAGCAACGTGACTTTTGATAAGCAACTGTTCATTCTTCCTAAAAGTGCCCAATGTAGACCAAAACTAGAAACTATGCTAAGGTTTGAATTCGCTTGGTTATTATGTTGCTCTGTGCAACTGAATGAACTAACTTACCTACACTGTGCTTTTTAAAAAAATCATTATAAATAAAAGAACATTGCTTCACTGAAGAAACCCCATTATAGACTCTCCAGGGGGTAAGAATGAGTGTGCTCTGTTATAACTTGTATTTCTCTGTAAAAATATCTGGGGTTAGTGATTTTGAGCTTTGAAGGAAGAATGAGGATTTAAATAAGGGAAATGACAGCACAAGCCTAAAATGCATCGAGCCGGCAGACGAAGCCAGTATCACCTCTGCACCACCCTCTGCTCTGCAGTTCTTCACTGAGCAGTGCAGAAGGCCTATCTCAGGGCCCACCATACATCCTTCCCACTTACTGTTGGTGTAGGAACAACAAGTTACAATTAGCTGTTACAAAAATATACCATGCCATTCCTCTCAATCTCATTTTCTATTTCGGGTTTTTAACTGAACTACAAAGACAGCCTGTATATTTCTCACATTTCTGTAAATATCCAAACAAGAAGACAATTGCTCCTTTCAAAGATCTCTGCAAATAGTAAAGCAGCTGATAGTCATAGGAAAGAAAATTTGGAAATATTTGCACGCGTTTCCACATGTGTATGAGCCTCTTGTCAGCGAGAGAAATGGAATGGAAGGCACTGTGACTACTAAGCCCCATGGCTTTTTTTTAAAAAAGCAATATTATGCAACATTTCAATACTAGTAAAGTGGAGACAATGATAAGTTTAAGAAATATTGTTTTTTAAAATAATAATTACACTACAGATATTCTATAAATGAGCAAATCTTTAAAACTAACAATAGTCATATATTGAGTCTTTCCACAAACATGTTAAACACTAATTTATACTCAACAGTTTGAAGTCTTCACTTGTTCAAAGCACTGAATTTGATATGATCTTTTACACTGATTTACATATTCACTAACACTCAATAAGCAACTCTGAATTTTATTTGCTAAGCTAATATGGAATAAAGAATTAGAGCAAGCCCCCAGACTTTCCAAATTAATGCACACAAGATGTTTGGGGACAGACGCAGAAGCACAGGTTGACAAATACACCTGAACACAAAAGGAAGAAACAAGTTAAGTGGGTGAGAAAGTATTCTGAAGAAAAAAAAAATTAAGCACCACATAAGAGGATCTTTTGTTGATCTATTCATCCTGACTTCAAGCAGATACACAGTTAGATAGAAAGTGTCATGGTTTAAGGACACAATGGGTCAAGTTACCTATAGAATAAACCCTACCATTATCATGTTTAAAACAGATATCAAATCTCAATATTTGACTTATAACAATTTAAAAGTTGAACAAATATAAAGTAAAAATCTCAACAAGTGCACATTGATTTTTTTATCAGAGACTTAAAATCAGAGAACATTATTCTTTGTATTCAATATTAACTGTATTTAGACCAAAGCATATTTCAAAAGTTATTTGGCCTTTTAACCCATAATTATATATTGGTGCTTGAAATTATGATAGTTGTTCATCTTATAAATTAAGAAAATATCTGTTAATAAAATGCTAGCTAATTCTGCAGATAATTCTAACTAATCTAGTACAGATTATCACTAAATTTTAATGTTTCAAAATTTATTATTAACAAAATACTGGTATGAAATGTACTATCTTTTATCTTAGCTCCTACTTTGTCCAAAACAAGTGTTGGTGTTGGTACTACTTTTGTTACTGCAAACTCAAGATCATCTTACCTGTATTAACTTTTTATGGATGGAGTCACTAAAGTTGTGCCAAAGTTCAATAATGATATTCAATCTAATGTAATCATGTACTTTTCTCATTACTGGAATGTAGATTATTTAGAGCAAAGTACTTCACTGAAATGATGAAATGTTCACCTAAAATATCCTATGCAAACATTTCTCATACTAAAAATTATAAATAAAATACTACAGACTTACAGCTTACTTAGAAGCATAGAACAAAACTTGATGATTATTTAACGTCTCCTTTAATCTGGCAAAGAAGATACTTTATATGCCTGTTGCATACTTAATACAAACAAAACACCTTCACAGATAAACTAGTAAAGGACCACAATTTAAATTGAGAACTAAAATAAATTTCAATTTTTTCTAAAAGGTGAAGTAGTTCCCACATTGTGAAATGGAATAAATCAGTTTGAATATTTCCAAAACAGAATGAGAAAAATAATGAATGAAACATTATCCAACCTATTTTTCAGCAATAATGTTAATTCAACAAAAATACTGAACTATTTATCCTGTTAAAAATATTTTTCTGAACACAGTTTCTTAAAAAGTTTGCTCCATAAAGAAATATAATAGGTATGAAGTAAAAATTAGCTAATAATTTTGCCAAAAGGCCTTCTCCATGTAAATACTTAGTTATAATTTATTGCCATAGCAAATTAGAGTACATTTTTAACTATTTCAGTAGAAACTAGAATTTAAATTGTTTTCAATGCTTATGTAGCTCTATGTCAACTCAGAAATACTTGACAGTGATGAAACTGGCAGTTTAGTTTCTTCTGAACGTACCAGCCCGTGTGTGTGTGTGTTTGTGTGTGTGTGCTCTGAAAGGGCTATTTGGTGTTTTACCTTGACATCCCCTCTAATTAATGAGAACAACAAAAATTCATAGAACTTGCAGACAAAATACATCTCAGTAAATTTTAGAGAAACATACTTGCCAATTTCAGATGTTATAGAAAAATTGTTTCATAATAGAAAAATAAAAAGAGAATGAGAACAAGAATTTAAAAGAAACTGAAAATTGAAATCATTTTTTAGGGCACGAATCCTGCTTAACAGGAGAAGTTGTCAGTTTTTTTCACCTGTTTGATAATAATAAAGCAAAATATTCTGCTTTTATCCAAATTTTGAATATCTACCCATATTTTTTTTTTATTAAGTAACACAAACTCATGAAATGAGAGTTCAATTGTGAACTCACAGAGAACTTATTTAGGTAAATTTCTATGAATTGTTATTTATAACTTCTATGAATTTTAATATGGTAATCTCAAATACTCTATGCCTCAGTCCAGGTAATAGTAAGTTATATACAGTATTATAATTTAATTCACTGCAATATTAAAATATATATTCTACATATATAAAAATTGACTTGAAGGGAACCAAGATGAATTTTGTGACCCTTATATTCCACGTTTACTTTTTTGCTGTGATACAGCTGAGAAACGCTGCACACTGCGTAAAGGGAGAATTAACACAGTGATAGATAGTACAGAAAAATATACCTATCAAGCCAGCCCTAAGTCAGCTTTCTCTTGAAGGATAACACATTTGTTCTCATCCATGTTCTGGAAAGAAATATAACTAGTTTTAAGTAAAACATAAAGTTGTCCGTTGAGCGCAATTGACTAACATATAAGGCAAAAAACATTCAGGATAGTAATAAAAGATTTCTGCTAAATAAGAGAAGAAAAACTAAGATTCTGCTTTTCTACCATTATTCTGCAGTGTACCTGTGTTTAATGCTTAAAGGTATTGCTGAAAACATCTATATAAAATCTAAAGTTGTTAATATCTGATTGCTATAGAATTTCATTTCAAATTGTGAATTTAACTCTTAAGGCACTGGAGTATACAATCACTAATTAGCATACAGGACAAAATTCACCTGTAGTAATATCAAAATTAATAACAGTCACGGAAATTAGTTGTACATGGCTTTGATAGTCAAAATTTCTTTCATGAAAATTCGTATTTTTTATTGAAAGACAGAAATTAAGTTCAGTTATTTAAAGTTATCAGCCATGTTTTTATACCAAGCATTTCTATGAAAACATTTATTAGAAACCGAGGTGTTAAATATTTTTAAAAATTATATAACAAATGTTAACATTTTTAAAAGCCCCAAGCACTAGGATATTTTATATACAGAAAAGCTCCACTTAAAAAACTGTTAAGCTTAGTTGTGCCCATAACGAAACTTCTAAAAAACTTCATTACTTACTGTTGACTGAGTATTACTTACAGAGATTAAGTTTTAAGAATTCATCTGTTATTTATCCCGAAGTGTTTTGAAAAAGCTTTCGCACTGTGTACTTCTCAATGAGGTGATCACCCTTACTCTCCTTTGCTGAGAAAAACAAAATTCTGTAAATCTTCTGTAAGATTGTTCTTGTTCTAATGTAGTTTAGGTAGCAATAAGCAACGAACTCCATTATGAAAGAAAAACGTGTGGAAAAAAATGTTAGATACCTGTTTCATATTTACTGTATAAAGTCATTTTGACATGCCTACACGACTGGTTGTGGCAGCTTTCAGACATGATTTCTAATCGAAAGAAAAAAAAAATCGCTCCAGGTTCTTTAGAGAAAGCTTGCCGCTGGGAAGTTGATTTTGGCCAAGTGCCAAAATCGTGTGCAAAGGGGCCTCATCAGGGATTCATGGCAGCCTTCTGCACTAACAAAAAATGTGACCCAACAGGCTAAATCAGCGACTAAAATTAAAAAGTAAGAGACAAAGACAACTTACTTAATATTCCTCCCAAAGCAACATTAAACTTTTTCTTTGGTAATTAAACCCTTGTTAGTCTAATGCAGTGTCCCCTGTCCTCAAATGATTGTACAATTGCTCTTTAAAACTTGTCAATTTCCCTTCTAAATAACACTTTCTTTCTGTGGCAGTTTACAAAGATTTAGCTATATAATAAAACTATATCCACTGTATTTGGCTCAACAGCAGCAAACAAAATCGTAAAAATGCAGACTATAGGATTCCTTTAAGATTTAAACAAACAAACAAACAAAAAATAAGGAAACAATAGTCAGTACATTTTAAAGTTCCACAGACGTGAACACGCACCTTCTAAACTCAGACCCACTGTGATTAACCGGTCCCCCTGCCCAACTTTCTCCCCACAAAGTAGATTTGATACGCAGCCTTACCTAGAGGTCTTCTGGCTTTTCTGCAGATCAAAAAGTTTCCTGCCTAAGCACACAGATATTCTTTCACAAACCATGAAGGCCCTTTTATGAATTCAGCACTGTAACAGGCTGCTTTCCCCACCACGTTGAGAGCCCACTGTGTCAGCTCTCAAGATAAAATACATTGCTAATACACAATTAGTGGGAGAGGTTGCCTACTAGAGAATTTATGACGAAAGAAGGAAAAAAAGAAGCGTTTTTTTTTTTGCTTTTTCTTGAAATAGCAGAGAGGGTGCGGTCAGATGTTAGGTTTTGCCTGAGCAAAGGGCCCTACACTGCACTAGTACCTAGTAAATACTAGCAGAAGCTGCCTGGGAAGGGAGCCAATGGAAGGACTTTGTTTGACCCAGCTGCCAATCTCCCCTCCAGCCCTGCGCCAGACTAAACACTCACACTATTTTAACTCAAATCAGGCTATAGCAGCTGTTTGCTTTCCGGCTCTGAGCTCTGCGCCCACCATGGCCTGTGTAGTTCACCCACCAGCTTTTTTAGCTGCTTGGCTAAAATCTGTTCTGGGGTGAGAATTATCATTGGAGACAAAATTTTTACCCTATTCCTCATGACAAAGAGGGACTGATTTGTTGTTTAGCATTTTGCTAGGGTCATTTAAGGGTAATTTTATAATCATTTGAGAGAAGAATGATATTTTATCATGGAGGAGATTTGAAATTAGAAGTTTATACCCTAAACTCTTCTGATGTGTTCAGATTAACACTAAAATAGCCTGTGTGTAGCAATAACAAGACTCCTACGATGCACAGCTAGGAACAAAGATGGTAGCCATTCACTTGGATCCAACCTTTTCCCTCAAAGTAAGATAGAAAGTTGACATCACAAATTGAAGAGATTCCCATCTTTCTAGAAGTTAGTGCAGTCTCCCTGATGCTCTGGAAAGTTTCTCTAGAAGAAACACCAAAGCACTCAAGTAGACTGTTTTTCTCATCTGAAAAGACACCAAGTGACCCAACATACTTTGCCTAAATATGAAGCTTACTTAATTATTAGTCTGAGTGTAGAAATCACCTTTTGAATTGTAAAACATTGAAACATGCCCCCTAAGACTATAAAGCATAAGAGAAACTGAAAAGAATTCAGAGAAAGTACAACCTGGGCAATAGTTAAAATTATCTGATTGTAATAGGAGGAAGACAACTGATAGTTAGGGTGCTTTTATACAACAATAAAAGTTAAATACTGCTTCCCTCCATATGCAGAAGGGGGAGAGAAGTGAGGAGTGTAGTGACATGGGCCATACCCCAGAATTTCTAAACATCTATTTGTTGGAAAATGATGGCAAAAAACCTACCATCTTTTTATTTGGGGATTTAATTTCTGTTGCTGCACCAAGTAGAGACTCTTAAGTTTTTAGCATAGCTAAGTTAAATCTGGCTTTGCAAAGCAAAACTGCAATGTTTCTGAAATACTGTAAAAACTCAGCCATATAGAAAGTTGTTGTTTCTCCTTCAAGGAGAATTTATTCGGTCTTCACTCCAGGCCCAAGTGAGGGAGGTGTTTTATTGGGTTTTCTTTAATCTTAGAAACTAAAGATATAAATTACATAAATTATAATTTTACAATAAAATATTATTTATATTTCTATTGAATCTGCCTTCATGTAGAGCAATATATAGTTTGATGTTCAGACGTTGTATACAATCAAGAAAAATGCTGAAAAGAGGTGTCTTTTGCTTATTTTTATTCCACTTCAAGAAAATACTCGGCTTGCTTCTCTAAATGGCCTATTACAATCTCTCAAATAATCATGCACTCTTACCTGCTACTGCTACCACTATCTGCATTAGATTAGCAGTAGAACGACAGTCTGCTAATAACTTTCGTACATCTCAGTTATTACTTCTTATGAGGATTAAGTTGACTGTCGACCTAGCTGGACTGAGAAACACCTAGGCAGTTAGTGAGGCACACTTCTGAGTGTCTGTGCGCTCTCCCAGAGATGACTGGGTCGTAAAGGCTCTGACCTCATCAGTGCCTGCACATCAACAGGTTAATCCACTGATGAGGTCATGGTTTGAACGCATGATTAGGAGGTGGTGGGGACTTAGTAGGTCTTAATAGGGGACTTAGTAGGCCTTATGGAAAGGAGTAAGTCATGAGAGAGTGACTTAGGCAACTATATCTGCTTCCTGAGTTATTTTCTCTGTCACTCTTTCCCTTTTTTCTGCTTCCTGGCTGCCAGAATGTGAGTTTTTGCTCCTCTGTGCCCCTCTGGCGTGATGTTTCTGGCTTGGAGTCAGGACACAGTGGATAGACACCTCTGAAAATGTGACCTAAAAAAAACCTCTCCTCTTTTAAAGTGTTCATCAGGTATTTTGCTGTAGCCACAGGAAACTAGTACACTTCCCTTACTTTGAAACATCCCACTTACAGTTATGGTCCTTGTGGTGAATGCAATGGCTGAACTGTGTCCTCCCTCAAATTCAAATGTTGGAATTCTCTCTCCCAGGACTTGTTAATGTGATTGTGTATGGAGATAGGATATATATAATGAGGGAATTAAGTTAAAAGAGATCATTTGGGCCCTAATCCAATATGACTGGTGTTATAAAATGAGGAGACCAGGAGCGTGTGGAAAGACCCTTTGAAAAGATGGGGTGAACGTCCCCCTGTAAAATACGGAGAGGGTCAGGAGAAACAGTCCAGCAAACACCTTGATCCTGTACTTCAAGTCACCAGAATTAGGAGAACATAAGTTTCTGTTCAAACTACCTAGTCCATAAAATTTGTTATTTAATGTTTCCTTAAAGTCTCGTGTGTTCAGGTGGAGCTTTTGGAAAATGTCTGGATTGTGAGCAGTATGACTCATCAGTGAGTTAACTGGCTTTAACCCACCTAACCAGTGGTCTAGGCCACTTTATACAGCCAGGATACAGAGAGGAGGGGCAGAGTGCAGGAACAGTCCAGAGACCAGATGTATCGTCAGAGTCCTCCTCCCATGACCTTTCTGCTACTTCTGCCATGGACTCATGAACCACAGACTGACTGAACACCCTCAAACTGTGAAACAAAATAAGCAGCTTTCTTTAAATTGTAGGTAGCAGGTATTTTGTCCTAGCAATAGTAAACCAATACAATGGCTAAATTAAAAGAGGTAAGACAAAAAAGGGATGATATTGTTTTATTAGAACAGAATTCATTTCTACGCTCAACCATTTTTATACACAAATATTTGATTTTGTACAAGAGTACATACATGTAATGTACAGAGGAAATGCAATTTATTCTGCTAAATAGAGGATATAATGTTGTATTAAGAATAAAGGAAGATATACCACAGTTACCATGCTTCTACAATACTACCCAATTTCATATGCTAAACAGGAATATTGTGCTTAACTTAGCCAGTAAATAGTTAAATAAATATCAGAGGTCTGAAGTTCATGTGCATATACTTTGAAATAATCACAGAATTAGCTTTGTATTTAGGATACTCAAAATGGTAGTAAAGCTTTATTTTTCACACTAGCTTTGAGACATACACATTTTACAAACAAGATGTACTGCAACATAAAATTTTATATAAAGATTTACCAAAAAATGGTTAGTCTTTATAAGCACAGGTGGTTGGGGATATAGCTCAGTGACATGAGCACCTGCTTAGCAAGTGCAAGGTCCTGAGTTCAGTTCCCAGTACCAATATATATATGGTTCCTACAACCAATGGGGAGGGGTGAGACCAGCCATAAAGTTAAAAGGAAGGAAGTACAATTGCCTTGCAAGCAAGTGTGAATGAAGGTAAATATAAAGAAACATGGTGATCAAAGATAAAACAATTCAGAGGGTTAACCAAAACATATGTCCCTAAAGAAAACCGTACTAATGAACACGTCACTTTGGAACAGCTGGGAGCAGTTAGACAGTGATGATGTACTAAGAATACCTAGCTGTTGGTGGTGAGCAGAATCCTATCATGACACCCAAGAGTCTCACTCCCTGGTATATACTTGTGTTCTCTCTAACAGGTGGCATAAAATCTACAAATGATAAGATAGAATATTGCTTTGTTGTAAGAGTTAGTGACATTTACAGGCAATGTTAGTACAGTTAGAAAGGAGAAAACTGTCTAATGACAAACTGATTCAACTGTCCAGAAGAAATACAGAGAGGGTGACTGAAATTATCCCTGTGGTAAGATTACTGTACCTTGCAACAATTCCCATTAGCTGATGTGTGTATGTGAGCATTTATTCATTCTTTGATTCACCCATTTCCTCAACTCATTTAATGTTGACTTGGGTAAGACCCTAAATTAAAGATTGCTGTGGTATTGTTAAAAATCTCCTATTCGCCTGTCTCTGACAAACTAGAAAACATATTGAGAATGAAACAACCAGTTCTAAAGTGAATAAATGGTGCTTCTTGGGTGCTTCAGAATACTGAGATACTGAAGTACAGTGGTGTTATAAATGTGATCGAGTGCTAGGACAGTGTTAATCAACACGATGAACTTCAAATACTGACAATAAGTGCATTACTATAAAAGAAATATCCTGAAAATGCCATATTACATCATATGGAATGGTAAGAAATTATGATTTTTAGCTTATTTTAATATTTACATTACCCATGCTAGTTTATACCAAAAGATCACTACATCTTAAAATTATAAAGATTTTAAAGTAAAATCCAGAACAGAATCTTTGTGCACGAAAAACCATTATTACTCCAAAATACACTACCGTGGTTTTTTTCTCTAAAGAAGGTATTCTTGTAATAAAAGTGCTTTGAACATTTCTTTCTTAGTGAGATATTTTAAACATACTTTTTAGTGAAAATTTTAAAAATTGAGAAATGATTTCAAATAAATGTTAAGTATAGATTGAATGAGATTATGCAACAATTCAATTACTATAAGCAAAGTAATCTTAAACAACTAAAGAAATATTTTCTACAAAGATCATCTAAAACAATTAAAATATAATGTACAACTGTCCAAACAGAGTGTTTTTCTCTTTTTTATGTGAGCTAGCGATAGAGGTGTGTACAACTAATATTTTTTCAATAAACATAGAATAATAACAAGGGGATATTTATTTATTAACTTGGACTAAAAAATTTAAAAGACTATATATTCCTAATCTGAGCATGTTTTACCTATTTCTTTTTTCACTCCCTTCTCTAGATCTACAAATATGATTTTGAAGTAATTCCTGAAGGCAATTTTATATTTGATAAAAATATATTTTATATTTTCATAAGAATTTAGAACAATTTGAACATACACAGGAGAAATATGTAATATAAATATCTATATGTCTATATGTTACCAGAATTATGAGTAATCTTCCCCAAGAGAAATCACCAGTCCCAGTGGTTTTGCAGGTGTAAAAAAATCATATCAGCTCTCTACATTTCTGTCCAAGAAAACAAAAGCAAAGACACACTTCCTCATTCCACAAACCCAGCATTGCTTCAATGCTGAAACTAGAAGGGGATGTTATGAGAAAGGAAATTGGTAGACCAGTATTTTTTAAGAAGACACAACATCTCAATGGAACACTTGCAAGTAAAATTCAACAATATATAAAAATTGTGTAACAAGACCAAGTGGTATTATTCTATCTATCTATCTATCTATCTATATACACACATTGGCTTAACATCTGAAAAATCAATATAATCCACCATAACATATGAGAGGAAAAGAATCATTTGATCATATCATTTGTTGCAGAATATACAGTGTTTGACAAAATACAACACTCAATTCTAACAAAAAGTCTAAGCAAACCAGATAGAGGGGCCCTTCTTCAAATCAAAGGAAAAAATCTACCAAAAAATAAAACCTTATATCTCATGTCACACCTAATGACTAGAAAAACAGAGGTTCTCCCCACATGATCAAGAACAAGGCAAGGATGTTCCTGTAACTAATCTTCACTCAGCATCATGTAGGTAGTGCAATAAGACAAGAAAAGTTTAAAAAAACATAAATATTGGAAAGAAATATGTAAAACTATTTCTCTCCACAGACAATATGATTATCTATATAGAAAATACCAAAAAGTAAAGCAGGTTTAGCAGAGTTTTATGTATAAGATCAACATGAAAAGCCAACTGTTTTCTTTCTTAAGTGCAATTAGCACTTGAAACTTGAGATTTTAAAAACCTTTTTGTAACAATATTTAAAATACTTAGGTATAAATAGAATACATACAGCACATGCATGTAGAGAACTACAAGACATTGATTTAAAAAATCAAGGAAGTTTAGGCAAAGTAATTCCACACCTGTAGTTCCAGCTTCCTGGGAGTCTGAAGCACGAGGATCACAGGTTTGATCCCAGCTTGGACATCTTAGTGACAAACTACCTTAAACTAACAACAACAACAATAAAAATAGTAGTTAAGAGCAAGTATGCAAGAAGCCCTAGGTTCAAAACTCAACATGCCAATTCTTAAAAATCAAGAAAAAGTATGTATGTTCTTCATCTATCAGTGGAGTCAGCTGAGAAGCAAAGACACCACATTAGCAATGAGCACACCTAGCACCCAGATCTGAGTTTCTAATACCAGTCTCCAGCAACAACAAAAAAACCCCCTAAGCCTCCTTAGAGAAACATTTGATTCTAGGACTCAACAGAAGTACACAAGATGAGTTTGGAGCATCTTACAGCACCAAAAAGTAAGTGCTGAAATATAAAAGAAAATAAATTGTTAGGATATATCAAATGTTTACAGGTGGCAACTTAAATAGGTTCCAGTGGCTAATCTGAACAACATAAATAAATCTGAACAACATAAAGTAGCACTGAATTATAATATAAAATAAAATAAATATCCATGAATCTACCCTGATATAAGTAAAGGATTAGACAAATAAATGACATACAGAATAAACAATTCGCTCATGCAGAATCATTTAGCGTGCTCTATGAACATACTGCATTCGTGAGGAGGTGGGGCAAAACATCCCACTTTTTGAGTGACTTCCTGTCAAAGGGTATAATATTAAAGAGGGAGACAAAATACATCTATTCCAGCCTTTCTTGCAAACCTGCAAAAGTCCTTTGTAAGCATGATAAAGTATCAGAGGTATTTCAACTGAGAACTATTTCATAAAACAATTGACCACAGTATACTTCAAATAAGTCAAGGTTATTAGAAATAAAGTCTGAAAAACTGTCATAACCAAGAATAGCCTAAGAAGATGTGACTATTAACTGGAATATAGTATCCCAAGTGGGGATCTGGAACAAGAAAAGGGCATTCTGAAAAATCTTAATAAAGATATAATTATATTTGTATTAATGTATTGCTTATGTAATTCTTGCCACAGATAACCTAAGCATACACTCTACAGGAACTCTTCTTTTGCACTGTAATAATTTGGTACTATAATAGTTTGTAATAACTTTACATATATATAATTCATTAAATTTAAAGTTTACTAAAATATACAATATACACTGGCAAAAACAAACAAAATATGACTATTCTAAACACCGGCACATTAGAGAGAGAGAGAGAAAAAGTCTCATAAGAGAAAAAACACAGGATTTAAGCTTCGGACTTATTTCACTTAACATTATGTTCTCCACTCGTATCCATTTAACTAGGGCTGCCTCAATTTATATTTCTTTAAGGCAGAGCAGCACCCTATTGTGTGTAAATATCACAATTTCCTTATCCATTCCTTCGTTGTTGGACATACACACTGTTTCCAATGGCTAGCTGTTATAAGTTGTGTTGCTATATGCTACTCTTATTACTATACATACTCAACACTTACAGACATTTTTCTTGTCATTATTCCCTGAACAATGGAGTATAACAACTATTTATGCAAGGCTTCCAGAACATTAGGTAATATAAGCATTCTAGAGGTGATTTGTAGTCTTCATTTCACATGAAGGGACTGAGCACCTTTGGCTTTCCCCATCTGAAGAGTCGCAAAACCAACCCCTTAAAATATCAGGGGATAAATGCATTTGGAAACTAAGGCTGTCAGAATTTTTAAAACTTGTTCAGTATCGTACAGTATTTTAAAAGGTATTTAAAAGTTATCTAACAACCCTATAAAAGAATGTGTAGCATCCAATCGTGCTACATATGGCTATTGATATTGTCAAGTTTACCTCAGTGGAAGGCATGGGATCAGCAGGAGAGAGTCGTGTAATGTTACAAGATTGTCATACCTGGAAAATGTGCTAAAGATATCTTGGATCAGTCTGGGAAAAGGCGGTTGAGTGGGACACTGGGAGAAACAAGAAAAGGTAGAGTTACATCCAGGTTGTTTTGCCCAAGACGGAGTCTATAATAGAAGTATGGGGATTACAGTAAACTCTTCCAGGCCTGTCCATGGCCTCACCAGTGGCAGAAAGGTGAATTAACCAGATAAAGACTGATAGGGAACACTGTGTTCAGGCATGCTAACCAGCAGGCGAAAAAGAAAAATGAGTCACCCCAGGTAAGGTAACTCAGGGAGATTAAACATATAACATAGATTATTAGCAAAATGTAGCTTTACCTGAGCTAAGAGTATACGCCAATGCAATATTACTTCACTTTTTATTGAATAAATTATTGAGGACATTCCAATACATACTGTCAAGCAGTATACCACCAAGTACCAGATCATACAAGGGAAACAGCTGAACATTTGCTGAATAAATACTACAATAGAGTATTTTGAAAAGTGACATTTTCCTGTGGAGAAAATGATCTAGTAATTAATAAAGAAATACATAAAGTATAAGTTCTTCTTCATTCATTTCACTATTATTCTGTCCATCTGATATCGCTACTAAGTTTCAGCCCATAGTCAGTGATGTAAGGCAGAACCAGGACAGCAGAGGGTTGTGGTGGAGAAAAAGGTTCTCATCCCATGGCAACCATCAAGGAGAGAAACAAAGGAATCACCCTTCCAAGTCACGCCCCAGCAGCTAACCTTCAAATCAGGTGACATCTCTAAGCAGCGGCCTTTGCTTTAAATTCCTGTCTCATTTCTACTCTCAGTGATGATGAGAAATTTATTTTCTTTGTATTCCCATACTGTGTTACACACCTATAAACATCTACATATATGTGGAACTACTTCATATAAAGCTATACATATATGTATGTGTATCTATACAGAAACATGTATGTCTGCATGATTCTCAGTTTATTAGTACATGTGTACAGTAACTAATATTCACATATTCTGCTGGAAGTTTTACATGTATGTAGTAAAACTTAGTTCTTTTTTATCTCCTTTCCCTCCTTCCCTTCCCTCTCCACACATCCCTTCATCCCTTTCCTTGTTTATTGCTTCCAATGAGAAGAGATTTTAGTATACATATTATGCTATAAATCGATTTACTTTATATATATATGTATATGTATATGTATGTGTGTGTGTATATATATATATATATATATATATATATATATATATATATATCAGTTTCCAAGTTAGAATATATAGTCCTTACATAATCTTGTATAATACTGAAATATTCCATGGTATTCCACAGGAGACAGTGTCATCTCCTGTCATTTACCTATTCTACATTGCCTTATCTTTTCTACAGCTTACATTTACACACACAACACACACACACACACACACACACACACACACACACTGTAATTAAGGACCTAAATTCTTACTTATTACTATAACTCTAGTTTTTTAGAAACTCATGCTGTGTCTAGCATGTTTAATCATGGAGATATAGTGCATTTGTTCTCTATTACCTGGTAGAAATAAAATACAAAGCATTTGGAAAGGGACTGTGTCCATTACTTCTCATGCATTTCATACTGTATGTATTGAGGGGTGCAAATCTGAAGCCAAAAGGCTGAGTTTAACATGCCCTGTGGACAATAGTTAAGTATGTAAAAGTTTAATAAACTTAAATTTCCAGTTACTCCAGACAGACGTTTATGTTCAAGAAATATTAACTGAGCATGTAAAAAGTAAATTCTAGGCACTGGGATGGGTGGTTAGGCAAAGCATTCCTCTGAGGATTCTGAGGAAAAGCAAAACTTACTCGAGCCTGAGTGAGAGGGGTCAACTGTGCAACAGCAACTATATTTCTATCTCTCTCTGCTTATCCTCCTTGGTACTAAAGAGACCCCTGTACACAGAGAAACTTTGCAGCTGGGGAGCAGACACAAGCATCTGGCTGAGAAATAACACTACAGTGCAGGACAACTTTTGGCCTTCTGTGTTCATATTAATGCATTTCAACTGTTTCTTTTGGAAAAGTGAGTCACTACAGGAGGAAAAAATATTATAAAAATACTTCCAGTGCCACAAATAAGGCTAGTGGGTCCCAGCTATCTTTCTAGGTAGAGAGCACACCCCCCATCAAATGGAAATGTGCGCTGAGATGGAAGGTGCCTCGGGTTTACCAGCAGCACATTCTCCTGTGCTGACCAAACGAACTGCCAAAATAACCAGATTAGTTCTCCATAACTGATATATTAATTAAGGCAACTAAAGTATTTATCAGTTGCTATAGAGATGGGCTAATGAGAACTTTTGTTGAAAAAATCATGCTGCTGGAAAACAGTAACTACTTTCTTAAGTGAACATGGAGGCGAGAAGCAATGTATCCACATGAGAAAAGATGGGCATATTGGGCAGGATCCAGAAGAAATAATTTTCAGTGCGTCGAGCTTGGTAATAGCAACAACAACAAAAAGAATGTGACTGCATGAGAGCTGTCTCCTCCACTGATAACTGCAACCAAGAGCAAACGAAAACAAATCACTGGAGACTGTTAAAGGAGATCAATATTCATAAAACAGGAGTTGATATCAGCCAAATAGTTTAAAACACACATTTAGTCATAGAACAATAATTTACTTTAACAGTGTATAAAAAGACTATAAAGCTAACATAAATGGACTTCTATAAATATTTTTATTGGCAAGAATGACTACTCAAATTCAGTTTAAGATTTAGAGAACAATCAAAAGCAAAGTACCAATGGAACTGTTTTTGAATAGGTTCTATTCTTCTGAATAACATTTTAAATTTAAAAGGGGGTCAATAAAATGCCAATTTTACATCTAACACCACTTGGAATATCAATGAAAATAAATATAGTAAAGTTTCACAATTCCTTAAAAATCTTCATCGTCATATCAGTTCTAAACTTGTAAACTTATGCTGAAAAATTGATAAGATCCATTGACAATATTGATGCCAGAAGAAAAAGAATACCCGCACAATATATATCGCATATAATCCGAAGAGATTACTGATCATTGTATATAGAGCTTATATTCTGACCCCAGTATAAAGGCTTCCAGCTAAAAGTCCTAACTAAACAAAGTGGGACCTACTAATCGTTTCTGACATTTCCTACTGGTGGACAAATACAATTTTTGTCCCCATGGCATGCATTTTCCAGATCATTTGATAGGATGAGAACATAATGAAGAGGAGCAGAATACAGTGTGCCTCTATTTGTGCACCAGAAGTGCCTGTGGTTGCCTGTCCTTTCTCTTCTTTTGCTGTCTACGTTCCTTATCCTCATTCTGTGGGAAATCATATTCCAGATTCTCAGAGGTGAAACGAGAACTGAAAGACAGCCTTACCTAATAAATGTAGTTCTCATATTCACTGTAGTAAACACAGCAAGAAAAGAATATGACTCAGGACATTAAAGATCCTTATAGACTCTGTAAAATTTACCTTGGTTTTATAAACAATTTGAAAGAACTTTTAGCATCAAGTTATATTTACCTAACTGCTGCATATGTATGTCAAGAAGTTTAAATAGCCCAAAGTAACAACTAAATTTTAACAGGCTATATAAAATCTTTGCTTGCTGTTAAAGCCAGAATTATAATCCTAAATGTCATCTTAATAAACTTCATATTGGTATGAACACAAGTGCATACATACTAATCATATAAGCTAGCTTGGATTCTTTCTAATTAAAAATCAGCATAAAAAGCACCTGCCATGGGTAAAAGCTAAGGTCATTCACATTAAGGTTATCAAAATAAGCTTACAGGAATAAACATATTTAGATTCAACTGTGTTTGGTTCAGAAATGCTAACCTCAGTGACTGACATGAATGTGTTTTGTATGTATTCAATTTCATATGTGTGTGACTCATAAATGGTAACTACAAATAGGACACTAGAAACTTGGTCACACTGGACTACTCGCAAGTCACTTACCATAGGCATTTCAGTTCATTCTTTGCTCAAATCTTCACATTGGGAGTCTTCTAGAAACAGCTCCTGAAAATATTTTAGATTATGAGACTGCATTTATGTTTTTATATACAAATATTTCCCCCAGATAATGATCAACATCATTAGCATTTTCCAACACTTCCTAGAAGATTTAGATGCACAGTCATCAAACGAGTAGGTTTTCTTTATGTTACTTGTTATGGAATATTGTTAAAGGATAAAAATGTGCATATTAACCTTTGAAAAATGCCAAATTTACTTTTAGTCTTTTGTCGTTGGGGCTAATATCTCGGTGTCATTATTGTTCCCTTTTTTTGTATTTTTGGCAGTACCAGGGATTGAACTCAGGACCTTGCACTTGCCGGGCAAGTGCTTATTCTACTGAGCTGTATCCCTGGCCCTTATTGCTCACTTTTTAAAAGAATGTATTTGGAGTGCTAAGAGGTTCTAGTCGGATAAATTTATTAAACATTGCTATGTCAAAACCGAAATATCAGAATGATCTTGGTCTACTGATTACTAATAGAGCAACAGAAAAATCACAAATATATATAAATGGTTTTATTTTCTGCCTCAGCATCTTTAGTGTGATAAAACTACTTTATTAAAGTTATTGCCCTATATATTGCTTTAAGTGATTGACAAATGCATGGGTTCATTCTGTTTTTTCCTACTCATATTTTATAAATCAATGAATAGCTATGTGAATGGATGAAGAAAGAATGCCATTGATTTCTGTGCTACATTGTGGCATCGTCACCATGAGGAGGACCATATTCCTTGCAGGACTGAATAAACAAAATATAGCAACAATGACAAAAAGACTGTTGACTTCCAGGCAATTCACAAATCAGTATAGAAGACACCGGACTCAACGATGAGAACCATGAATATTACTGGAATTATTTGCAATCCACTGAAGAAAGCAACACAGACATGTCTGCAACTGATCCTGATTACAAACATGAGACTCCTTCAAGTGTTTTTGAGTTGAATGGGGTAGGTGACCCTAAATTAGAAAGGAATCATACATACATAAAGAGTCAACCTGTTCAAACATGGAGAAAGAGAGGAGAAGAACACTCCCGATAAAGAAAGGTGCGTGGGTTAGTTGGCAGAGGACAAGGGGCCGACAGAGCCTGCTCGAGGGTTGTAACCTCAGGCCCCAGTAAAAGAGTGGGAGTAGAAGCAAAAAGAACCTTGTGTTTACAAGGAAAACAATTCACTTTAGTTGGGTGGCTTAACGCACAAGGCAAATTCGGAATGGACACCCCAATCAGAAGGTAAGTTTGAGTGACCCTCTGGAGGTGATGCACTGAAGCTTTGGGAGACTTGAGAGGGGACAGGGCAAAATGTGTGATGTGTTAGGAAAGCCGACAGTGAGAAGAAGCACTGAAGAAAGAAGCCGAGCACCTAGAGGGTGAAACTCAAATACTGTGAGAAAACTTTCCCTCACAAGAAGCGTGGCCCACGGTTTCGAATGTAGTTCATAATTAGCAGCTTAGCTGGCAGTAGATCAGGTGTTTGAAGGAGCAGTATCCGTGAGATGATGAGTAGGAAAGCCAGATTACAGATGGGTTGGGGTAAACTCCATAGGGCAGAAACTGGTCAAAGTGAGTGTGGAAATTAGTGAAGAAGGAAGCTCAGTATGCAGCATTTAGCTAAGGAGCATCAAGTCCTGTGATCTACAGTGACCCCGGAGGGAGGTGAGTGCAAGCTCAGGGAAGGCAAATCCATGAAAGAGTGATTAAAAGTAGCATATTTTAATGCGATTTCTCCGTGATATTCTTTGAAAAGGCACACCAATCAAGCCTGAGATTTTCTAGCTAGGGCAATTAAGAGATAATTTTAAAATTAAATATTATCATATCAAGTTATGCTCCCTGTCTATTTACTGATTACTAAGAAAGAAAAAAATAAATGTGTGTGGTCTTAGAAAAATACCTCTCATTTAAAAGTATATTTTGTAAGAGATGTATTCTCATAGTGCTAGTGGTTTATCCAGCTTTGAAATAAATTCTTATCATGAATCTTTCAAAAATATTATGGGAGAAAACAATGACAAAATACAAATATAGCCTATTTCCTTTTTTAAAAAAGAAGTCTAGGGCTGGGGATATAGCTCAGGGGAATAAGCGCTTGCCTAGCAAGCGCAGGGTCCTGAGTTCGATCCCCAGTACCGCAAAAAAAAAAAAAAAAAGAAGTCTAGGGGCTGGGGAATATAGCTCAGTGATGTAAATGCTTGCCTGGCAAGCCAGAGGTCATGAGTTCCATTCCCAATACCAAAATAGATAAGTAAGTCTAAAATATGCATTCTTACTACATGTAATGCCGTGATATGATTGCACAAATACTTATGATAATAAATACTTTTTACACAAACAATTCTCACAAGTATTCCTAAGACCGTGAGTATATTACTGAAAGAATATAATGATCATGTATGCATTAGACAATCTAAAGGTTCTATTGCATGAAATTATTAACTAGGACTTTTTTATTTTGGCAGTACCAGGGATTGAATTTAAGACCTTGCGCTTATCAGGCAAGCACTTATTCCACTGAGCTCTATCTCCAGCCCCTAACTAGGACTTTAAAAGTACCAAGTTCATGATGTACAAAGAAAGGACGAGGCAATATCACACTGGAGAACACCGAAATGACTGCAATTTTGGGTCCTGGATTGTACCATGAACATAAAAGATAAAAGATTTTAGTGACCCAACTGAAGATACCTGGACAGCCGTACAGATTTGTCTTAATAGAACTGTTTCAATCTCCTAGTTTCTATCAGAGTACCCTCTTATGTAAGATTAACACCTGTGAAAAGTGGTTGAAAACTGTAAGTAAATTTCTGCACTGTTTTTGTTGGTGTGAGGCTTTTGTTTTTTGGGGTTTTTTTTTGGTGATGGAAATCAAACTCAGGACCTTGCACTTGCCAGGCAGGTGCTTCTGCCACTGAGTTCTATCCCCGGCCACTCTGCACTGTTTTTGAAACATTTCTGTAGCCTGAATTAAGTAACGAGATTTACCAAAAACAGTTCTAATATAGATGTTTACTAAAGCACCATATCCAAAGAGAAGAAGAAAAATGTTGATGATGTAATTGTAATGCCTTAATTAATTTCTTTTAAAAAAATTTACCAACCAAAATAACGCACAGAACCAAGTAACAATAAGAAAACTCCAAACATGTCTAAGTGCTAAGGAAAAAAATTGCAGGCAGCTTTGGTGGCAGTGCTTATTATCTCAGCACTCTGGGGGACTGAGAGGCGGAAGGGTCCCAAGTTAAACCAACCTGAGAACTTTAGTGGCTTGTTTCAAAAACAATACAGAAATAAATACAGACATAACATAACGGACAGTGGTGTGCTGAGAGGTGGTTTCAAGTAAAGACACAGATTAAATCCGCAGTATAGAAAAGAGGAAAGAAGAGGATGGAGAGAAGAAGAGGCAGGAAAAAAGGGACAGTGGGGGGGGATGGAGGGAGGGAAGCAAGGAGGAAGGAATTCTCTATTTATATGTGAACTAGCCCAGCTATAAATTAGTTTACTAAATAAATAAGCTAATGAATAAAAACTCACAACGTGATTTCCAATGTGCGTTTTTATGTCACTCTCCTAATATAAAAGCAGTTGTGAAGATCAGTTTCTAAGTTTCCATGTCATTCAATGTTGTGTGGCTACTCTAGGCACGACATTATTAACCATAAGCAAATCGTGGCCTCTGATTATGAAAATGTTGGTGGAATATTGTCCATCTTCCCCAATGACAGTGTAACGACAAAGAGGCAAACCAAGACCAGATGAAATGTAAGAGAAGGGAGGAATGTTCGGACCGCCTTGCAGAAGCCTGAACGAATAGCTGTCACCATGGTGAAAAAGAGTAAGGGTAGGAGGGAGGCAGGGCCATCTGAAGGTAGAACACGATTTTGATGTGTAGTGCCTGAGACATAAAAGAAACGGGCATTTTAGGGAGAGGGAAAAGCTTACACAGAGGCCGGAAGGTAGAATGTGACAGATCTGTTTTGATTATGATAAAATGGAAGCAGAAGAGCTCCGAGGTTCCAATTTCACTCAGTGATAGGATGTGAGGAAGACAGTTTAGGCTTTAAAGAGCCTTGGAACTCCAAGAGAATTATGTGTTGCAAATAACTACTAATCTCTCCCACACTGGCCAGTTCCATTAAGCGCTGCTCAATACATTACCGGCCCCAATTTCAGTGAATTTCCATAGAACTCAAAGCATGAAATGCATGTTTTACTTGCCACCTCCAAAGTGGTACTGGCAAATTCCCAAAAAGCTGGATTTTAAAATTATGCTCTAAAATACGTGACTTCAAAGGTAGCCAGTTGCCATGCACCTGCCCACTTCTAAGAGGTCAATAGTTTAGGATGCTAGAATAGCATCAAACTATCTACTGAGAATTTGCAAAAAGGAAAATCTCTTTGTTAATTAGGTAGGAATTTCATTCTAGCAGGAGTTGCTAAGATATTTTAATGGCATTTGCCCATGAAATTGTAGTCTCAGAGCATGTTAATTTGCCGGATGTAAAAAAGTATTCTCTCACTAAATAAATTTGAGAAATGCTGGGCTAAGACAGATTGAGATTACTTTGCTTTAGAAGGTATCAGAACTCTGAGACACCAGTGAGAAATATGGCATTTGGTGGGAAGAGAGATAATACACACAGGCACATAAATCCAGAAGAGATTTAATCATACATGTGTTCTAGGGAGCACACATTGTAGAACAGTGAACACACGCATTTCTTCTGGGCCAGATTTTAAATACTGTGTATCAGGCACTGCAAGAAATAGCTTAAACAAAGGTTTGTGGGGAGCAAATAAATTTCTCCAAAACAACTGGATTTTTGCACACATATTATTGTAATTTCAACCTTTAAATGAATACCATCTACTGGATAATTTTCTCTACTTACTAAAGTGTCTCATAAGGTGGCAATTGCCCAAAGGAAAAGTCATTAAAAGACGTGTCTTTTCCTTCCAATTTCTCTGGAGACAAAAGGGTGTTTTCGACTGGAAACCTGAACTTTATTCACCTAATGGTGTAGTACAATCATATGCAATGCTCAGTTGATGCTGATATTAAAATAAGAGCACTGCAATAGAAAACCAAGCAAAGGACTAGATACACTGCCAAATAAAAATATAAAATGGAGCAAAGGTTGTGACTATTCATGTACTTTACGGGCCTATTCATCTATTTCAGGACCACCATAACATGTAGCTCCATAAAATATAACTGGTAATCTCAATGCTTTGAAACTGGACCATAATTTCAGGTATTGAGATTTTAAAAGACAGTCCAGATTTTTATTCCAAATATATTATTGTTCTGTAGCTTGAGAAGTAAAATCTATGTAATGTTTAGTAGTAGAGTCAGCAGAAAGTTACTGTTCTATCAAAAATACTGATACATGAAATTTTATTTCAAGATCTCAATATAAAATCATCGGAGTATTTTACTGAGTAGTTTACATTTTGTAATTACGAAAGAGATATTGAAATTAAAGCTACTTATGTTCGCTGATAAGTCATATTTCTGAAACATATGTTAACTAAGGAAATGTTAGTATTTTCATCATGTTATTTATATAATCATAATTATTTTTGGTTTATAGCCATCTTCACTAACAAACAGCAAGTTTATACTTTCTCAAATTAATGGCATGTGGCAGATAGCATACAGTCTTCCAAAAAAAGCAGAACATACATTTTACTATAGTTTTTGTTTGTGGACTTTTCAGCACCATTTTCCTAACACCTCTTTTCTACTGGAGTTCTATAGGAAGGTCCTCACATACAAATAAGCATTGACTTAATTGGAACAGTGAACTCTGTCTAGAAATTGAAATACTTTAAGAATATGAGAGTCTTATTTCTCCTTCTCCTAATAGGAATACCTCTACCCAGAAGGGGAGAAACTGCTCAAAGGGAAGGAACTGGGATGAGGGAAAGGAGAAAAGAAAGAAGGAAGGGAAATACATATACAAGTACAGGATAGCTGTGATGATTATACGGCTGATTTCTACTGGTCTATTGAAAGGAACAGTCAATGCTTAAGTTTTTTGTCTTTTTTTGAACAATTTTTCATGCTTATATCTGATAACCTGAGCAAATAACTTGAAGAAAGCAATATGCAATATAACAACCATTGAATTCCTATCATCTTGTTTAGTGAAATTCTGTATCGTTTTTAAATTTTTTTATTATTTTTTATTCTCTTTAAAAGAAAAATAGAAAAAAAAGTGTACATCTAATGTTGCTCTAATTCTCCAAAGATTGCTAGTACATTTTTTTCACCTTGTGTTAATCTTCATTCTCCATTGTAGCAACCAAACTCATGAGAGGAACTACTGTTTGTCACAATATTTAGAAAGTGTTTCCAGTAAAGTTTGATGATCAGGGTAGAGCAATATTTGCCAAGGATTAGAATTCTTATAAATAATATTATTTTGATTTCAGAAACAATGGGTATACTAAGCAAGCTTAGGCTTGTTTTTCCTTAGCGGCAATGTGTGTTTCCTTTTCGCTCCACACCCGTACCTTGAGAGGGAAGTGCCAGCCTTCTCTGAACAGTTTCCTCTACAGAAAGAAACAACCTCTCTGCCTCTGCCTGGAATGTTTTCCAGCTAGAGATAGATAAGACTAGGCACCAGATCTTCCAAGTTATCACTTAGGATTTACCTCTTCGGTAAGTTTTTCACTGACTACCCTACTTATAATTTCTATACTCCCCTTAACATTGTTTACTTTCTTTTCTGCTATGGTTTTTCAAACTTAGTTGCAATCAATCATCCATACAGTGTACCTACTTATATTGTTTGTTACATACTTCTGTCACTAAAACACAGGATCCACAAGGGCAGAAAACTATGTCTTTTTCTTTCATTTCTGTACTTGGTATGTAAAAGTCGTTTAATAAAAAGTTTTCGAGTTAAGTGAATTACAACTAGCATTTTAAAAATCTAATGTATACAGAAAACTCTACTAGTTGATGCACTCTGGTAAATAGGAGTTTAACAGTAATGAATGCTGACATATGCATCTAATGGAATATTTGGCAATCAATAAAATGTTATAAATATGTAATATGATGATCAAGAGTTGATGCAACACAGAGATAAGTTTACTTGTATTCATGTAAAGATCGATATAAGAAGGAACTACTAAGAGCCTCTGTCTTAGCTGTGCCTTTTTAAATTTTATAATGTAGTTTAGCCCATGGTTTTTCCATTAAAAACCCTAATGGATACACTCAGGTTGGTCAGTTATTTTTACTGCATCGTTTTCCTAGGATGTATAATAGGTTGGAATTATTGTATGGTCTTGTCCCTTTCATTTGGCTTAAGGTCCCACGAGACTAGACCACACAGAAGAGTGGAGCGGTGGTCCCTCAGCATCTAATCGGTAGTAAATGCTTGATCAGCTCTATTGCACACATGTAGAATGATCATTTGCATGATTCACACAAGTTGTCATATATGGTAAGTGCAGAAATAGCCATCAAATATTCCATACACAGCATCTGCAGATATAAGAATGGCTTGCTCTGGCCTTAACCGCAAGCAGTTCTTCTGGATGGCGCAATATTAAGAAACTAGTAATTAAGCATTTATTGTACAATGATGTATCATTCAGGGTCTCATGGACAGGGTCTAATTTAAAAGTTGAAGGAAAAATCACTTTTTAGAAACAAAAGATGCACAGATACCAACCAAATGGTTCTACCACTTGGAAACACTTTCAGAAGGTTGATGAGTCACACTCAGTAGATATATGGTATCCTTTAAATATGGAATTATATTCGAATCAGAGGCAACTCTGATTTTTTAAACTTAGAGTAAAAATTCTACAGTAAATAAAATACATAAAATGTCACATATTTTTCTAACAAAGGTAAGAAACCATTAAGGTATACTCCTTTTTCTTTTAGGAGAATGTGTGAAATTAAACTTTAAATAGTAAGAATTTATAATTATTTGAAATAATATTTAATATTCTTTGTATATGTTTGTGTACTTATGTGGAATAGCACCACAATGGTCATAAAATGGTAGTATTTACTCTCTTCTATTTAAAAAACTGTCCTCTATCAATTAAACTTAGAATCTGAAAAAGTAAGCTTACTTTAAAAGAATTATTATTAAGCAAAAGTTTTTGGGAATAATTTCAACATTGTTTAGGGCTGCAGTATGCTGCCAATCAAGGAGAATAATCAACCTAAAGTATTAGGAACATCTATCAATACACACCAAATTCACACACCAAAACAGAAAAGAGAAACTAGCATAAAAGTTATATTTAAACTATGACTAATTGGAACAGAGTTGTGACAATTTAAAATATGTAAGTCATCTTGAATATGAGTCAAGCAATATTAGTTAAGTGCCAAGAATTTAGACTTTCACATACTTTTAGATGCTTAACGTTTTTGTTGGTGTATTGAAAGCATTTCTATTTAATGAAGGAGGGCAACTTCAAAAACTAATTGTAAAATGAGTGGAGCTATATTGCTAAGCCACTGGAAAAATATAACATTGACATATATAATTTTATTTCATGTAGGTTTAATTATATATATGCAATTTAAAAATTTTTCCAGCAGTTTATTAAGTTACATAAAAACATCACTTCGAGATTTCCTATGGCCTAGATAGGTGTCCCCAGAGGTCCCCTGCTCATGGGACTGTGGGGAGATGGTGAGATCTTCGAGAGGTGGGGCCTAGTAGGAAGTCCGAGGTTATTTCCAGAATACCTTTGAAAGAGACTCTGGGACCCTGGTTGTGTGTGTGTGTGTGTGTGTGTGTGTGTGTGTGCGCGCGCGCGCGCGCGCACGCAATCATGTGCACACGTGTGTATATGTATGTGTTTCACTTGGTCACCATGAGGTGAACAGCTTTTCTCTGCCACATAGTGCTCCCCACTACTACCTTGCAACACCCTCACCAGAGAGAAGAAGCAGTGAGTCTTCCTAACCACAGACAAGGAAGTCTAAAATAATGATTCACAATAAAGCTAGTCTCTTTAGAAGCTGATTATAGGAGGCATTTGTTACAGTAACAGAAAACAGATTAACACAAGATTGATGGTCACACTGCATTCACATAGATAAGAAGGGCTGGGGATATAGCTCAGTGGAATAAGCGCTTGCCTAGCAAGAGCAAGGTCCTGAGTTCGATCCCCAGTACCGCAAAAAACAAAAAAAAAAACAAAACAAAAAGATAGATAAGAAATTAATGTATAATTTTCCAATCTACAAACATGGTAAAGAATGTCTTATAATTAATTTTGTATTTTTAATATATTACATTTGGGTTAGGTTCAATAAAAGATTTCCAAGTCAAAGAACAAAAATGTTAGTGTATCTAAAAATGGAAACTAACTAAATGAAGTAAAATTCAGAAAATTTTCCCAGTAATCTCTATAGATAATCAATCCTTTGGAAACTGCTTCTGTGAGGAAAAGGAGGGAGGGTATCTTGGGGGAGGAAAGGAAATTTAAAAGGTTAAATTTAGATTATAGTTTTCTATTCCAGAAACAATAATGAATCTGACCTAGATAAGTATGTTCTACTTCTAGGTAAAATAATTTAGAGAAATTTGTTTTGATATCATAAGTCTTGTTTTTCTCTCATTTCCAAAGGTAACCCTTGTAATCTCACATTTTAAAATTCAATGAAAACAACTTTTAGGAAAACACCACATGTCAGCTGGATATCAGATGAGATAATTTTCTTCTATGTATGTTATATTCAGCTTTTGAAAGAGGAAGAAGTGCAGCTATCAAAAAAGCAAATTTTATACTACTTGGCATCTTTTTTTATGATGGAGAAGTATTTTCCTTGAAAAAATGTGTTTCTTTTTGGAAAAGTGCTAGTAGCTATACACTTCTTCCAACAGGAAAAATTTTAAAATTCACTTGCAATTTGCTTTTGATACACATTATCACTAGTTCCCAACATATAATATATAATTTTTGAATAATTTAATGCCACTAACATAAACTTATTTTACTATAGATCAGTAGCTGGCATAAATATATTTCTAAAAAGTAGCGTTACAACCCTTGCTGAAATACTGTTCTTAAAACAAATAAATTTGCTAAATATAAATTATCAATTAATCTTAAAAGACACTTTATGAGCAAAATATGGATGTATATTACTATCAATAACTTTCCTACAACCACTTATTTTAAATTCTAGCTGGCTGATGTCTTCATATAGAGAAACAAATAGAAAGGGTCTTTTAAATTTTCTCCATTGCAAAACTCTTCAAAGATACATGCCTAAAAATATAACAAGTTTTAATTTACAGTATTTGTTTTAGAATGGTAATTCCTATGTGGAAGAATTCTTTTTAATAAAGGAAAATGAGTATTTGGACAAAGACTAGCATTGGTAAACAATAAAGTTCCAGAATCACATTGAAATAACATCAGAGAAACCAGCCTTTGTGGTACAGTGCATGCCCAGGTTTCAAAGACTTAAGTCAGAACATCCCCATGAGACTACCTGATGTTTATTTCTTTTAATATTGCTAGTTTAAGACATGGCAATCATTAGACATGAAGCTCCATCGCACCCCCCACACACACACACACTCAACGCTCCATCTTGTAGTAATTGTCTTTTTAAAAGACAAATGTCCTTACTGTAAATGAGCACCATTCAGGAGCAGAAAAGCTCAACTGCAAAGAGCAAACAGGTCCACTAATCTGATAAGGGTTTCAGCTTAGAAACTAGAAGTTAATTGAAACACTTCTGTATCAATAATAATCCCCTAAAGGAAGCACTGTTCAACAACAATACGAAATATCACTCATAAGTTGAAAACTTCATTTAAAATTATATTGTAATTCATCTCAAAGCCCTTGACTCATCACAGGACAGTACACTTAATGTAAATTGCCAAAAATTATCTGGGCTCTTTATTATGCTCTTACATGTAAAATATTTACAACAGCATCTGATCTGTGTTAAACTGTGATCTTTATTGTTGTAGATGTTCCTCAGTATATAATGGGGTTGTATGAAAATCCTGTATGTTGAAAATGTATCTGACTATAAAGGCTTGGCAAAACAGTGTGGCATACCTGTGGTAGCATATCGATTTACTCCTGTTTGAGTGACTGAATGAGAACTCAGTCTCAATGTCACTGCCTAGCACCATGAGAGAGGAGCAAATAATATGTCGCTAACCTGGAAAAGGTCAAATTCATAGTACAATTTCTACTGATTTGGGGGCAGTGACAGATGAAAAATCCTAAAAAGTCAGAGAACTTCTATATTGCTTTATCACAGGTAATATCATTTTGAGGTCGATTTAATAAAATTACAAAATTGAAAAGATAAACTCTATAATCATGTTAGATTTCCAACAATGTAAGTAGTTATAAACAAATCAACATACATATGGATCATCCAGACCAAAGTCATTTACTCCTTGCTTACATCCTAAAAGATGAAGAAAGATTTGTCAATTAAAACATTGGATTATTCACCTCCAATTGTCAAGGCACTTTATCAATATCCCTTCCCTCATTTTCCTCACCAGTCTGTCCTATTCCTGTAACTGCTGTGATAGTTAGAAAGTTCTGGAAAAGTGATGGTTCTCTTAAATTTCACAGGATTGGACCTCCCCCACTAGTTAATAGGATGAAATACACCAAACAAAAATACAATTATGATTTCAGCCATTACACTCGTAGAGAATTTTCTGCAATCACTATCTCAGATGGATCCTCTTTTTTAAAACAAAGTGTTCCATGGAGCTCACAATGGCACCGGGTACAGCGAGAGAACCATTTGGAGATTCAGAAGTCCATAAAACAGGTTTGACACAGAAATGGTCACTTCATTTTGTTTCTTAGTAGACCCTGTCTAATGTTTCATCAGTAACTAAAAGGGAAGAATAAGTAATAAATGTAAGGACCACGCAGTGTGTATGTGGCTTTAAAATAATCTCAGTTAAAATTTTTGTGTGTGTTTATAAGAATAAATAACTCAGTATCTGTTCTGTTATTTTCACAGAGCCTCACTTCGATGACATTTCTGGACTGGGTGCAGGATGCTCAGGCAAAGTAGAACAATTCTATTGCACATGTTGATGGAACCAGTTACCCCTAAAGACATAGACCACATGTTCACGAGAACTTCTAATCCAACAATGCTTCACAAAAGTAGGTCTTTATGATCTTTATCAAACAACATCACCAAAAGTAGTTTTTATTAATGGTGTTGGCAAAACCGATGTACATATTCTCCAGAATACTCACAGTTCAACAATTTGATAAATGTAATTACCTCAGAAATGAAAAAAGCAGGAATATACAGAGGACATATCCAGAACCAGTAAAATCTCCATTTTGCAAAAATAAATTGTTAGGGAAGCTGTCACTCTGTGCTTGTAGTGGGCAGGCAAAACAGAAATGGGACCAAAGCCAAGAGAGAACAGTGACAGCTAAGAGAACAGTGATGTTCCACGAAAAGTATGTGAAACTGGTCGCAGTCAGGAGTTGAAGGAGGGACAGAAATAGCTGCTATAAGCCGCATTCATAAGAAGAAAGCATGGTCAAGAGACACTTTTTGACTGATAATCATATGTCAACTTGGCTGGATTAGGAAGCACATGGAGAACTAGCAATGCACACTTACAGGTGTGTTAGTGTGGCGTTTCCAGAGATGACTGGCACATAGGACAAGACCCACCCACGCTGCTTGTGGATGGCACAGTCCAGGCGGCTTGTAGACTGGATGGAGAGAATGGGAAAGGAAGTCAACCTGCATTTGAGAAGCTCCATTCTGCTTGAGCTGAGAGTGTGCATCTTTCGCTTGTCCGACTGACTGCTCCTATATACCTCAGGTTTCTCCAGCCTTTCAATGCAGACATACCAGCAACTCTCCAGGCAGCTTTCAGGCTTTCTGTCTTGAACTTGCATTGCATCCTTGATCTCTCTTGTTTTGCTGCTTCAACATCTTGAGAAGCACTGAGAAACCACTAGATCCTCTGGATCTCTCATAAACAGATTCCCACATGGAACTGTCCCAGCTCTGATCCTATAAGCTTACCCAATAAATCTCCTTGCATAATCAAGTCTGTTCTTCTAGAGCACCCTAACCAACATGCACATCTAGTACTGGAGCCTGCAAAGAAAAAATGTCTTTTGCAGAGGGCTACTCTAGCTCCTATTCTCTCAACAGACACTATTTGTCAGGAAGGTTAAGAAGAGCTATTTTCTGGATAGTACCCATAACATTCCCAAGAGAATACGCGGCTCTGCTTCAGGACTTTCAAAGATTTTTGCCATACATCCAGGGTCTAGTTGTTTCCTAGTTGTTTGTTTGTCACAAACAACTGAGCTTCTGGGAGGGTAGAACAAAATTTTCATCATATTAATATTTCTAGAGTTTAATAACATTAACCATAATATTTACTAAAGTTTTTCCTTTTAGTTTTAAAGAAAAGACTTCTGCATTTACTCAGCCATCCTCTCCAAGTGTTTTAGGTTTATATTCTTTATTTTCATATTTATTACAACTATTTTACACTACATCTGAATTTTGAAGAGTAAACATGTTCAAGGGTTCCTCATTTCCGAACTCTACTGGGTATGAATTTGGGGGGGGCACTATGTCCTCGTTGCACATCTGACAGCTTCCACATGTTTGGGATTAACAATCAAGGCACTCAGTGGTTATCACATTCTCTCTCTTGTCTCTTGGCCATAAGCCTTCAAATTCCTTCTTCTGAAGTGATACAAATGAAGAAATAACACAGTTATCAAGAAAGACTTATCACTGAAGCTTCACACAACTAGCATGAAGTCAGAAGAGAGTAAAAGTATCAAGAATGAGGATGACATTGAATTAAATGAGAAGGTTGTTGTAATCTTGTCAATATCATAGCAAAAGGGAGCTCTCAGAGGAGGAGGCTGAACACACTTATTAATAAAAACAAACATGGATAGCTGCATGAGAATATATATTGTGTATACATGTGAATACATGTACACATGTATCTACATAACTGAGTCCATGTGATTATAATTACATATATAGTAATACACATGTACACACTTACGTATTTGTGTACTTGCTTACATACATATAATATATACTCAAATATGCAACTATATGGGTCACCACTTGGAAAGACAGCAAGCCTAGAATTAGTAAAAAGGAAAAATGGCATTAGAGAATATTTTCTCCAAAATATTAACAATATGAAGGAAACCAGAAACATAGATAAGTCTCGGTCTGATGGAAGATCTTTCATCTTGACCCCCACCTCGAGGGGCAGCTTGGAGACGGGAGTGGTGAGAGGCTACGGAGGCCCCTGCCTGTTGACTCTGGCCCGCTTTCTCTTTTTGGATACTGTGGCTTTCTCAGAGGTGGTGAGGGAGGAAACCCACTAAAGAGCAAGCATGGAAAGCAGTCGAGTCCTGCAAACACGGGAGCCTCAGATGTGGTGCTGGCAGGCCACCACTTGAGGGTCCCGTGGTCAGTGTGTTGGAGTGACCATCTTTGTTGAGGAGGGAGCTCAGAAGCTGCTTCTGCTAAAGGCTGTGACAGGACATCAGGGCAACGCAAATGGCAACATCATGAGGTTTCACCAATAGGCATTAAATAAAGAGGGAAAATTCTGCCGCCTGTTTACTGAATTTTTTGTACTTAAAATAACCAAGCTTTTTGTGCCCAGAACTAATGACTTAAGGCGCTTATAAACAAAGTATCTGTTTGAAATTCAGAGTTTAGTCTCTACGACTAGGGGACAACCTTATTTAGCAGCACAAATTATATCTAAATATGGAAAAAGACAGGTGGTCAGTGTAGAAAATTACACTGAAATATCTTTTGCCTTGGCTGACAGAGCTGGCTCTTTGAAAGTGAGAGCAAGCTGGTCAGTTATCAGGCAAAGGTTACTTGGGGGCAGTACAAAGACAAGGGCCCTGGAATGTTCCTTCTGGCAGAGAAATAGAATCCAGTCTGTGCTCTACTTGGTTCTGTTTTGAATCTTTAGCTGCTTTATATCCCGCAAATATTTCAAATAGGTTTTTGCTTAGCAACAAATTTTGTAGAGGAATTTTACATCTTCTCAAAAGAACCTAACCTTTGTGTATTGTCACAGTCACAGCTACTGTATTAATATAGCAAAACCATTCAGAAATCCCGAGTTGAAATTGAATCCATAAACATGTATGTGTGGGAAAACATTGACATGAAGGCTCACATAACAAATTCCTGAGCCAGTATAAACCTGGGATTCAGTTTTCATTAATCTTTCAGATGTTAGTAGAAATGGATGATTTCAAATAATCTGTGATTCCCATTTGTTTTAATGTTAAGGTAATTTTTGGCCTCTCTCATGAACACCTTTAGTCTTTCTGTGGAACAATTTTAACTGAGCAATAGTATAAATATTACAGATACTATAACTTTATATTGGATACAGCTTGTTAGCAGACAAGTGAGCAATGATTGTTAAAGAGATTCATCTACACATAATAAATATATTTAAAAAATTCTTTGCTCTGTAATAGGATTTTATGCATCCTTTTTCCTCAAACAAAATAGAAGAATGTTTTATTTTGAGGCTTTTGTTATTTTATGTTCTGCAGATGTTCCAATAAAATGTTAAAATTGCAAAAATAAACACCAGTGCTAGTGTTACAAAATTTGTTTACGTAGTATGTGTGGTCCCTAACAATTTCCAGTGGTTAACACTTGTTATCAGAACTATTTATTAGCTACAACTAAGATTTTTAACAGGGAAAAGAATAGTTTGGTGATATGCGTGAGTGAATGCTAGTGCCTTTACTTCTATTATTAGTAAGACGTCCATTAAATTTATGAAGGAAAAAAACACGTATTTGGTTAGTTAAAAGTCATACGGAGAAGCATAGAGGAATTTTAAAATTATTTCTATGTTTTTTATTTAAAGTTAAAACTATTTCTATGTCTTTTATTTTAAAACTTTCAGTGGATAATGAAAACATTTAAAATGATTGAGAACTGACTTAAAATTGGGGAAGAAGTCATTTTAAGGATATTCTCTGAACATATCCATTCAAGTCTTAACTGCAAATTAATGATCTGGGATTTCAGTATGTCACTGCCTCTTTGGAACTGAGTTCACGGAAAATCAAGGAGATGATCCGATCTGTCTTCAGGTACAGCCTTTTATCCCTACAATCAGGGAAAGCTTTAGGAAGTGAGGAGTTCTTAAGTTGGGTGTAAAGGACCAAAAGGATCTTGACACAGGAAAGATGATTTTTTTCATGAAATTGTAGAAGTTTTCAAAGAACACTATTTGCAAAAAGACAATTTCAAATCATGTTGCCAAGAAAGGATAGGCTACATTGGGGTTCTTTTTCAATGTTTCCACCACTACTAGCCTAAAGTAAACTATTTCCTAACCATTTCCTGATAGTTTCTGCTGCCATTGAGATACAATCCTGTTTGCACAGCATGGCATAAAAGGTCTTATTGATGTGACTCCTCCCTCTAGCCTCATCAATTCATTGTCCCAGATAATTATTAAGCCCTTATAATTTGATAGGCAGAGGGCTAAAGTTTTGAATCAGTTAGGCAAAGATCTCTATCATACTAGAACTTGTATTCCAGCAGTAAAGAGAGATGATAATGAGCAATAAACCAATATATTGAAATGGTAACTTCAGATTATGATATAAAAAATAAATCAGGAATGCATGACTGAATGTGTGTGGTGGGGCACAGGTCAAGGAAGATCGCTGTCAGGAAGTACATATAATCAGAGGCTGAGTAAGAAGTAGGCGGCCATGTGAGAACCCCAGGTAAAGGGAGAAGCAGGAATATCGCACAGCAATGGCAAAAGTGAGTTTGGCCTCTTCCAAAGGGAAGACCATTGTGCCTTTGTGTAGTTTGCCAGGTAGGACATATGGTTGCCTGGTGGGACACACAGTCTCTGTGGGCATAGAGAAATAGGAAGACTAGGTGGAAGATGGATTTTTTTCTAGTTAAATAAGAAGCTACAAAAACAGGAAAAATCGTGCCTGACATTATTTTAGATGAAGTTTTCACTGTTATATGGAGAATACATTTTTAATGTTAGGAAAATAAAAGCAGGGAGAGGTGGACAATACATTAACAACTTCATCTTCAGCCACTCTTAAAAATCTTCTCATTTCCCAGGATATAATTTGAATATTAGCTTTTCCACTGACAAATATAGAGAAGCTGGAAATGGAAATTTGTTCTATGTGTAACGATGGAGTTCTGAGAAATGATGTCCTAACTAATGTGGTAAACAAAAGAAGCAAATATTCTAAAAATGTAGCAATATTAGTTGAGTTAAATGAATCATTCATTAATTCATTTCATGCAGCAATATAGGAAACATTGTTTGAAAATTGATGCGTTATGTACCAGGTAGTACTCTGTCACTGCTTGTGAACGTGTATCCCAATTTTTAAGATTATAGGGGTAGGAATAAAGGAAACTGGGCATTTACCACCTGTCAAACTCTGAACATCCCTCTATAATACATACATTAATTAGCATCCCTCTAGTAATACATATTTTAATTTAGTTTTTCTCACAACAACTTTGTGAGCTATACATTATTATTTGATGAGACAACTAGAATACAGAGGGCAAGAAAGTCTCTGGTCACTATGGTCACTCAGCTTGTACTTGGCAATACAGATTTTGAATCTACAACATATACCTCTAAAACCTACTTATCACCTACCCTGTATGTTTTTGTTTGAAAATAAAACAAGTATTGTCCTTATCTTTGGAAATGACTACCTAGCCACTTAGAAAAATATTAAGCAAAATTACAAAGAAATATAGTAAATGAGTTTTGCATGAATAAATTTTTGACAGTCTTAAATACTGACATTCCCAATTAATTTCCCTCAGTTAAATAATAAAAGATATAAAATAGGAAATAAAAAAGAATATAAAACAGGAAATAAAATAGGAGGAAGGATTAGAAATATCCTGCTCTTTAAGAATGGAAGACTGAACAAATTTGGAGATACAGCAAAAGGGTCAGATTCTAAAATGGGAGAAGAAAGAATGTACACATAAGGCCTCTTAGCTATGAAAGGTTTACTTTCAGGACAACGAGTTAATTTTGGGACAGCAAAGAAAGTTTTATCAAGTAAGATTTGAAGAAGAGAAGCAGAAGTAAAATAAGGTAAAAAGTAAGTATGAACAAATATTTACAATATATGTGCATGGAATCAAATATAACATAACAAAGAATATTAAGGGTTATTGAAGCTCTAGGTCGGTATGGCATTCACTCTTTTCAGAAAGATGACTGAAATATGTCAGCATTCCTTATCATTTATCACTGGTACTCATACGCACGTTAAGTCTCTTATGCATTGAATATAAAACCATCACACATGCTCAAATATTCTTGTTTTGTTTTGAGATTATCAAAATACCTTTAGGCATAGCTACATCAAGGGTCAATTAAGCTCAGACACCTGCAAATTTCAGTCAACATCAGAGCCAAGTAAATAATAGTGTTTTAGAAGGAATTATTCTGGTGTGGAAACACATATGCCAGTTGCCTAGACTTGGGGTAAATTAATATGTCTCATGTGGCCAATTCATTCAGCCCCTACACCTCGATATCCACAGCTCAAGGCTAACTGTGAAGTTGTGAATGAATAAACGAGTGAAGAGGCACACAGAGGAGAGAGCGAGAGGGAGACAATGAGAACGCGAGAACTCCGTCAACTAATCCAGTCAGTGAGATGCGCACCGCTGTCTGAGCTCTCGTTACCCCGCTGGGGTTGGGTGTCACGGATCACCATCAAGAACAGGTGCTGGTATCGTTCACAGCTCATTCATCACCAGGCTGCCGCAGTGTTAACATATGCTGCATTAGCGCTAGTCGCGTTCGTTTTTGCAATCTACGTGGATCTGCCCTTCGTGATGCCCAAGAGATAAATGTTAGCGGGGGAGAAACAAACCTGGAGCATCTTCCTATTTCCTTGCCTAGGTTCCCGCTCCTCTCCCCACTCTCCAGGGCAAGTCCTAGGGCCTCTGACCCAAGATTTGTAAATTCTCAAGGTTTACAATTTAAGATTATGGGACAATTCAAAAGTAGGAGGATACATTTTGTCAGGTGTATACTTGACGTGAACTTACTAGCAAACTTCTGCTTTAACCTTTAATTCCTGCTATTGATTTTATGGCATTGATTTAACTGTAGATCACTTAATCAATAGTACTCCATTTAGCGGACTGTGTAGAGATTAGAATTTAAAGACAATTAAATTTGAACTATGACTGGACATTTTTGCTAGTTGCTCAATATGAGATCAGAATAAAATGTTTTGCACTTTAAAAATAGTAAACACAACATCAGAACTATATGGCAGTTATGTCACAAATACTCATCGATTAAGCTCTCTGATTGGATGAAAAGATTCTAATGCAGTTCCCTCATTTTGTATAGCCGTGGTTTTCATTAAACATATCACCTCACTTCAGCTTAACAAACGAGAATTTGTTCATTAATTAGTTCACTCAGGATCCCTAATTTGCAATTTGCATACTAACTGTTAGTTCTTTAATAGATTCCCTCAAGTGTTTAGAGAAAGTTTGCAGTCTTTGCTTTCACTTTTGTGTTATGTTCACAAAAGTTTTGCTAAGTAGAAGTAAATTTCAATGCAAATTCACTGTAAATATGACAGTTTCTAAATTAGAGAGTAGACAATTGAGGCAATGCAACCAAGTAATTTTAGCAGCTCGATAATGTGCTGCCATTGTCTTCAGTTTTGACTGTTTTGATGTGGGTGAGCCATGCACACACGTGCTGTAACTGGGGTTGCATCTTATTTCTCATTTTACTTTTTGTAAGTCATTTGCATTTCACTATATTTTTTTTCTCTTAAGGTCTGTCTTGAATTCCATTTCTGGTGGCTTTGGTATTTGACTTTCAGATCTCTGCTTATAGCCAATTTAGTATCTTCTTATACTTTTTGTCCTTCCTATGTACCGGTGTAATTTGCTCTTAAGGCAGAGAATTGTCTCCTTCATTAAATTTAGTATCTCAAAATTTTCTGCTCAATACTTTCCAATTAGTTTTCTATTTCATAGCCTAATTTTTTAAGAATCTTCTTTCTTAAATATAATTATTTTCATTTTATTTACTTTCTGACTGCTATCTTGAATCTTATTATTTTCATGAAGAAAGTATGCATTAAAACTATATTTTTAAAAATTTTACTCCAATATTAAGTAAATCATTGCAACACAGTTTTGTCTTATTTTATTCAACCATTTTTAACAAGGACTTGAATGTTACTATGTGATGGAATTTTTCAGCCACTTGGAATGGTGATCAAGCCCATGGATTTCTGTTAAGTAAGATTATTCAAAGTCAAATTCTGCCTCTTGCTTTGCTATTTATCTTGTTACCTTATTACCTCACCTGCAGAATGGAGATGTGGTATTCCTTAACACAGGGTTGGTATGAAAATAAACTTAGCTAATCAGTACTTGAAACAGTAGAAGTTTATTACTGAAAGCATTTACTGAGCCTTGAGTTTTCTGAATTAGCATTATTTTGTCCCTATTTTTATAAAGTCAAACCACTTTATCCTATTTCTGTGTATCCATGTGCATGTACACACATGAACACACATGTGTATGCTACTCACAATGTCTTTAAAGAATTTGAGTTATTCCTTAGGAATTCAAAGTGTTTTAACCTCCATGGATGTCTGTCTGAAACATAATACAGTTATAGGACACACAACAATCAACCACATACACTATGGTGGGTATAACAATTAAACTACCCGTGAGTTGCTTGTCTTAGTGAATACACTTCATGTGCTTTCACAATGACCAAATCACAGCAGAACACCTTTCTCAGAAATACAGTGTAGTTAAATGGTGCATGGCTGTCCCTCACTTCATCTACACCTGGATATCCTTTACTTACAGTCCCAGAGACCTGGGTTTTGCTTAATGAGCTTCAGTGCTTTCAGCAAGCATCGTCAATACTGAAAGGAGTGCAAGTCATGAGATAGTAGGAAGCACACCCAGCACATAATGTCTCCAGCCTCCTAATAGTCCTTCATATGACTCAAAGGGAGGTCCCCAGCATCCAGAAGAGAAACTTACCTGTCAGCAATGACATGGATGGAATGAATTAAATGAGTATACATTGATAAATAGCACCCTTCCCTATGAAAGGATTCCAAATTCAACCAATCTTTCTATGAGATTTTAAAATTTAGAAGCTATTGATATGTATAATAATTCTTCATGCAAATGCTAAACTGTAACTGATAGTCACTCACTCCCTACAGTACAACCATGCCTGAAGTAAACCTGAATACTGCACTGTCCACACTTCATACCATTTTGAATGACTATCACAGCAATAAAAGCTATATTTAAATGTGATAAAAAATGAAGCATTTCATCTCACAGTTTTTTGAATGAGATCATGTCATGCCTTTAATAATTTAAACTCAAACCTCATTTTATGATAATAAACTTGTCATCTGCACTTACCATGTACTATAGAAACAATAAATAATTGCTAAAAATAATTTTATCCCCTCTGTGATTTTCTCTTGTTTATTTTAAAGCACAGTTCCCATGATATGACTATCATCTTGAAACAATAGGACCACAACTATCAATCTCTATAAGGTAGAGTGATATGACCTCAATGAGTATTGTCTAGGTAAAAAAGAGAACAACATTACAAAAGTTCTCAGAAAGACCACTATGGTCTCTAATGTCTTCTTAAGCACAAGATGTCTCCATGATCATATCTATGATTATGTCTCATGATTTATTTTTCTAGTCCCTTCACCTCCATGAACTTTCCTTCAATTGTCACAATATTCTGTTAATCATAAGCATGAGAGTCTGAAGTACTGTGTAAAAAACATTCATATGTGTGTCTGAGACTTGTGAACAGATTCAGTATTAGGTAACTAAAGTTTTATTCTATAAAATGTCTGAAAGTCTGTCCTTACTTTTCATTTCAATATGTTGGTATTCTCTCCAGTTCCTTTCTGAAAGTCACCATATCTCATAATAGGGCAGAAGGTGACATAACATCCTGCTTGGTAAAAAGCAGGATTTACAGAAACACAGTATGTCAGTTCAACATTGTCCATTTAACAAAGTTGACATCACTCACAATAGCTTTTAGACACTAAATCATTGACTAAAAATAACAGTAATTTTTTGTTTGTATTCCATGATTTATCTTTATTTATGTAAACACTATTTTTTCCTTTGGAATATTTATTTTTTACAGGAATACATATATATATATATATATATATATATATATATTACTATATGCATTTTATGTTGTCTTTAGGTTTACAGTCATTGTTTTATGGAAAAATAAAACTTCCTGAGTTAAGTAATGACAAAACAAGGATATGGGTTTTCCAGGTCTATGTGATCTTTCATTTTTAGTGCGCAGCTCTGTCAATTAGGCAGTGTAGATTTTCCAAAGATGGAAATGGAAGGATTATGGCTACTTCTCATATTTAGACTGTGCATTTCATATGCATAATTTAGCCATCAGAGATTACAATAGATGATGCCATAACTCACCATGAGAAAATGGATATCATTACAAGGAAGAGATTTGACCTTGTTTGAAAGTTTTGTTAAAAAATGAAGGTGGGTCTTACATTTTCTGATAATTTTTCTATTATTACCATCTTTATTATGAAGCATAGAGTGTGCCATTAAAATCTGCACTTACAAATATCATGACCAGTAACATTCAAATACCATGTAAGAACCAACTTGTTACTAAAGCAAATATACATATATATATATATATATATATATATAATCTATACAGATAATATATACATCTCTGTATATATATAACTTACACAGATAATATATACATCTCGGTATATGTAACCTATACAGATAAGTATATATCAGATATATACATAGATTATATTATATGTTATATTAGATACATTAGATAAAATACATCTCTGTATAGATATATCTGTATTTATATATATATATTACATCTCTATATTTATTTTTAATATGGTAGTGTATCACATATGAAACCATGGATAGGTTTTGGCTTGGACAAGTCTTTAACAGTGAGCTATATCCACTCCCCTTTCTAATTTTTTATTCTGAGTAAAGGTCTCACTCATTCTCTAAATTGGCCAGAGAAGACTCAAACTTTCAATTCTCCTGCCTCAGCCTCTAAGACAGTAGAGGTTATGATAGATTCCACTATGCTCTGCTCTAAATTTTAATCTTAATTTTTGTCTCCAAAGGCAAAAACAATAACCTTTTAAAATGTGATTATATACAGCACAATAAGAAATGTTATGCTTAGAAATATTTATGTATATAGTGCTATTGACAAATTGAAAACTCTAAAATATCTCAGAGGAGAGAAATTCTTCCTTGTGAATATTTAAATAAACTTGTGTTACTATTGGTTATTTACCTATATTTTAATTGGAACATTTTCAGCTATGGAAAAATATTCATCTGATAAACATTTTCTGGTTATTCTGTTATCAATCCACTACTCTGACTTCATAAAATTCAACTTGTCGAGGTGAAAATTGGTACCCAAAAATTGAATTTGGTTATAGTAGATATTGTTCACCTCAAGGGAACAGTGGAAATATTCTGGAAAAAATATATATGGTATAAAATTTATATATATATATATATATATATATATAATGGTATGTATATATAAATATATATATATGGTATAATGAAAACAAATGAATGGTTAAATAGAAATTGTATTATAATCAAATACACATTGCCATTAATCCTCCACAGAATCCTCCTCCTTGTTTTGCAAATGTTTATGTCACCTTTCTCATCTTTCTTGCTATTTTCTGAAACAATTCCAAAGTCTCAGTTAACGGTGTCGAGTTTTGTTGTTGTGTAACCAAAAGTCCTGAATCCCTTCAAGACACTTACTTTCATGGTCATTTTAACTTTGCAGAAGGCCAGAACTCACATGGTACCAGCACCAGTCAACAAGGTTGATGTGGCTGTGCCATAATACTTTTTGAAGTTTACCTTTCCACTGGATGGCACTCAGGGGTATTCACAGTATTTTTCATCAGATCTCAAAAACAGGACTTATAAAAACGCTTCAGAAAGTGGCAAAATGATGGAGTAACTGTGTTCAAAGCAAGGGGAAGTATTTTGCAGGGGATGCGTGGCAATGTGTTTTTTAACATAACAAAGACTTTTTAAAATTTAACCATTCAGAGAAAGGATAGCAAGAGAGAGCACAGAGAGAGAGAGAGTAGAGGGAGAGAAACAGAGACATAGAGACACATGCTGTGGCTTGGGTTTAGAAGTCCCCCCAAATCCTCATCCAGTCATAGGTGAGGCTTTTTCAGAGGTGGCTGAATCTAGAGTGTTTTATGCTGGGATTAAGAGTGTGTGATTACTAAATCTGCCCAGTGATAGGTGTGGCACTGCCCTAATCCTAGTAGCCTAGATAGAATATAAATAGGGGCAGAAAGAAGCTGCTGAGGTCACTTCCTCGTTCCTCGGCTTGCTTTGCTACCTTCTGCCCACCGTGAACTATGTTTCCTCTGTGATGCCTGTATGCCATGCCACCCTGCCTTGGGGTCAGCCAATTATTCACTTAAACATCTACAATTATGGACTAAAACCTCTACAAACTGGGAGATAAGCGAACCTTTCCTACTTTAACTATGGCTGATAATCATTTTGTCTCAGTAATGAGAAAAGTAACTAAGGCAGAATTTGGTATCAGAGAAGTAGAGTCGTTGCTATGACTATACTTGGAACTGGATTCTGGGAAAAGTTTGGAAAGGTTTGGAGATGCTGGCTGGACACGCAGCCCTAGAAAACCTTACTCTTAACTTGATGGAAGATTCTGGTCAGGTCTCAGAAGACCAGAATGCTGGGAAGGACTACATTAGCTGTTTGACTCCAGATAATGTATGTTATGCCTTGCAGAAAGCTGGCATTTTTTACTGTTTGTACACTTTGCCTACAACTGAGTTTAAGGAAAATGGACTAATTAATCTGGCCACAGAAATTTCAAGATTAATATCTAGTATCTAATTTTATATCTAATGTTGAGGTGGAGTCATGGGTACTTTCAGGGGCTTTTAGTCACATCTGTGTTGAGACTCAGGAGAAAAGAGCCCAGCAGAATGATTTAAAGTGTTTTAAGTTTGGCCGGAAAGGAAGCTCCAGTAAAGTGGAGGCCTTCAAAGATGGAGCAAAGGAAGATTTGGTCGCTGAAAAGACTAGTAAGAAGAAACAAAGTATTTTAGAAGAGAAAACAAAGACAGCCTGAGGACACACACAATGAGCAGGACTCCAAGCTTTGTGGTGTCAAAATTGCAAAAGTGAAAGACTTTGCTTCAAGAAGAGAGCCCTAGAGTAACTTGATCCAGAATGGCAGTAATCTAGGGAAATAGGTCCTTGGGATTTGACTCATAAGCACTCAAATTTACTGTCAAGAGAGAAGGAAGCCTAGTTACTGCTTCAGCTGGTGGCAGACCCCAGCATCACCCATTTGGTGCTGGTTTTAAGTATAGCAGAATGCAAGAGCTGTGGGATCGGGAAACTTCCACCAGGATTTCAGAAGAACTGGGAGGAGGCCAGGTAGTATGCCCCTGAGAGAGCAGTGTTTGTGTGAAGCTGAAGGTGCACTGCCTACCACAAAAATCTGGAGGAGATAAACATGGATCATCTGAGGAATATTGAAAGAGGTAGCAGAACTAGCCCAAAGAGAAGCTGTGGGAGGTACAATTATCCAGAGTGCCATAAGGGTGGAGCCACTATGCCATTTGTAGTTCAAATCTTGCCACAGATCGCCTTGGATCCTGGACATGAAACTGCAGGGCCTGATGTTTGCCCTGCTGGATATTGGATTTGCTTTCTTTCCCATTCCTTTCTGTCACCCTATTTTTACCTTTGGCAATGGAAATGTCTATCTTGTGCCCTTATATGTTTGAAGTGTTTAGTTTTCTTTTTATTTGTACAGGGGCTCAAAACTAAAAGTTTGACGTAAATCTCAGAGCAGACTTTGAAGTTCGATTTTTTAGCAAAGCTGAAACTGTTAACACTTTGGCAACTCTTAGAGATGGAATAAATGTCTTTTGCATAAAGAGATGCCCATGATTCTGGGGGCAGGGGTGGAATGTTATGGCTTGTGTTTAGATCTCTCCCTAAAGCTTCATCTAGTCATAGGTGAGGGTTTTTTAGAGGTGGCTCAATCTAAAGTGTGTTATGCTGGGATTAAGGATGTGTGAGTACTAACTCAAGTCCAGTGACTGGTTTGGCACTACCCTAATCCTAGTAGCTGAGATAGACTATTCAGAGGGGTAGGAAGAAGCTGGTAAGATCACTTGGTCCTCTTGCTTGCTTTGCTACCATTTGCTTGCCATAAACTTTTTATCTTCTGTGATGCCTGTGTGCCATGCCACCCTGCCTCGGCGACAGCTGATTATAGACTGAAACCTCTATAAACTGTTAGCTAAATAAACTTTTCCTCCTTTAACTATGACTGTTCGGTATTTTTGTCTCAGCAATGAGAAAAATAACCAAGAAAAATATAGTGTTCCATCCGTGGGAAAATCTTTGTGGACACTACACACTCCAAGGAAGAAGGAAGAAGAAAAGAAAGAAGAGAAAAATTAGAAAAGAGGAGAAAAGGATTGGGACGAGGGAAGGGAAATAACAATGCAGTGAAGAAATCAAGACTGTTTCTCAAGTGGCAGTTTCTGCCAGGTTCCATTTTGGTAACACATATTTGGAATATTTGGAAGTCTTTATAACATTCAACTGAAATACTTGCTATTTTATGTATATCATCTTAAATATTAAAGGTCACCACCTGGGAGGATCCCAGTTTCCTTGCGAAATAAACAATTTAAAGAATAATTATGATAAAATACTAGATGTGTAAGAAATAAGTTTTGTAAAATAGATATATAAAACAAAGAGATTTAGAAACATTATCAGAAAGGAGCAATTTTCAAATTTCAACCTCAACTGCAAAATTTTCTCATTTTCTTAAATAGCTAAGAAATTATTAAATGTTAAAAATGCAAATAGTACATTAAATTTGGAAAACCCAATTCTGTATTTAGGAAACAGCCCAAAGGCCATTTAAAAAATTATCTATTGCTCAATTCTACTAGCTATGCAGTTTAGGGAATTAGTTATAGTGAATCACAGACTTAATTCTGTCATTCTTTTGTCTTATTATGACACCAGATGTCCTTGAAACAGCATATCACAAATTACTTGATACTTGTTAATCTCTTTTTCCAAACCTTTTGTTTGGATAGGATGGAACCACCAACTTGAAATTAATCTCAATAAAAAAAAATAAGCAAAACCCAGAAAAGAGGCATAAATAACATAAACAGGTCCTCTTGCACTCGATCTTCCTTAAGTGTTGTGCCAGCTCACTCCAATTTCTATCAAGGGACTATACATTACGTGACACCTTTTGAGCAGTCTAATGTTCACCAGGAAAATGAGAGATGCTGCAATGATTTTCATTTGCTTACTCACTTTGATCCCAAACTACCAATGCTTCTCCCTTTCCTGAATCTTCTGCCTGAAAGATTTAAATTGGTATGTCTTTAAATAAGAAGGTTATCTTTAAGTACTTCAGATATTTTTGTATGGCTTGATGTATGACAATTTCATTTAATTTCAGTGCTTCAGTTATGAGCAGTTAACAGTATCACAATTGTATTTTTTTCTGTATGAAATTTTCAAAGATGTCTATAACTCTCTTTTTCTGCATGAGGGGTACATTAAGGTTTTGGAGAATTGTGTCGTAGAAAGCACTAGAGTGGAGGGAGAAAAAGAAGTCACTGTCACTTCGGTTCAATGGTTTAGTTGATCCCAAAGCAAATGCAAAAGGCAACCATCACCCCTGCTTATGAGACTTCTCAGTTTTTCTCTTAGAAGGTTATTAGTACCCATGTATTTGCTTGCTTCTTCTTATGTCCAGAGACTACAGGGGGCCCTCCTTTAGCAACCACTTGGTACAAAACATTACTCCGGTTGTAAATTTAACAACGAATCTAACACCTCTGAGACATGAAGCTCTGAATCTCAAGCTTTAGCACAGATTTTGAACTATATATTATAGCTTGAGCTGAAAATTGAGAGCATGTGTGTAAGACACTATGAACTCTTTGTTACATATGCTAATAATGTTTTCTTTTAACAAAGTCAAAGTCATTTTCCAAGATTATAAAAGAGCTGAAATGAAGCTCAATGGTCATTAAGTTCAATACTATCATTTTGCACTTGAGGACACTTAAGAGGTGATTTGATTTCCTCAAAATTTTATTAAATTACGCTATGTTTCATTCCAGATTTACTCTGGAAAATAGGTCTTGGGATATCAGTACCTTTCTATCTTCTAACTTACCTATCTTCTTAGAGTCATCATGAGAACAAGTATGTTTTTAAAACATTACATTAAATATTGGAAAATCCTTATTACTCCTACTTGACATTGGATTGTAATTCAGGTGAATTTAATTTTTTCTCAAATTGTTCATTAGAAAAACATGGCCAGAATGATTAAGAGCTCAACTACATTTAATCAATGTAGATAAGATATTTAATAGAATGTGAAGCAATGAGTGATTCTACTAATTAGATTAGGGAAGTTTTACTTTGTAAAATATGGTGATTTGTATTCGCCAGTAAACTACTAACAATGAAAAATAAAACATCTTTAATTTATGCAGATCACATCAGTAAGGAAGGTAGTTTGCCCCTCTCATCCAGTGGTAAATGGATGGCGTTACCCAACTTGCTTAGGCATTCTGGTTCAGAAAGTAACACACCTGAAGTAAAATTGTGGTACCATGGCTACATATTTTTGTAGTTCAATTCATCTATAGAAGAAAATAGGTCTATAGTTTTTGTGATGTTATAACCATTTTTACATTTTAGATTTTTATCCCCAGATAATTACCAAATTCTTTGATAGGAAAAACTAGAACATGTTCTTTGAGAAATAACTTTAATGAGTTTGGTAAATGAAGATCTTTATGCATCTAAACCTCAGCTTTATCCTTGATTAAAATAATTGTTCTCTGTATAAAGCAAGAATTAAAAATGAGTCATAATGTAACTGCTTTTCTTTCAAAGACTCAGTATAAAAACTTATTATGAACGCTTGCAATTGTAAAATTCTGAACAAAAAAGTTTTCAAATAATTTCATGATACTCCCATTAATTACACATAAAATATTTTTCATTTAAAATTTGAATATTCATTTTAAATTTTTTGAAGAAGTATTTTCCTTAGTTAACTTTGCAATTGAACATTAAAAAGTCTTTCAAAGCCTGTAAGACATCAAATTACTGTTAAACCCAGATATTTCATATATTCATTACTTCATTTGTGAATTAATGTCAAATTTGATTTATAAATATGGATGAATTGTACATATATTGCCCTTCTAAATATATTATTTTGGAATTTAACTCATTTCTTTCTTTAAGCAAATTTAGATTTGAAAGTACAGGGGTAACTTGGCTCAAGGATACTTTTGTTTGCAAACATAAGAGTTTGGCCAAATTTTGTTTTTGTTTGTGAAGTCTCCGTCAGATGATTGACACAGCTGTAGCCATCTTCCCTGCATCAACATGAACGTGCTCATCTTTTCCAGAATCATGGAATAAATGAAGTTCATGAACTGAGGCACCACTGTATAGGAAACGGAAAAAATTATTCAAAATGATTTATCATAATCAGTGCATTAAAATACACATAGTGAAATGAATCTTTTACAGATGAGCATTCTAGAAAGTGGCAGCAAAGATTATTCAAAATAATCAGATATGTTTAGCACTTTGATATAAAGTATGTCACAACATGGTCTGCAATATTAAACAGTCCATTGAATGACTGAATCCTGGGTTCTTTGCAATATTCTAATTGGCACTGTTCCTATTCTTTTTTTTTTTCATTTATTTAAACCACCTGAAAATGCTTGCCAAAATCCCTAAATTTCAGGGTCTAAGACAAAATTATATACATTCGAGCATACTTATCACCCACTTTCATTTTTAGCACTAATTGTGTTATTAATTCACTGAATCTACCTTTTTTACATTACGTAAAGAGGTACTAACATATATTGTTTTAAGAAAACTTAAGAAGAGAGACCGTGTCTTAGGCTTATTTGCAGCAAATAAATAAAGAAGATAGCAACACTACTTTCCTGAAGGTTACTCATTGGTGCAAATATCAGTAATGCAACTTTAAACAAATAAAAAACCATTGATTTTCATCTTTCTGCCATAACTGGAGTCTCTGTTTATATTACCTGAGGTTATAGAAAGGCAGGAAAATATTCCCTCTCAGTAGAGAAAGGGAAAGAATGCTGATCAGAGCATTTCTTTCACTCAAAGAAAATTGTAACATCTTTCATTATCAAGATGCTTTTCTAACAGTCCCTGGGATACATCTTCTAGTATTCCCCTCAACTAGATTGAAGGATAAGAGACTGAGTTGTCTTGCCTCGGCAGAATCTTCCTCTGTGGACTACTGACCCCTGCATGTGCATAACAACAGGAGCACAGTGAAAGCTAGGACTCAAAAGACAAGCTCTTGGTACCTCAAAATTCAAGTCCTACAAAGGCGTACACACTCCAATAAGTGAGCCATTTCCTCATCGGGGAAATGACTCGACTGGTGGAGATTACCAACCAGACATAGTGATAGGTGAGAGGGTCTTCTTAGGCAGTGACTATTTTATAAAATTATCTTGAATGCTCTATATACAATTTATCTGGAATCTATCTTCTAAATAAAAACATAATTTCCTATCTAATTATATCATGATATCTTAAATCCTCCACCCAACCACCAAAGATGATCACATCCCTCTATCATCATGGGAATGTTTACACTCTGTGGGCATTCATTTGTAGTTTCAAACCTTACAAGGATCTACTTCCATCTCATGTATGCACATTTCTACTTAATGCCTATGGAAGGTCAAGTACAGAATTAGTACACATGGATATAATAAATATGGATATCATAAATAAAATGATACAATAAATATGGAAACAGATGTATAAAGTAGTGTAAGACACTAAAAATTGTAAAGTAAGTCATAATGAAAAGTATTATTTGTAAGCAAAATTACCCAGTCCTTCAGATGTACATTTAAGTAAATATTACTGATTGATTCTATATGGTGTCCAACACAAATTAAAGGTATAGTTCTATTTATATAAAACTAAATGAGACAACCCACTAGCATTATATTAAATGTAGGGAAATAATCTTAAACTTTTCTCAGCTATATAAGTATTTTCTTCAAAAACGTTAGATTCATTCACAATGTAGAACTCTTAAAGTACTACTATTTCCCATCTCAAGCTAAAAGAGCTTGAGAAGAAGTCAATGATTGTGGTACATCTATGATTAACTGTCAGGCCAAGTAGTAGTTTTCAAAAAGAAATTATATCATAGAGTTCAAGAAATAAATGTTTGAGCTTCAATTTAATGCAAGTTAAATTTAAATTTATGTGGGATAGCACTGTAACAGTTACAAAATATACCTTTCATGCAGAGGCCATGTTTGGTTGGTGACTCAGATGATACTGCCTGCGACTTTGTAATACACTTCTGGAAATCTTAGTGTATAATGTAATCTGTCAGACTTAAATATTTTATTTTATTAATTCTACATCTTCTAGACATGTACTTTTAATTTAATGACTTAATAAGTATACATATAATATTTCAGAGCAAAATAAAATGAGTTATTAAACTTTTTATCATCCAATCAAATTCACATTTTTGAAAGTCCACTTAAAAATATTGACCTTCAAATCACAATGGAATTACCATGGTGAATTCCTACCATCTTGTCTAGTGAAACTCTGTACTATCTTTAATGTTTTACCTAATAATTATTTTCTTATTCTCTTTTCAACAATCTTCCACTCTTATATCTGGTTAAATGAGCGATGTAGTTGAGGATAGTGATATGTAATATAACAACCACTGTTAATTCGTATTATTTTGTCTTGAAGCCCTGTACCACTTTCAATGTTCTTGCTTTGGTTTGTTTGTTTGTAATGCTGGTAGTTTGCTATTGTTCTTTTGTTGTTGTTGTTTATTTCTCATTTGCTACTCTCTTTAATATAAAATTTTAAAATATTGACAATTTTTCTTTGTAGACCATTGCTTATATTTGTTTGTTCTTATGTAAACAGATAATATACCTATATTTATTTAATACATTTCATTATATACACTACAATATGTCTAGTTCTGAGAAAAAAACATTCTCAGCTTATTGAAATACATACACATATACAAGTGTGCACAGATATATACATATTCTAGACACACACTCACTCATATATTTAGTAGATGTAGAGGCCTGAGGGTCCATGTTCTTATTTCATTGATAACTCTATCTACATAGGACCAAAAAACTTATAGCCTCAGTTTTTTAAAATATATAAATGAGGCCCAAGCATGCCGTCTTCTTCAGGTGCCTAATCTGGGCTTGAATTTATGATCCTCCTGTCTCAGCCTCTCAGCACTAGAATTGTAAGTGTGTACAATTGTTTTCCATAACTTCTTCATATTAATATTTATTCTACATCCATGCCAGACTATACGATTATGTAATAATTGTATAAAATGTACATTGGTATAAAGAAGTGGTGCCTCTATTCATGGACATAATTTGCTCTACAATTGTGGCAAACAGTCATGTTCATATTCGTGTGGGGAAGGTGGTTGTAGTCATATTTGTCACCTGATTAGAGTTTCCAAACAAAACAATCACCAAATTTTGACTGCAAGTTCTTCTGTTTGTAAACCAAATTATTTTCAATCGAAAGCATTTGTGAACCAAGGCCCTGCTGTCTCTTCAATACCTACGTTCCCCAATCGTCTTTTTGGTTACACAATATTATATACAAGAAAGGAATTTTCATGAATCTACATAACATTTCCTGAGGTGAGTGATGATAATCAGATTCATTTATGCTTTTCAGTACTTTCTACATATTGACAAAATCCAAATCCATAACTCCAACATGGGCCTCTGTCCTAAATTCCAAACTCCAAATAACACGGCCAATAAAACATGGCCATGTATCTTAATGTGTACAAATTAGGATCCTGATTCTCCTGGATCCAAATTTCTACCTATGTACCAGCTCATTCACAGTAAAAGCCAAGTCTTTAAAGCAGCTAACCAACCTTCTAAGACTTCACTGTGCTACTCTTCTGACCCTCTCTCGAGAGTTTTCCTTGCTCTTCGCTCTCACATATCTGTACAGACACACGAGGATCACTCTTCCAGTTATAGGGCCCAGGTATTTTTATAAAGTACGCATCGCTGTCAAGCTAATTTCTTCTGAGAATAAGTTGCCACTCCCCAGAAAAACTAATGCTGTTAACCACTCTTGAACAATAGCTTGGAATTTCTGGTCTGTGTTCAAATCAACACTTCAGTGGAAATGGTACCAGTACTCTTTGAGGTAGCTGAATATCTGCATTTTTGTCTTGTTTCCAAACACAAGTGTACAATAATAGAATTCATTATATTCTAAACTGGAATGGTCTATCCTGTTCTTATTAAGTGATAACATGAATATTCATCTGAATCTTAAGAGATAAATATGCTGTCATCCATAATCTGAATATATCTTTAATTGAAATTATGTAAGTATTCTACTTATGATAGGCACTACAAAAATTTGTAAAAACAGTGACATAGTCCAAAAAATAGAACAAAGTAAATGAAGCCAATCTCTTGCATAAACTTTGAATGCATTTATAGATAATTTAATCCTACAAGCTCCAATCATGAAAGCAGTACTGCTAGTCAATTACTTTAAATCTAAAATCACTTTCTACTGACAATAAAATATTTAACCTCCATATTACCTGTATACTTATGGTCTTCTTTATGTCACTTAAGACATAAATATAAATGAAGAAGTAAACATAAATATATTGTAGTATCAGGGCAGAAATTTGAACCTTCCTAACAATATATTATTTATAATTGTACCCCTGAAATAGTAATTTCTTTTCTGTGTATTACTAATCCATGTTAAAGAAGTAGAAATATACCCTTTCTATGCCCATGAATTCATCAAAATGCCATAGGTAATAGTCAAAACTGGAAGTAAAGTTAATATATTTAGCATTTGGAGAATGATAAATTAGTGGTTAGATGTTCAATTATACCGTTAGATGTTCAATTATATAGCCATTAAAGAGAATTTTACATAATATTCAATCATATTTAAGTAATTGTGTTATGATCAAAAGAATAACATGTCCCATGTCTTGCATCTTCTTTCAAAAGGAACAGTATTTACAGCCTCATTTATATCTGATTTAATATTTAGAAAAAACCTTTAGATTTAGATTTGGTTTTGTTTTGTTTCACTGAGACAGGGTCTCAATATGTAGTTCAGGCTGGCCTTGAACCCACTATGTAGCCCAGGCTGGCCTCGAAATCATGGCAGTCCTCCAGCCTCAGCCTCCTGAGTGCTGGAATCATATGCGTGGGCCACTGCTGGCCTAGATTTAGAGCTGGTGCTGGAACTCTAACACTGTAGTGATGGAATGAATGTGTAGGGCATGTGAGAAGGATACAAAATTTGGAGCCCCGTGAATTCACGCGTTGAAATGCTAACCTCTAAGGGGATATTAGGAAATAAGGCTTTCGGAGGTAATTTGATCATCAGGGTGCAGCCCAATGGATAGGATTAGTTTGCTTATAAAAGACAAGAGTTTACTTTCTTTGCCTTAGTGTTCTGCTACGTGGAGTCATGTCAAGAAGGTAACCCTCGCTAGTACCAAATACTGGACTTCTCAGGCTCCAAAACAGGAAAATACAGATCTGTGATCTAAGTTACCCAGACTGTGGTAATTTGACTGAGCAGGACAAACTGACAAAGATAATATATCAATATGCAAATTTATTTTTAAAGAACAATATGGATATTTACCTTTAAAGAGTTAGGATAAATAAAATCTACAATTGATGTTATTAGGCAACAAAATCACAGGCAGTTTCAACTTCCTGTGTCTTTATAAATACTTTCTAATAATTATTTGAGTTTACCATAATTTAATACCTTGCATTTTGGTTATCTTTGCTATATACATAGAAAACATCATCTGTTACTGAAGTATGTTCTAAAGTAGAAAAGGTTGTACAAATAGTATTACCCTGAACATTGTTGATTTTCTTTTCTAGTTTCCCTTTCTTTTGTCTCATATATTCCATCATATAAATTGTTAAGTTGGACTTTTAGTTACAAACAGACTTCCTTTGATCTCAAAACATTCCCCTTTGTATAACATAATACAATATTATACAATATAATACCTATGTATTACCTATAATACCTATATGAACAATACAATACCTATGTAACAATAAGTCATTTTTAGAAATTTTTTCTCAGTCATTGTAGGTATGACAATATGAAGTGTCATCAGAGATAGGTTATAACATTTATAATCATTAAAGGTAAAAGAATATAAATTGTTCTGTGGTTAGATTAAGGATCACCTTGTACTATTAAACACAAGACTCTACACACCACCCACAGATATATACTAGAGTGTATTTTATCCACACATATGTTGTAGCTGAATACAGTCATCAGATTTCATTTTCCAGTAAAACTTCAGTTGAACAGGGATGATTACTAATAATCACTACACTGAAGCTTTGTAGGAAAGTAAAACTGGGTACTGTGATTAAGACATGTACATCATAGTACAGAACTTCCTAATTCAGAAAATGACTATATAATTATAAATTAATAAATAAACCTTGACCATGTATCTCCACTGGCTCCATTTGATTGCTACTAAATATAGAATAAGAAAACAAAAAATAGCATGTGCACTAGTGATTAATTACTATTCACAAACATTTTTTGGACTAAGCAGTAATGAATAACTAGAAAAAGAAACAGAAAACAAATGTCAAGATTTGTTGCCTATAAGGAATGGGGATGGCCATTAAGAGAAGTAACATTAAAAACACAATTGTATATTTATTTTCTGCCTATACATTCTATTCATCATTGTCCTTTAAGGAAGAAAAAGTTCCTCTTTTATAACAGGCAAATACTGACATAGAAATTAAGATATTAATCAATTAACTTATCCAATTATGTAAAAGTAGCCTCATTCTACATTAAATGGTTGCACTAGCCTTTATAGATTAATTTACATTGATATATTTTGGTGCTGACAGTGCGTGGAGTTGATAATATTCTTTAATCAAATTTCTTATTCAGGGGCCAGGGCATAGCTCAGTGGCATAGTGCCTGCCTGGCAAATGCAAGGTCCAAGTTCGAGTCCCAGTACTAAAAAAGAAAATGAATTCCTTATGCATTGAAGTAAAAAATCTGATCAATATTTTAACACAATTTGAGTTAGCAATTCAGATCCTGAACAAGTCCCAAGTCAAGAAATTAAGGTTCATACTAAGTACAATAGAACCATACTGACAGCAGTAAGAGTTAAGAGTAAGGTTTAATTGATACAATTTAAATAATATAAATTATATGGTAGAAAAAGAGTTCAAGGATGTCATTCAGCTTCACAGTTGGGCAAGTACTAAGGTAGAAATAGTAGGAAGCATATAACTTTGGAAAGTCAGTGATGAGCCCAAGTTAAAGAGTGTTGAGTTCAAGAACACTTCAGAACTTACATGATATGAAAAAAGGAGAATTCACATCAAGTGAGAGGACAAATATTTTAAAGCATGTAAATCAGTTATACAATGAGGAAGAACTCAAAGTACATGTTAATTTACAATAATTCTATTATTAATACAGTTCTTTTTCTGTAGCAAAGTTTTAGGTAGTAAAAGTTAATTCTTGAACAGCTTTTTAATTCAATCTCTTCTGATGTTTGCATAGGTTTACAAAGTGTTGTCCAGAGACTAGAGAGGGATCTGATAGGTTGGGTAAATATTTTATTTAAATTTCATGCTTTGGACATTATACCTTGGAATGACTTTTACATTTTTTAACAATATGAATGCTTACTCAAAGGTGATATATAGTTGCCACCTGGGTGACAGATTAACACAGGGCAAATACTGCAGTTAGGTTTGTAACCACACTTTATTTAACTGTCAGAGTCATGCTTCTGCTCCCATCAAAGAATGATGTACAAATACCGGTAAATATCCATTGATTAGGTAGCTACAATCCCACATGGCCTGTGTTTGAAATAAGACCATCGCCAGCCTGTTTGCTGATACAGAAATATGCAAGCAAGTACTTTTCTCTACATGCCAACCAAGGCTAGACAGCTCTACCTTAGAGAAGCCTTCAGGGTGGCATCCTCTGACATGAAAAAAAAACTTCTAATAGCCTTCTAGAGCAGAATTCAGTTTCCATGTATATTTTAATGGTGTTTACAAATAGCAATGTGTTTGAATTTTTTGTATCATTTGTTTCTGCTTGTAAATATTTTTCCAAGAAGTGTATTTTTCCATTCCATTGCTTCTAATAACAGATCCTGAGATACAGAGGGAAGTGTATGACATCCCATATTCCATCTATCCTAGCAATACTGGTGGAAGAAAAAAGGGCCAGTACAACTTGTAATCATAGTCAAAGAGAGTCCCTGCCCCCCTGGGACAGATATACAGACACCATGGACAAAGCTCATCCAAGGATGAACAGAATGAAGCTAACCCAGCAGGTAAAGTCAGCTTTCCTGAAGACAGTAGGAACATGAGCAGAGATATAAGTTGGGGAAGAATGAACTCTTCAAAACCATCCAATCTGAGGTTCAAGTTTGTCTTTGAATGTATGAATGACCATAGCAACTTTACTAACTCAGCCAGCCAAAAATAATTCACCTCATTTGCTTAAGCTACCTTAAGTTACACCTGGGAGAATTCTGACGTGTACAAATATACTGCAGTTTGGAATTTGATGACTGAATTAGTATCTATCAACAAGAATCCCCAGGAGTTTATTGGGTATCCTCAAAAATATACCAGGTATATTCTGAGCACTTTTCTGGTGTCAACTCAATTTGATGATGACAGCATACCATGAGGAAACATACTATTCTGATTTAACAGATTAAGGAAACTGAGATTCAAAGAGACTGTAATTCCATAAGGCCACAATCAGTAGAAGTGAGCTTCAATTTGCATAGATCCTTTGGCTTCAAGACCAATTTCTAACTTTAACTATAAACTCGTTCTTGTGGTGTGAACTGAGTTCTGATTCACCCATCTAATAGCTAAGTGATTCATTCTCTCCAAAACATAACTTTCATCACTTAAAGAAAGACGATCTTGTCTACTGCAAATATTGTTGAAGGAATTGAGGGAGATAAATAGAAAGATTGTTTATCAAAGCATTTTGTAAACTGCATAGCACTAGAAAAATGTCAGTTCCTGTTAGGTAACTACGAACTATTTAAGGTTATAGCATCTCTGAATCTTTTTTTATTTTTTATTTATTTTTATTTATTTATTTATTTATTTTGCATCTCTGAATCTTATAATTAAATTACAACAAAATTTAATCAACATGCTTCAGTCAATAACATCTCAGAAAAGCAGATACTAGAGTTAACTCATATGTCAGGCAGCAGCAGTTAATATATACTAACTAAATAACTCTGAAGAATAGTCAGCTTTTATAAAAAAAAAGATGGTGATCATAAAACTAATTCACATCTCCAATATCACTATAATTTTCTATTTTTTCACATTATTTTTACTTTAACTTATTTAATGTCTCAGGAAAAAATTATATTCATTCATCCCTGTTAATGTCAATCTGCTACTACTTTGGAAAATTTAGTAATAAATATTCTTCTGAATGACAAAGCTTTAGACAGTTTACTACAAGGCTCACAAAAATGATAAACATGGAATATTTATTCAAATTTTCTTCTGAATCCTTTCCTTTTACCTCTCTTGATGACTGCTTAATATCACAGAACATTGATAGGTTGTCCATATTCAAGTAAATGAAATGTAGCGAAATTATTCAGTATAAAGCCCAAATTGTACATCTATACACAGTTCCTTCTTATTAATATGAAATACAAGCTCTTTACAGTATATTCATTCATGCATTTAATCATTTCTTACTGTCTGACTCGCTCAGATGACATTTATGCATTTACATGTTCAAAAGCAAATTTACTTTCATCTCTGTTGGCAGATATTTGAAGGCAGAAACAACGGTGATTAGTCACACACTAAGCAAGTAAATCCTTATTATTACTAAATGTTATGATTTAGTTACTATCTCTAAACACTATACTTATATTTAATACAAAAATATCACTAAATTCTGTAGAGTCTACCGTAATGTAGCAATGAGTAGGGGCTGACGAACTTTTTCGGTCCAATCATTTACTTTGGCAATGTAATGTTTTATGGAGTTCATGAAAATATTCTAATTACATACCTTTAGCCAATCATATTAAATTCATCTGAACTTAGAGTTTGGAAACAAGAATATAAAGAAAAAAAATCAGACAACTAAAGAATGTGAGTAAAGAATATGAGGATACATACAAAAAATAGAATTAAAACAAAGCTATTAAATTAAAAGTGTATGTTATATAGATGGTATATATGTTTATACGTTATATAAATGGTAACACATTTGATCTCTATCAATGTCCCTAGAAATTCCAAGGACACTTATTTAAGCCAGTTCCTTATTGTCAATATTTCTTATGAATAATTCTTTTCCATGTCTATATAAGTCACAGAGACCTATTTTATGAAGACACACAATCAGGCAAAACAAAATATTATATAAAATGGGAAATGTATTATTTGTTTTTTACTTGTAGCTAATGAGCCACACCAGAGTAATATTTTTATCCTGGCTTAAAATTAAACAGATACAAGCATAGATGGTGATTTATATTTCCCTTATTTAACTTTTTATACATATGCAATATTATTTTTAAACTCATTTTTTATTCATGTGAGTTGGATTGCAATTTAAATCTAGAAGGTTTGATTTCATTAAATATTTTTTGCTTCAATCAAAAAGTCTGTACACATATGAATATTTCAAACAAGTATCATTTATTTTAAGATTTTCAACATTGGTTTATTAAGTATCACAGTGAGGAAGATGTACAAATAGGGTCTATTTTTATTTGAAGAGACTACATTAGAGGGATTCATACTTTTTTAGAAAACTTCCACATATTTCATTGTTACAAAAGAACAGCTCTAGTCAAGATAGTTGCACATTCATGATTTGATATTTCTACCACTTGAAAAACATAGCAGTCTTAAATGCAGGCATTAAAGAAATCCAAAATATTCAAAATAATGATGAGCTCATGATAAATGAAACCAAAAGGGAAATGCAAATCAGCAAGTGGCAATGAACGGGTGATTCCTCAGTTTGAAACTGGCTAGAAATTCAGCTCCTCTTGGTAAAAAGATGAATAAAAATTCTTGTGTGTGAGTTGGGGGACCATAGACAGCTTCTCCCAGAAACCAGAGATTGGGGTAAGGCTCCTTTCTTGAGTGAGATTTTGAGTAAACAAAACACGTAACATCAGCACAGAATAAAGCTGAAGTTGTCTGAGGAGTCAGCTTTATAGAAGGACCAGGGTTTAAATACAGGTATCTTCAAACAAATTAAACTAAGCCACCCAGAAACTCAGTGAGTGGGCTCAAACATCTCTGAACTAAATATGGAACACAGGCTGGGTAAGGCAACCCAGGAAAAGTCTGTAAACCTAAACACCTGAACAAATGTACCAGATTGAAAAGAAAAATTCCAATGATAACCCCAAATTTGGGACTCTTATTTACTTTAGATTAAATTTATCTTACAAAAATAAGTAAGTTTAGTATGTAATACTGTCCACTTAAAAGTATATAATAGATGTGAACAAAATACCTGTTATGCAAAACAATCATAAATTTGAGAAATTAGTAATATAATCATTAAAACAGAAACCTCAACAGATAGACAATGATCTAGATTTGATACTGTTTAAAAATAGAAATAGTGAATTGGATGATGCAGTATCTCTCAGCATTTCAACCAGTATTACAGGAAAAGTTTCACCATTTCTTCAATTCTGTATGATTCACAAAACAACTCATAGATTAAAAAGAAAGTGAGAAAATTATCCAATTCACATCACAAAATGAAAATAATCTGAAGAGTAAGATCAATAAGAATAGTATAATAAGAAGTCTACAGTGTAATTTCACTTAACACAAGTAAAAGATCTTAAATATCTGTAGTAAAAATCAGAACTATATTGAAATGTTTTTAAACTTTATGATTAATATATTAAAGAATAAAACTACTGTGAATAAAACCATTTCTCCTCAGATAACTTGATCTTATCTTTATAAATGAGCAAATTATAGGAGTTAGCCTTACATAAGCACCATAATAGAGGAGTGATTAAACATTTCAATCATAGACAACACTCCGTTACATTAGTGGTCTTAGGAAATGTCCTTATTTCTTTACAACTCCTCACCATTTTGCCTAACTCTATTTTGGTCTGTGAGATTTATAGCTATTATAGTACATATTTTACTGAGTTTAGTAGCTGTCTTTCTCCACAAAAATAGAAGCCCAGAAATAAACCTTGGTACATTTATTGCTGTCTGTCTAGCACCTACATGTCATCTGCGGCAGCTACAAGTTCCTTCTTCCTGATCCAGCTGTGCCTTATTATTTATGCCCAGTGAGACAGTGCAGTTCCAGATCAGAGGTGAGACTGAGGCATCTCAGCAGAATCCTCACTGTCTTTTTGGTGAAGTAAAAAAATAAATTAAGACTTTAGGAATTGTTTATATTTCTAAATTGTAGTAGGACATAATAGTAATCTGTGAAATTAAACAATCAAAAACTGGTCTTGAACCAAATGTCATATTTTAGTTAAGTTTTTCTAGTAATTCGTTTTTATTTTATTTTCCAAAAGCATTATTCTACACAGATTTTAAAAGTCTTAAAGACATTTCTTTCATTACAGGTATTTTAAGATACACTATAATAGAGAACATAGAACAGTTTTACTTTTCTTTTTTATTGATTTCCTAAAGGGATTTTATTTCACTGTAATGATCCAAAAAAGGCTTCCACATCATTTATCTAATCAAGTGTCTTCTTTGCCATGTCCCAAGTGCATCTCATGGACACCTTTCTCTACATCTCTCTGTTAAAGTCCTGCACCCTTTGTGTTCTGAAGCTACTGCGATCATGAACTGCTGAACACTTGAGTAAGTTTTTTGATATTTTAAGTGCCTTGATTTAGCTTCTTATACCCTAGTACCTAATACAAACTTGTGAAACCATGAAGGGTTATGTTTTCAAATTCTTTTTCATTTTCTTTTTTAGTATAAAGTATACTATTGTTCCCCCAAATGCACTTACATTTTAGATAATAAATGTAAAACATGTTGGCCTGGGTAAGTTCTATGCCAGCAATTATTTTACTTAACAACTTCATTGAAATACAGTGATAATATGTTTAGAATAAAAATTAGGAGGTCAGTGACAGATCTTAAAAATCTTCCCAAAGGGTTAAAAGGTATCATATGGCAGAGATCCACTTTTATAGCAGCACAATTCATAATTGCTAAATCTTGAAAACTGTCCATCAAAACATGAATGGATGAAGAATGTGTGGTATCTACACACCATGGACTACTCCACTGCCATAAAGAAAGACACACTTGAGACATTTCTAAGAACATGGATGCATCTTGAGACATGTGCTAAGTGAAATGAATCAGACACATTGTCTCTCACATGTGAGAACCCAAAATTACAAATAAAGAGCAAATCGAATGATAGGTAATAGGAGGTGGGAAGGTATATCTCTCTCAAATGAGAAGGGGATCAAGAGATGGAGGGAGGAGAGAGGTGCGGGAAAGAGAACAGGTGAGAAGAGGAAGTGCGATGCTGTATGTACATGCACCAGCTCCACACAGGAAAGGAAACATTATGTATCACAAATTTGTACCAAGAAAAATAAGCAAATAAAAAACTGAAATAGATCATGGGAAACACAGCTAAAGAAAATGTGTAACTTCACATAAAAATATGTAAGTAGACTAATATAGGTCTTTCTGGATAGGACCAAGGTTTTAATTAATGATAGAAATTGATTTTAGGAAATCAATTAAGATCAACTTCTAAAATTATACTGGGTTGCTGTATGAGGTAAAAGGTTTCAGTACTGGAAATAGTCAGACATAACCTGGAAGAATAAGTGTCTTTTCTGCGAGTATTGACTGCATCATACTGAAACCCTTCCTAAGTCAAATCTGCTATGAATTGTGCGAGGACTGATTGAATGATTCTGGATGAATTGGATGATAGCTAAAATTTGTGTCCATTTCTGTTAAAAATCAGCATGGTGCTGCAAGGAAACTACAATTAGGAACATGGTAATGAGAATGCCGCTGCCATTTTCTGTGAGTTTCCTCTACACCATGCAATGAAAGCTTTTCTAGCGTCTCTGCTTTGAGACTTCTACCAATCTGGCAATGTAGCATTCCTATTTTTTAATTGAGGAAACTGGCGATCGGAGAAAATGAATTAGAGTAGCACCCCTTTCCAGTGGAGGATACATAACAAGACCTCCTCCACATGCTTGAAACATTCAATCATCCTGTTCATTTCACCACTGATCTTAGCAATCTCAGCATCTCATTAGTTTTCTTGCCTTGGGACGTCAAGAACTTTCACCTTGTCATCTCCAGGAGGCGTTTTCATGCATCTCTAGCATGTTCAAGTTGCCAGCCTCACTATTTGGGCCCACTTTAAAATAATCTAAGGATGTAAGTAGGTTAAATCCATACTGCTATAACTTAACTTTCTTGAGTTCTGTACTCCTTGCCTAGAAAAGCATACAACGTACTCATTTTTTCTAGACTTTAATAGAATGTAGAATTAATTTTATTGAAATATTCTTCAAAAATTTCGGTGCAAACTTTTTGAAGAAAGACCAATATATAAATTGTCACTCTACAATCATTCTTAGCCTCTCAGAGCACAATTTAGGTCCATTTATTATAAACTGTTTTGCCAAACAGAACATGTAATATAATTAATGTCATTTTATAAATACTAAAACATAATTCAGTTTTTCAAGTCTTTCCACATGAGACTGAAAGTCAAAATTTCTGGGAAAGATCATTGCCTGGCTTCTTCAGTAAATGGAAACATCAAATAATAAGGAATTGATGGTACAACATCCTTGAAAATACTTGGGTTAAAAAAAGCAAAATACCATGTAACATATACACATTAAAGTCTTATTTTTCCCTTTTGAGGTGATGAAAGTTAAAAATTATATTCTTGTCTAAATAAAAATTTCCTTAATACTATATAATTTTCTGATTCCTAAAACTGCATACTAAAACATTGTTCGGTCTTCATAGTGAACATAAAGTAAACTATATAAAATTATGGGGCCATCAAGCCAAATGTCCAGGAACAATAAATTTGGAGGAATTTTGCACATTTGAAAACTAAGCAGTAATCATCTGCAAATGAGATGCATTCAACACGATGCTAACTGTAACCATCGTGTTCACAGTGAGATACCCTTTTATAGCATTCACCAAATCATTTCTGAAAGACCATTTGACAGGCTGAATTGCACATCAATATTTATCAAGTAGAAAATAGTACTCTTATAAAACTTCTAGCTAAAATCTGATAATTTTTCTTTCATTTTCAAGTAGAACAAAAATCAGTAATTAATCCAAATTTGTTCACTTTGTAACACATAAAGAAAAACTTGTTTACTCCTATAGCCATTTCATTTCTGAGTCATAAAATATTCTTTAAGTACAATAAAAAACACTGACAGAATGCATAGATTATTAATAGGTGATAACCTTGTGGTTATTATTAAAAAGAATATTGTTACTTTTAAAAAGTTAAAATGTTACACATGAAATATTCATAATAAAGCTAATTTTGATCATAGGTGCTTAGAACCAGTAGAAAAAAAGACTGAACAAGAAGATTGTGTTGTTACTTAATGCTAACATTGTTCTTTAATTGCGTTCCCAAACCTCCAAAAATTGCAGACATGAGTCTTCTTACTTCTAAATTAATTAAAAATCATAGAAACAGAAATCTTAGTTCATGCGCCATGCAAAACAATATTGTCCAATAGAATTCTATAGGATGAGAGGAATATTCCAAAGTTTCTCACACTTCCCATAGGATAATTAAAAGCTCCAAGAACCTACTGAATATATAAAACCTAAAGAGTGAAACTAAGAAACTGAATTTAAAATCTGGTTTAATTTGTGACTGTTTAAAGTTGAGAACCAGCTGAGACTAAGATTTGGAGGTTTGAATAATGAAACTGTCTGTGTGTTTCTTTGGTTCCAGGCCTCTGGTATTTTCAAGGGAGTATATTGAGATAGAAAGGGGATGGACCCCCAGCACAATACTTTTCTAACTTAAATACCAGTGAAATTGACCCTGAAGTGCCCCAAGATAATCTTAGACAAGCATGTTAAGGGCCTGGAATAGATCAAGATGAGTGGAATCATGGCACATAGGAGGGTTTAAAAATAGAAGTCACTTTAGAACCCCCAAAACCTAAGTGAGGCGCTCCATGGCCCTGAGGCCTGTTCTGTACAATCAAGTTCATGATCAACAAATAGAAATGTCTTTCTTCTCCACCTAGGTAGTTGAATTTCTATTATATCCTAAGTAAAATCTTTGAACTTCATTTTCCATGCAAAAAGGCTGTTATGGCCCCAGTGGGGACTCATTATCGATTCTCCCACTGAGTCCTTTGGGAGTTTCTATTCCCCGTGGTTAGTGAGGAATGACTTTTAACCTTGGCCTTCTTTCCTTCATTTTTTGCCTTTAGAAATGTCTTGCTAGCAATTTTCCCTGCTCACTCAGCTTCGCTGTTTACTCTACATAGATGTCACTCTAATCTGAACTTTCATTCCAACTTTCTCCAGACTAGCCCAGGGCACCAGCCAACTGCTTCAAATTTCAGCCTGAATGCCTTGGCACCCTTTCCAATTCTAGATATTTTAAATTGAACCTTTACCTCCTCCAACAACAGCAGCAATAACAAAAACCTTTCCTATTCCATGAAAGACTCCAGTTATAAATAATCAAAATGCAAACTATCTTTGGCTCACCATTCCTATCCCAGTGACCAAATCAAGAACTCAGATTAAGGAAACAGCAGAGTTACCCTTTATCCCTGACTTAATGTACAGCCAGCATAATTTAGGCATGTTACTATAATTGCCCACGTTTTAATTTCATCACAAAAGTGAAAACAATCATAATAACTTCGGCTTGTAGATATTCTAAGTACTTAGTATATATTAACATTTGTAGTCACTAAAACAACTGTGATAATAGGTGGTATCATTACTTCTTTTTTATAGATTAAAAACGGAAAAAATGAGCTAAACAAATTCTCAAAATCTATCACAATAAGAAGCTGAGATTCAAACCCAGTACATACATACTGTCTTCCTCATAAGAATAATGTACCTACTGATTCTTTGGTGAAGACAAAGTCTACCAAATACTTGTCAGTTCATTTCTATTATTGTTGTAAATTTCTATATTGCAAAATTCAGAAAGACCTTGTCCAAAATAACTCTTCCTATAGTACTTATTCTTGAACTATGTGTAGATGAATTATACACTGCCTTTTATTATAGCACTTGATAAATTCCATCTTAGTACATTGTATCGATTTTAAGCTGACTGAATCTAGGAATAACATATACCACTACCCTAAGCTCAATAGCCATTAGTAGAATTAATATATATTGATTTTTAAATTTATTACTGTGACCTATATTCGCTCCACGGTCTCTAAGAGCCTGGTCTTATGTTATGGTGTGGATGTGTGCTCACTCTGACAATTCTTATTTTAGTTTTCATTATTTTTAATATTTTAGCCTGAGCTCCTCCTTCCCATATCGTACTGCTTCCTAGCCATGCTCCCCATCAGCTCTTGTGCTTATGTGCTTGGCCAGCCCCTGTCCCTTGTACATTCTTGTAGCACTGAGCATAGCCTCAACTCCCCCACACAGGCAAACTCGCCCACATACTCATGGGAGCCCCAAGGTCTGCGCACAGATGCCAAGCTCAGAGATTACACCCAAGGAACCTTGATTGTCTGTGAGACACCAGTGTGGGATCATCAAGAAAACAATGCTGTATTGGAAAGTTGTTTCTATAATTGCTCGGTACACTTTTTTTTGTGTGAAAATTAACAGGGTGGAATTGAGCCCTTCTACAAGGAGTATTTTGTTTGAAAATGATATGCAAATCCTTGAAGGCTAACATGATAGAAGTTATCATCAGTGTTTATGTTTAAAATGTTAATCAAAAGTAATGCATATAATATGGACAAATAGCTGTATGCAAAGTGTTGCATATATGAAGCCGGGCATGGTGGCCAATGCCTGTAATCCCAGCCATCAGGAGGCTGAGGCAGGAGGTTCATTGTGAGTTCAAGGCCATCCTGGGCTACAAAGTGAGCTCAAGGCCAGCCTAAACTGCATAGGGAGACCCTCTCTCAAAAAGACAAAAAAAAAGTATTGCATGTGTGAATGTCATAATCAAAATGTGTATGGTTTATATTGAGATAGTTATTATTAATATTCACATATAGTTTTTATTTTACCATAAACATTTATTATTTCCACAACAAAAATATTATTTAAAAATTGTTTTAGTGACATTTCATTAATCTGTGTGATCATCTGCAGTGCCATAATGTTAGCAACATCTGGCAGTATCTCGTACCAGTAATCTGAAAAGCTAAATTTTACTTAAGTGTGTTTTATCTTACCTAATATTCATTTCTCAATGTATCTGTTACTCTTTCTGTCACATCTGTGCAGATGACTGATGATCTGAGTGGCTGCTTTGAGGAATTCAAAATTTCAAGGACAGTATTTCCATTTCAGTTCATGCTACATCTTTCCTAGGCAGCTAATGTCTGCCTGCCCCTGGAATTACGTATTACCTAAAACAAGTATTACTCTGTAAATACGGGTTTTTTTCCATCATCTATACAGAAAAATAGAATGCACTGAAAACAAGCTCAGTCATTTTGTTTTCACATAGGTCTTTTTAAAGAACTAAGTTGCCATTTCCTTTGCAGGAAAAATAAACTTTCAGCAATGTTAACCAAACAAATGATGTATCGTCTATACACGAATAATGCAAAAAGAAACCCTAATGCTATAAAGCAGAATGAAAAAATATTGTAAACTTTTCTGTAGTAAATATGATCTTTAAGTCATTGAACACTAGCATGTTAATGTAAGCCAGTTATACAATCTTCCCACATAAAATCAAACCAGCTTGTTTTCTAAAGTGAAGCAATGTGAACAGTTGGAATTTCAGCCCAGAGCACTGACCAAACAAAAATAATTTTAGAGGAAGCTATTGAAAACAAAATCTTGAAGAATCAAAACAAAAGAGACCCTACTAAAGTTTGGGCGAGCTGGACTAGCAAGGCAGGCATGAATGCACGCCTGAACAAATTTGGATGAAGGAAAAAGTGTATAAACAGGAAAAAATTTAAATAGACTTTCAAAATTATGTTGTTCTGGGAATGTAGCTCACGGGTAGGCTGCTTGTCTACCAGGTGTAGAGCTCAGGGTTCCATCCTCATCACCACAGGGAAAGAATTGTGTTAACACAGTCGTGTCTTTCTATGTCTTCTCTTCTGAGAGGTCTGAGAATCAACCCTCGCTCCCAGCTCCTTTACTGACACTCTAACTTATGGGAAAACATCTATCAAAGCTGCAGAAAGACTATCCACTTGTTTGTCAAAAGTGAGCCTGCTGAGAATCAACTTGAATGTTTATGTCCAGTAAAAAAAAATACAAGAGTACAAAATTGGTCAAAAAGAAAAAAAATAGGTACTAACTATTCCTTTCAATAAACGATTAGAGCTCGGTAGTACAGTTATCCCAGCTATCCTTCTATATACATCTACATGTATATATTTTCTTGTTTTCCTTTCCCTCATCCCAATTAATTTGAGGACAACAATATATAACACCCACTGGTGAATTCCTACCATCTTGTCTAGTGAAGCTGTATCATTTCTAATGTTTTTTGTTTGCTTTTATTGTTTATTCTCTTTAATGGTTTGATCCATCTTGCTTTCTCGCATCTGGTAATCTGAGCAACTTTGTTGAAGGTAACAATATGTAATATAATGACCGCTGTTAATTCCTACCATTTTGTTCTGAAACCCTGTGTTATTTTTATTGTTCTTGCTTTGGTTTTTGTCTGTGTTGTTCGTATTTTGCTATTGTTCTTTCTTTATTCCCTTTATATATGGTGGATTAATGTGCTCTTTGTCATCATATTTCCTTGAATACATCTGTAGACTAAAAACCTAACATGAAGAAAACATTGCCAAACCTTGGTTCAAACCTACTCATTAATACCCAGAAGGAAGAGTCTGGCCTGAGTCACAAGACTTGGTGTTCAGCCTTTATTATGTCATTAATTAGTATTATAATTTTGCTAGTCACAAAGGCTGATTTATTTGAGAATTTTTAAAATTGCATTTTGTCATAGATATTTTGGAGGAGTTGATGAGAGGTTGAAATGAAGTCTCAAACGAAGATGACTGACAAGCTGAAAATGCTTATGTAGGACAGCTAGTGACAGTGTTGTTAATTCTATTTTCTCTGATAGTACGGGGGAAAAATGAAGTCATGATCATCTAATATTTACACTTGTGTCTAAATTATTTAGCATGTTTTTATTTGGGCCTAAAAACTCATTTTTCAACTAAATATTATATTATATTATATATATATATATACATATATTTTTTAGTTCAGTGTTTAATTGAACTTCTTTATTATTCAGATCACATTTCTGTCTCTTCACTTTGTTTTTTTTTTTTTTTTTTTTTTTCGGTACTGGGGATCGAACTCAGGACCCTGCGCTTACTAGGCAAGCGCTTATTCCACTGAGCTATATCCCCAGCCCTTGTCTCTTCACTTTGAAAGCTCAAGCAGTAACAACACTTGAAACAAGAACAACACCCATTATTGGGAACATATTATGTCTTGGATGATGACAGATACCTTAAATTCTCCAGTAATTTTCAAAATGATCAGTTTCACAGAGAGGAAAGTAAGTCCTTATTATGGCCTGACTGTGTGTGTTCACCTCCCCCAAATTCATATATTGAAACCTAACCGTCAAGATGGAGGTACTTTGAGGTGACTCTTTGGGAAGCAACCAGTTCACAAGAGTGGAAACTTCATGAAAGGGATTAGTTCCCTTAAAAGTAGCAGAAGTGAACCAAGTCCTTCTCTCCTTCCCCATGAAGACACAAAAGAAGACACAGTCTGCTAACTGGGCAGCCAGCCCTTACCAGACATAATCTGCCATCTTCTCGGTCTTGGCTATTACGCTCCAGAAACGTGCGAGGTAAATTTCTCTTGTCCATAACCCATGCAACTTACGGAATTCTGTTACAGTAGCTCAACAGCTTGAGACAGACATTGGGAACTAATTAGCTTCGCCTGAGGTGATGCACACAGCTGTTCTCCTGACTCACTTTCTGTTACATTTTTGTGATAATTTAAACTCTTACTTTTTAGCATTATCATACCGAAGAATCTTGAATGTTATATACAAAGCTATAAGGAACTTCACCACATCACTTTTCCTGCATTTTTTTTTTCATGTAAGGTGTGGCAAACATGTATTTCCAGTCAAATTCAGGTGTGTGGGTGTGATTGTGGGTGACTCTTGTGTAATTAACTATATAGTTGCTAAAAGCCTTCTGCGATGGTTGATCTTGATTGTCATCTTGACTAAAGTGATGCCTAAGAAAATAGTAGTCTGGGAGTGCTGTGTCTGGGTGGTCTTGGAGGGTGTGACCTTGGGAATGACCTCAGGCTCAGGCCCCTTTCTCCTGAGCTCTCCCCCTACTCTCTTTCTATTAGTTGCCCTGCTGCTCTGCTAGGCTGGGTTTGCCTGGTGCTGCTGACCATGGATTCAAACCTCTGAAACATGAACCAAAACAAACTCCCCCTTCGTTAAGTTCCGGGTCTTGCATCTATTAAATTCACCAAAGAAAGCCGACCGATACAACACAGTTATGTCGCATAATATCTAAGTGCATTAGACAATTTAGAAATGTTTTTACTGTGAGATATACATATCTTTCACTCATATAACTTGAGGTGTATAGTGCAGTGGAAATTTTTTTTTTTTTTACTGAGGATCGAACTCAGGACCTTGCACTTGGCAAGCAGGAGCTTGTTCCACTGAGCTGTGTCCCCAGCCCCAGTACAGTGGAATTAACCATATTTCTTGCTATTTTGCAGCCATCATCATGATTGCTTGCCAGAATTTTTACATTATCCCAAATGAAACTTGTAGTCACTAAATAATAATTACCAATTTATCTTTTCCCTCGGTCCAATTATAACCACTGTCATACTTTAATCATTGTGCATCTGCTTCTTCTAGGTACCACATGTAATTAGAATCCTAAAATATCTGTCCCACTATTTCTGGCAAAATTTGCTTAGCATCATGTCCTCAGGATCACTCATGCTGTAGCGATATATGAGAATTCCATTCCTTTTTGAAGGCCATAGAACACCTCAGTGTACTTATAGACTACATTTTTCCAAAGAACATATGGGTTGTTCCAAAATTTGGGTGCTGTGACTAATGTTGCAATGTCCATCATTTGGGTGTTGTGACTAATGCTGCAATGAACATAGGTATACAAGTATCCTATTTTCAAATTTGTGTGTGTTTTTGCCCACAGAGTCAGCTTTTAGTGGCTGGAACAGGACTGCAGAATTGCATGTTTTATGGACAAAATTCAGTAATTCAACTCCTTGATCCCTCAGTATTACATCGGCTCGACTTCCATCATCCAATAGTGTAATCTTTTTATTCTGTAAATACATCATGTTAGTTCAGTTACACTGGCTTAAATTTGTCCTGTCACTGTCCTGCAATTTAGAACTTTAGTCTTTAAGCTGCATGACTATAAAAATCACCTTCATTACAAAACAAGTTTAAAGCTCATCTTTCATACATAAAGTGGTTGAAAAGATTTCAAATTTTAAAGAAAGGAGGAATTTCCACATGAAAAAGTACACATCTAAATTGATGCTATGTGCAAACAACCACTATCATCAATTTCAATTAATAGCAGAAAGCCTAATTCTAACACAGAACCTAACATTTTAGATTTTTGTAAGAAGTTGCATAATTTTCTGTAACAAAAAAAATAAAGGTAAAAATCTGTACACTTATGGCAAAGCTTAAAATTTCAGGATCAAAGCCAGGAAATATTGACTAATATGAGCCACGTAGTTAATTTTACTAAAAAAAAAGCAAAACTTTTTTCATGTAAATGAATATTCTTTCCTTCAACCATAGTGCTAAAAATTTCTTTGTTTTAAACTTTTGTGAATATGAATATTTCACACAATTTAATGATTTAGCATAAAAAAGAGCTCACAGATCATGCAAAAATATTTATAGCATATATAATAGAATGAGAGAGTATTCAAATACGTTAAATATACAGTTCACCCAGATGATTTAAAAAGCACTAGATATTTTCCTGGACTGTTTCTACACAACAGGTTTAAAACATTATTAAGTTTATCCTGAAACTTTGCCTTTCATGTTCTTATAGTTTATACATGCTGGTGCATGATACAAATTTGGTGCTTTTCCCTTCCATTCCAGGCTTGGTTCCAGGTAACACCAGGAAAAAGGCAAAAGTAAATAATTCCACCATTTCTTTAATACCATTCTTTCTGTTTCCCACAGTCAATTGAACTTTATTACAGAATAATTCACAGGCTTCTTATTTATTTTATCCTTCAGTGAAACCACTAGGTAACACCTTCCATGGAATCATGCATTAGATTGCTTTTATGGAAATGTCAAAATTCTCTCTTCATTGAAGGGAAATTTCTGGACTGTGAATATACTCATACATATGCACAAATTTCCTCTGTGACGTTTGTTCGTGATGGTAGCATTTGTTGGTCAGTAGGTGCTACGTGTTATGCTAAGGAATTAAAATTATTATTTTATCTACATAAAAGTGTGGATGTTTGGTTTTAAAGTATAAAGAAAAATTGATGTGATTTGTCCTGAGACTATTTAGATCACTTCTTCCTAATAAGAAGATCACTTCTTCCCAACAAAAAAAAACTGCTACTGGTGTGACTGTTACTTTATTATCCAAATGATAAAACTGAGGCTCTAAGATGTTTAATATCCTGCCCAAGTTCATGGAGTAAGACATCAAACTAATAAATGGCAATTTTACTCTATCTGTCATTGAATGGACTACTCCAATTCATTACAACAGGACAATACTCTAAGGGGGTTTTCTCCACTTCTGGACTCTTTCCCTTTGAAAACCTACTTCAGGCTCAAGCTACTCAAAGTGAAGCCTGACTATACACAGGAACATGGCACCTTTTACAAGCTGTTAAGACTTGCAAATTCCCTGGCATACTGAGTCCAAACCAACATTTAGTAAGATTCGCATAGTGCAGTGTTTTATTTTCACCTTAACCTCTGATAATAACTGATCTAAGTTCACTGAATTTTTCACACTTAATGAGCATATGTAAATCAATTAATCTACACTTATATGAGTAAAGAAAAAAATAATTGTACAGGTAATAAAAAAGCCCAATTTCAAGTAATCTTTTTGTCCCTCTCCACCCCTTTAACTTTGCCAGTGGTAGACATCTATGATGATCCAACCTCGACATGGTTATATCTTTGCTTTGCTATTTCACTCCCTAGGCTACACGAGTGAACTGAGGCTTTCTTTACTCAGGAATTCAGGGCCTGAGGCATCATCCCTCACAGAGTGACTTGGATTATTTTCTGCCACTAGATGGCAGTAACAGCAGTTTAATAATACAAAGCAAGTGCCAGCTTGCCACAGGCGCAGCAAACAATGATCCTTTGTGGGTGAGTGTTTCATTAATTGCTGGTTTTAATATAGGGAGCAATGAATTAGTGACAAATTACAGCACACTTACATCTGTTGAAGTCTGTGTTTAAATTTTGTTTTACATGCTTTTCAAGACTAAAAACAGCCTTGTTTGCATATCTCTTACCCCTAGCTGTATTATGGATAATTTTCACTGGTGAGAATATGAAAATAAATAGGTGCTTGTTATGAGATATTTTGTTAGTATAACTGCCTCCATTATTTCTTTATTGCAGAATTTACCAGAAATCGTTCTGTTTCATTTCTACAAAAGACCACACATATATGCTTCCTAAATGCAGATATTCAAAATTTCATGAAAAATCACTTCTTAGGTTGATACAGTGATATCTTCTTAATTTTTTCCTAATATGCTACAAGCAAGATCTCCTATGGAAGTTAAGTAGTAGCTGCAAAGAGGGGATGGGTTTATAGCAAAATGATAATAGGATTTTAACACAGCTCAGTGAAGTGTTTAAATATGAAAAATAAACTTGCAAAGTAAAAGAAACTAGAGAAACAATTAGTTGAGGAAGAGCTTACAAAAGAACTATTGCCCAAGTTTTTTTACTACTCACTCCCAAATGATTGACTAATTGGTTACATAGTTTTAATAATATACATTATCCAATATCTGTGTATATATGTGTGGTTAGAGATATCCCCTACGAAGTCCTCATAGATTTCAAAATAGCCATATGTTTATTATTATTTTTTTATGTTTATTATTTATATGATTTTAAAGTCTGACATATCCGTCTTCCTGTGGTAAACCATTGGTCTCACAGAGTGCTGGAAATATATATGGTTGTGTATACGTGTATGTAATCTATTTCAGTTAGGATTGACCATCCAAAAACATAATAAACAACAGTACAAGGGACACATTCCAATCTAATGATACCTAGTATGGGGGAAAGTACCTTTTAAATGAATGTATACATTTGAGGACAACATTTAAAAAATTTAAAATTCATGGGCATAATAAATAAGCAGGGAAAAGTTTGGCCAGGACTTAACTTTTAAATAGAAAGAATCCAAATGGGTTTATTTTAGCTGTTATTTTTTCAAATTAGTTTTTGATTATGTTATGCAGCAATTTTAAAATGCATAAAGTATTGAGTGCTAGACATCGTTTTCCTTAACAAGTCAGTGCAGTATAGAGTTCCCTAAAGTGCTGACTTTAGCAAAGAGAAGATCCTATTGGAAAAATACCTCTGTGAGGAGACCATCATTTTTTCTAAAGGAATCTATCATGACTCTGGATAATGGTCACGAAAATGGCAAAGAGGAACAGACTAACAGTGAGCACTGTAAGTTTGGTGTGGCGGGCACTCTGGGGCACTCAGATGCACACTCTGAGAAGCTGAAGCAGGAGGATGCAAGCTTGAGTACAGCCTTGATAACTGAGACCCTGAGGGATACTTGGTCCTACGATGCAACTTTAAAAGTATGTGTAGGGTTGTAGCTCAGTGTGCAAAGGCCCTCAGTTCAATATTGCCAGTACCAAAACAAAAAACAATAATTTCTTAGAACTTATCATATGACAATATTATTTTAAAGATTCTACACACATTCTGTTGTGAGAATGAAATAAATTATGAATCCGATGCTATGTTATCCTTATCATTTTATGTAAAGTCACCTAGTGTACATAGGCCTGCTCTTTGGAAGGACTGCATAAAGCCCTTTAATTTCCCACCTTACTGTTTGGCTACAAGCATAGTGAACTCATAAGAAATGTAAACCAACTAACATCCTTGATCAAAATCCTCCACTAGCTTCCTGCTTGGTTTAAAAACTAAAGTCAGTATTACTGACATGGCTAATAAGCCCCAGCACGGCTTTGCCCCATTGCACTAGCTCTGTGGTGCTGTTCAAATGCACTGCATTGCTCTCTCTCTGAAAACCTGACCCTGGATCCTTTCTCTGCTTCGAATGCTTTCCCCAAACATCTTTTCCTTTCTGTCAGGTCTCTTCTCAGATGCTGCCAACTCAGAAAACCTTGCTCAACCTGAAATACAGTATACCTTCTCTGTAGCTTCCTATTCAATTGCATTTTTCTTCATGTTATTCAACACTATCACAAATATTTGGTTGGTATTTGGTTAAATATCTGCCTATACCCTCTTCCTAGCCACTACAATGTAAGGAGTATGAAGCTCCAGTGGCGCAATCGGTTAGCGCGCGGTACTTATACAATGTAAGGAGTATGCTTGCCTGTTAGTATGCCTAGTAGTATAACGCTGGCCCTTACAAGCGGATCTGGTGCCTAGGAAACGCTTAAGAAGTATTTATAGATTACATTGGGTCATTTTTGTCAACTTTCCCTTCACGCTTCAGTTGGGCCAAGTCTTGCCTGGCCCATGTTGCTTAGCTGGCATCTAGGATCAATACCAGCATAGGCACACACAGCACACGCTATATTCACACATACACAGGCTTCAAATTCAATTTGAAATATTCCTGAAAAGCATAACCTTTGTTGTGCTATTGTGCTAATATTCAAGTTTTGTAAAAGAAAGATGATTTTCCTATCTAAGTTTAAGAAGGCGGGGCCAGGGATGTAGCTCAGCAGCACAGCGCCTGCCTGGCAAGCGCAAGGTCCTGGGCTCCATTTCTGGTACCAAACAACAACAAAAATTTAAGAAGGCAAAGGTCAAATGGACCTGTGCGGTAAGTTTCATACATCAGAATACTTTATAAAATATTTAAGTATATAACATGCTAAATATAAACATTAGTATATATTTAGTTACAAATGTAATGGATGAATATATATATATATATGTATATATGTTAATATAATATGTTTTGTAGAATACATACCTATGGCCTGATAACCTATATCATTCTAAACAAAATTACTGATAGCTTTTATTAAAAATATTATTTATTCTCACATAGGAATTTATTCTGTTTATTTTCCTTAAACTTTGTTCTTTCAGTTAAGTCCATGGCTTAATTTATTTTCATTCTCATCAGTATAACCAAAGTTAATCTATAATAAACCCTGAATACTTTATACACCTTGGGTGGAAGTTTGCCTAATCTCTTCTGTAACGCATTCCTTTCCAGTCAAGTACATGGTTTTATAATGTGATTTTTCTTCCCTTTGAAGAGAAAACTGTGTCTGAGGAGTGTAACTTTTCATGGTAGCCAAGCAGTGTGCATTCTGTGGTGTGAATAAGAGACAGTTTTGGAGATGAGTAACACGCGATCACACGCAAAGGAGTAAAAAGATTTTGCTCACCGAATAACAAATTACTGCATAAATATCAATTTTCTGCTTTGCCAAAGGCACAAGAGTCATTTTCATGAGGCTATCAGATCTGTAGTTACAATATCAGCAATATTTGTAATTCATGGTAATATTAATACCCCTGCTTTAGGTGAAAGACAATGATTACACATATACTTATGGATAATTATGCTTTTACTTAGAAGTGAGTGTTTCATATTAACCTGAAAGGATGTCTATGCTATACAAGCTGAAGAGCCATCCACAGTAGCAAAAACATGCCTTCCCCTCTGACAAAAGTGCTGTACAAATACGGGACCACGTTTTTGCACTTAGAGGACTTCATGTCAGTGAGAAAAAAGAGCTGCCTCGGGCAAGAGGGTGAGCAAAGGAGGAAATCATGAGAAACTTTCTGTTTTGTGTTTTGTAAAGTACTGTTTTCACAACTATAATTCTATATAATTACATACATGTAAATATTTATATATACTTATGTAATTTACTTAGATATACTTACACGATTAATTTAAATGTATTCTGAATTATGTTTTTATATAATATACAGTTACTTACCTGTAAAATACATAATGATATATTATTATATTCTGTATCATCTGTGTGTGTAATGCACACATATGTATCTATCTGAATTAACCAATCAATTCAGGTGTTTTTCTCCTTTACTTCTGAGGCTATCATTAAGCACACAATTGAACCAGGTGTCCTAGGGTAGAAAACGCTATGAGTAAAGGTATACTTTAATATCAGTAGAGAACATCAATCTGCTTTAATAAAATAGCACTTTATGAAATTACTGGTTAATAATTTAACCAAAACACATATTTAAAAGTGTTTAATGAGTCAGAAGAAGTATACTACTTCTACTATCTTGATGTATATGTGTTTCAGAAGGAAATTTATAAGTGATTAAACTTTTCTGTGAATAATAAACATATTAGGGGTTATGGCTCTGAGAGAGCACCAATAATATGTGAAAATTGGATGTAAGTGTATGAAATTTAACAGGGGTCCTCTAAGTCCAGTACAAAAAGGGATGTTATCATACCTACTGTTTCAGCTTAGTAAGTAGATCTTCTCTGACCAAAGTTTACATCCAGCATAAATGTTATTTTAGCACAGCAGAAACAGAATATATTATGTTGTGAAAGTAATACTGAGTTTGTGAGCATTTGTACCAAAAGGAGAAAAAAAAACTTTAAAAACAAAAGAACATTGAGTTGGAAAGGAAATGCTTTTGTTGACGTTTCTCAAAATAGGAGCCTACTACAGCTTGTCAAGTCCAAAAATTATTAACTAGAAAAGTATAGTTGAAAGTATTTTGGCTTCACATAAAAATGTGCTCTGACATCTAGAGGTTCTGCACAGATTCTGTTGTGGATTCTAGCATACAAATTAGAACGGGAGAAAATCAGCAAATGTGGTATGCCGTAGAGTAACATTCAAATAATGTCTTTCAAATAATTACGGCTTACTGTTATGTCAGAGTCTTTCGTTTACAATTTCATTTTGGGCCGGGGGATATAGCTCAGCGGCACAAGCGCCTGTCTGGCAAGCGCGAGGTCCTGAGTTTGATTACCCGGCACCAAAAAAAAAAAAAAAATTGGGGGGGCGGGCTGGGGATATAGCTCAGTGGAATAAACGCCTGCCTAGCAAGCGCAGGGTCCTGAGTTCAATCCCCAGTACCGCAAAAAAAAAAAACAAAACAAAAAACAATTTCATTTTAATGCTCCTGAAAGAAAAAAATAAATCACTATATGATCATCCATAAAGATTTTCATGAAATAACATATCTCAAGTGTTCACATTTATTCTCAACAAAATATATCAAAACTAAAGCATCCTTATTGAAATAAGCATTTAAAGAATTTAAAACTGTTAATGTCAGTTAATACTACCTTTCTTATGAAAGTAGTCATTCCCTTAGATTTCCTGAAAAACACTACACCTTTCACCAGTACTGTCAATATTTTGCAAGGAATAATCAATTCAAATTATTGCATGTCTGCTCTCTAACTTTGGAAATACATAATTTCTAGATGTCAGATTTAACTGGAGTCAAAATTAATTAAAATATTAAAGTAGGTACATCCACACTTAAGTTTCTATTAAGTCAAATTATACTGTTGTTACTCGTATTGTTTGTAAAATATCAATAATTTTATAGCAATGAAATACCATCCTATGATTTCACATTTAAATCAATTTATTTAATATCTATAAACTTGTAAACATTTTTTAATCACCATGATCTTAGTGAAATACCACTTTTAAATACAACACTGTTTTAGATGTAATGTTGAATACAGCATAAAAATCAAATGTCTAAAATTATATTTCAGACACCTTTAAATTCTCTAGAAATGTTTTAAAATAACTTATTTTATGTATTACAATTCATTTCTTAACCAATCATATTTGCTCTCATAGCCATTTAGAAATTATTTGTCCATAACAGTAACTAAATTAATTTGAAGTAATGTGAAGGTTTTCAAGAACATGTACTTATTGATGGGGTTCTATAAATTATATTCCAACTCTGTCAGAAGCTGCAGATATTAACGAAATGATTGATGGGCTAGTCTAGTTTTTCAAACAGGAGAATATTAACGTCGGCAGTAGAATGTTTTCCTCTGTTGACCTAGTTCATTCAGAGTTGGCAAAATATTTGGAAACTGAAACATTAATCAAGCTCATCTCCATTCCTGACCACGAATATGCAGAAAGAGGAACGCGGCACTGAAAATTATAATCCAGTGTTTCAGGATTTTCATTTTTGAGCTGATACTATGTATTTTCAGTTTAAAATCCTATATAGCATTTAAGTAGTTTAAGTCTGTACATTGTACAGTACACACTGTATGTATTATATTAGTTTTTAGAGCGAATATTTGTTGGTCCATTCAGTTGAAGTAGATTACTTAAATTCAGAGTAAAGCTCAGTAAAGTCAAAAACCAAGTACTAAAGCATCTGCATTTGTTAAATAAAATAATGCAAAGTTCCAGTTATTTCACAGGTCATATATCCTTACTAAAACATAACCGAATACACAAAACTTCTTCATTAATTGTTAGAGCTTGTTAGAGCTTTTAAATGTGCCACCAAGTAGACTCTGCAATACATTAGTTTAAGGTGTATCTACACACTGGAAAAATTTGTTAAGATTTGAAGAAATCATATCAGAGATCCACTATACATGTCAGTTAAGATTTATAATATTTTAAAATTAGTGTTGTACATTGCCAAGGCAATCATGGTGTTAGTTGCTTCAAATTTCCACATATTGCGCTATGAAATTACCAGGGTGCCAGATAACTTACAGATTGTTACAAATAGCTTTTCACTGATGGAACAAGTAGTGATTGGGTAAAAACACTGAGCAATCCCTTTCAAACTCTGTGACCAAAATGTAAGAAACCCCAGAGGAAGGTTTGTGAGGCTCCCATCCACGAAGGCTCACTTTAGACCTAGAATTCCCTTGACTTGCTATCCCCCCTCAGTGGAGCAGGAGGGTTCCTCACTTGTTACTATGAACAGGATGTGCTCTGTTCCACAAGGAATCTTTCCTTCGAGGTGCAAGGGGACATCCAGAAAGAGAACATCCGGAGCAGGTTTGGTGTTGCATCTGATTGTTAGTGAAAGTTTGTACATTTGCATAAATCACTCTGTAATTTTCAAAAAATCTTGTGTCAGTGTTCTATGAAATAAGACATACAACTCCTATCCACTGTTTATTGCCAAGAGTCAAGAAAAACTGCCAATAGAGAAAAAATTCCCTAGTTTGTTGAGGAAATATAATGATTCAGTTTAACTCACAGTGTCAGTCTATTGGAAGATAATTCAGGGTCAGGTTGCTCAGTTTCACTACAGAAAGTAATGACTACCCAGGATGCTTTAGATTATGCTGCAGAACCAACAGTCCTAAAATTGCAAGGGAGTAGTTCTCTCTGATGCTAAATGTCAGTTACAGGTGGCACGGGACTGTACTAATCATAGCACCGCAGGTAAGCAGTGTAACATGTAGCTTCTAGCTCAGAACGGGAGAAACTTGCAAATAAGATCAAGAAACAGCGTCGATTAAATGCTGTGTCCTAACAAGGTGTGATGGGCAGAGGACTGTAATCCTAGCATTTTTGGAGCTGACCTGCACAACTTAATGAGCCCCTGTTTGAAAAAAATACAAAGCTCTGGGGATGTAGCTCAGGGCCATGACTCTAGAGTCAGTCCTCAGTACAACCACAACTAACGCTCTGTCCTCAGCGCAGAACTTATTGGCCACAACTAATTTTTGACTGCATCTAAACCATAAGAGGACTAGGGAAACAGGATGCATACGTCACTGTGCCCAGACCAGGGAGAATCACACACACTTGCTGTTTAAAGGGATTGCTGTTTAACTAGCAACCTAGTATCTATGTTTTCAACAGTATAACCTAAAGTTACATTATTTTCCATTAATTGTAATTTTTCAAAAAAATTAAATCTATTCAAATCCAAACAATTTAAAATATAGAACAGGCAAATTTAAATATATAAATGATGCAAACAACCATTAAAATTTCTGCAGCGGGAAACATTACAAAAAGATAAAAAGATCTTATATTTACACACTATAACACAAGTGGCCAATGCTTTAAGTGCATATTAACAATAATGGTGCCTTTTAACAATGAGTTAAAATAAAAATTCCCCGCTTCACATTATAATGGTTGATGTCTGATACTTGGGTGAAGAACATACATTTTAAACTGCATCTGTCTCATTTCTGATGCAGCTAGTTCCTGAATCCTGGAACCATCCGGGAACCTGGGGCCAGTGTGCTCTAAGCAAGAACCAGAAGTATAAAGCTGAACTGGAGGAAGATGGAGTAGAATTGAAGTCGATATAGTTTACACAAGTTGTCAAAACTATGTTACATTTAAATGCATCAAGAAAACACTAGACTCGGCAGTCTCAGAGATGAATAGCATTGCAGCAATAGTGCCTCCCTGTTCTGCACAAAAACCTTGAAAAACTGATATGCAGCTGGCCCCTCCCTATTCAACAATGGAGGACAGAGGCATAACATTGTCTCTGCAGATGGCTCCCAATTTCATAACACTAACCCAGGTCGCTTTACTGAATAGCCAGATTCATACATCAACTTCCTACTCAGTATCTCTCCTTCGATAGCCCTTGGATAAGTCAATCTTCCCATGTCCAGAACTGGATTCTTGATATCTCTCCTCTATACTACCCCTTCTGATTGCATCTCAATCTTTATCAAAATAAATATTCCTTAAATTACTCAAGCCCAAACCTGGAAACCATGCTTGATTCATGTTTTCTCCTATTGTTTAAACTAGAAATGTTTTCACATCTGTTTTCTAAGGCATCCAGCAAAGCCTTTGTTTCCTTCGAAGATTCAGACTGGACTCTGACCAGTCTTATCATCTGTTTCACTGCCATCCTAGTCTAACCATCATCGGGTCTCATGTGGGCCACTGTAAACACTTCCTAACAGTCTCTTCAGAGATATGTGGTACATGTTCATCCAAATTTCACTTTTAAATAATGAATAAATATTATAATGCTATAAACAACAAAAAGTAAGATGACAAAGGAAGGATAAAGAGAGATATTAGGAAGGAAGAAGGAAAGCCAGAAAATAAGAAAGGAAGAAAAGGATGAGGAGGGAGAAGGCAACGTGGAAGAAAGGAGAAAGGGAGGAAATGCAGAGAAGAAATTCCCACGGTACAGCTTCTGCAAATCGACGTGGCGCAAACACGCCCACTATGGCTGCTTTCTGGTGGCATAATACCTCCGTCCTGGAAAAGAAGAGCAGAATGACTTCCAGTGAGCTGAGAAGAGTAGGTTCCAGTGGAACACTGGTTCTTCCTCCTTTCACTCTCATGCACACAGCAACCAGAGATGCTTGAAATTCATGATAACCTTCCTCTGCCCAGAGCTCCTGAGATGACCTGCATTTCACTCAGAGTAAGATGTCAAATCTTTTTTTTTCCAGTACTCAAAACTGAATCCAGGATCTTCACACTGAGCAATATCCCCAACCATTTTTGTTTTTTAGGTTTTTTTTTTGGAGACGGGGTCTCGCTATGACATTATGTAGCCCAGCCTAGCCTAGACCGGGCTCAAACTCACCGTCCCCCTGCTCAGCTCTCAGACCGCTGTGGTTATTTCTGCACATTGCCTAGCTAAGACCTCTATTTTTGGGGGGAGGAGGGTATCAGAAATTGAGCTCAGGACCTTGTGCTTGCTGGGCAGGCACTGCGCAGCTGACCTACATCCCGGGCCCAAGACGTCAGGTCTTAGCCTGAGCCTCAAAGCCAGCACAGACGGTACCCAAAGCCCTGCTGTCCAATCTCCACTCTCTTCACCTGTCAGCTCAGCTGTCTCGTGGTGCTTCAGCCATCCCGGCTTCTTTGCTGGTCTTCAAACCTGAACCCCGCCTCCAAGCCTTCGCATGAACGATTGCCCTGTGTGGGCCACTTTGCCCTAGACATGTGCTTGGCACTCCCCTAGCCTTTGTGCAGACAGCCCCTGGCAGGAAAGCCTGCCTGAATGTCTGACATAAGAGGGCAAAACAGCCTTTAATCCCTCAGCTTCCTTTAGTGCCCCTTTATGGCACATTGCACCACCAGACATCTATAAACATAGGTAGTTATTCTTATCAATTCATTTAGTTTCTTTCTCTTTAAGGACAGGCCTAAAGATTCACATCTGTATCATCAATGTATCTAACAGTGCTAGTCATGTAATGAAGTAATAAAATCTTACTGACTAAAAAGACATACAGCATACAAGCAAATAAATGAAGGAGGTAATTCCAGGTAATGACAAGTGCTATAAAAATGAAGAAAAGTGGTGAGTTACCCTATGGTAGGAAAGGGGACGAGTAGTGGCCTGTGCCTGGTGACATCTAACTTGAGCTTAGAATGATAATGTCCTTAGTATAGTATGACATGAATAAAAATTCATTAGAGGATTAACATGAAGCAACAGTACTGTGAAAGATTTTAAGGTTTTACAAAAGAACTACAGAGGAACTTGTTCCTGCATGGCCTTTGTCCCCAACCAACTTCATACCCCTGGAGCCTGTACCCTGACTGTGGACAAGGCCAGGGCTGAGGAAAGAAGGCAATCCATGGAGTCAGCAGCACGAGCCCCGCGAAATGCCCACAGCTATTTAAACTGCAAGAATGGTGTGGGATTTTACTCCAAAAGTGATGTCTTCTTGCCAGGTTAGAATTGGAGAAGAAACCAGTGCAGCACCCACCACGTTGCCAGAGTGTTACATCAGCCTCCATCTGAGGAAGGGCTTGTGTAAGACTGAGCCTCCGCACAGCCACAGAGAAACTACTTCAGGTTTGTCAGTGTAACTTCCTCTCAGGGACTCGGTGAGAAACAGCTGTGGACAGGGTGCAGGCTAAACACAGACCCCCTGAGAAGTTTAATCTCAGACCGGGAGAGATTTGGAGAAACCATTCCCAGAGAGTGTGGCTCTCGGAGGAGGCACTATCTGAAAGTGCAGCCAAATTGTCTGCTGGAAGCCTTGCCCTGTGACCTACAACCTGCAGGCTGATTGCTTTTCCCATCAGCCAGTATCAGCAAGGACAGGCCTCGGCTCGAAGAGCTACCACAGGTCTATGTGTGGGGACAGAGGAGCCCCTGAAGCAGGGAGGGCGCCTCACAAACACAGGCTGGGCAGCTAGTCAGACAGAATTGTGATTTGCTGGATTCCCACTCTGTATTTCTCAGGAAGAAAGGACTCACTCCAAAATACAGAGGAATTTTAAAAATTGTTTTCTCTTTCTTTTTCTTCCATTGTTTTTTTTTGGGGGGGAGGTGAGGCATTTTCTCATTTCTTTTTTATCTGTTTAACTTTTTCTCCTTCTAATTTTTCTCTTTTTTCTTTATTTTTTCTCTGTTTTTCCTTCTCTTTCCTTATTGTTCGTTCTGTCACTGTTTTCCCTATCTTTTTTCTCCTCCTCATTGCCCATTGATTGTTCCAAATTTTACTATTCTCATTGCCTAGTTCTCCACCTCTTCTATTTTTACTAGTTCAACTATTAAGCTTCAGTTAATTCAATGCTATGACTGTTGAATACTGTTCTATTTTTAGTTCCACTTAGTAGATACAACTATAGATGTCATTTCTTTGGTTTAGGGTGGTACATTAGTGGTTCCTTGTGTATATCAATATTCAGTTTGTGTCTGAGGCTGTTATTGTTGCAGTTGTTATTACTATAGTACCCAAGGTGAGGTAGTTTTTGCTCTTAATTTGCTTTCTCTGTATGCCACTGTATTGGTTGCCCTGGTGCCATTAACAATACTGTGCCCTATTCCCAGGGACATGAATACTGAGCCAAATACACTGCAGCCTCCCTTCCCAAGCAAATGGAGGTAGGGGATCCGGAGACACAGCAAAGCCCTATAGTTAGCCCTGAGCTGAGTGCATCACTGAAATGCAGACACTGAATAAAGCCATCTCTAAACTAGCAACTTAGTCTTCCACTATAATCAACCCACAACCCTCCACCGAAAAAAGCAAACAAACAAAAAATAGAAAGCCTCCAGTAAAATACCTCCAAATCTCCTAACTCTCCCAAGCTGATCCATGAGGTGGGAGGGATTAATAGTCACAGCCAAATTATTCAAAATGATAACAGACAAAATAAAAAAAAAATAGATCAATGATGTGCATGTCAAGTTCAAAGAGGAGATAACTAAACAGATAATGAACTGACTAAACAAAAGTGTCAGTGAATCTAGAGAAGACACTAATAAAAACCTTGCTGAGCTAAAAAAACAATGGTACAAATTATGGATGTCCAGTATAGAAAGTAATTAAGAGCCCATGAAAGATGAAAAGTTTCTGGTTTCTTCTCAAACTCTAACCTGTCACAAAGGCATCACTTTTGGAGTAAAATCCCACTGCAGAGATTAAAAATTCTGTTGAAAGTATAGGCAGCAGTGACCAATCTGAGGACAGAGTGTTACAACTAGAAGACAGGGCTGTTAGAGGTGACCAACTATTGAGTTACTTTAAAAGCAGCAAAAGAACATGAAAAATGGATACAACAGATGACACAGGGGAGGATAACCAAAGATTAATGCACATTTGCAAAAAATCAGAAGGCAGCACAAATATCATAAAAAACTTTATATAGAAATAATAGAAAAGTTTCCAATTATGAGAAAAGAATTTAATGTACAGATAAGTGAGGTGCAAAGAACTCCCAGTAGCTATGAAGAGTAAAGAACTTCTTCATGATACAACATAACCAAAATGCAGAGTGCTAACACAGGAACAGAATCTTAAAAGCAGTTAGAGAAGAGCAATGAATCACTTATAATGGGAAACCCATTGGAATTACAGCAGACTTAGCAACACACATTCTAAGGGTCAGGAGAGGTTGGAGCGAAGTGTTTCCAGGACTAAAATGCAAGAACTTCCAACTCAGCATGATATAACTTGCAAAACTATCCCTCAAAATTGATGGAGAAATGAGATATTTCCATGATAAAGAGAAATTCATGACCACAAAACCAGCACTTTAAAAACTCTCAAGGACATCCTATAAAGAGACAATTAAGCTAACAAGGCAAAAAGGACCAACAGAATGAATGAACCGGGTAGGGTTAGTGTTAAGTAGCAGGTAAAGAAAGGAAATGAGCAACAAGAAAATAATGCAGTGATAACAAGTACAAAACTATTATCAATCCCTCTCAATATGAATGGTCTCAAATCCCCAGTCAAAAGACACAGATTACCAGAATGGATTAGGAAATAAAATTCAACAATGCAACATATACATGCAGCACATTTAACCTGCAAAGGAATTCATAGATTAAAAATGAAAAGATAGAAACAATATTCCATGAACTTGCAAAGGCTGTGCTGTGTTCAGACAAAGGATACTTTGAGTCAAAACTGATCAGAAGATGCAAAGAAGGTCAATGGATAATGATTAAGGGAACAATTCAACAGGAAGAGATTCCAATTATAAACATATATGTACTGGACAATGGTGTACCCAATTTCATAATACAAAACCTAATAAAAACAAATCAAGTGTTTGATGCATTCTCAACAAAAATGACACCAAGTCTTAAAACGATGGAGTGAAAAGATGACATTTCATTTGAAGGAAGGAGAAGAGGAAAAAAGGCTTATCCCTTTCTTTACCCATTCCAAAGAGGGACAGAAAGGTATTTTGGACAATTCAGGGAGACATCTTTAAATTTGTACAGGACCTGACATTTTTAAAATTTACTTTTTCAAATTTATTTTCATAATTATTTCTCACCATAACTTTTGACAACAGGTAGAGTTTATTATGTCATCATTAAGAGAAAGAATCAATGACTATCAGAGGGAAACACCTTCTCTAAAATCCAAAGGCTAGAGAGAAAGGCAGCGGACCTAGCAGCCAGCTGTCCTACAGTCTGTGGTCTAATGCCCACTGTATCACCTGCCCTTGATGAAAGTCAGAAAAACATTATCTGAAAATCACTAACATGCTCAGACCCCAAGGACAACTGAATTTAGCCCCATAGATGCAAGTAAAAGGCAGTCCTTGAATGTGTGGCAGGAGGACCCACAGCGGCAGTAACTTTCAAACATGCTTTAATGCCCTTAAAGTAAGGAAAGCCTACATGCAAGGCCAAGCAGTGTGACTGGAAGTTTTAGGTTTTGCCTGAAGCAATGTTAAGTCATTTGCCTACTCCAGACCATTTGCCCAGGTCCCAGATAGAAATAAGTGCAAAGCGAAAGGAACACATCATTTGTTTCTCTTGGAATGTCTACCCTCTTTCCATCTCATTTTCTCGCAATTTAGTCATCTTTTCAGAAGTCTTTTGCAAACCCCAGTTGTGATTTCTTTCTTTCTTGAAAAAGTCTACAACATTTTCCACATCCTCCCTGGTATAAGAATTATTTGAGGAAGCAGTAAATATCTCATTCCTCCAGAAGAGCACAAATTATTTGATTAAAAAGAGTTTGTTCCTCATTTTCTTTTACTGCACACTACTTCTGTAGAGAATCTGCCACAAAGTGGGCAATGACTAAATATTTGTGGAATTAAATGCAATTGAGTAAAAGGAAATAAATGCAGCCATCAGATCCCAACAATGTATAGAAGGGAGAAGGAAAGGAGATGGAGGATATTGAGCTGAGAGTGAAATTGATAAATGAAATTATTTGAGGGAATTGAGAAAAGTAGAAGTAAATGGAAAGTGTCAATTGTATGAGCAGCAGCTGAAACAATGCATGTGCATAGTAGTTACACAATAAACACATGCTGAATGAAAAAACTGAGTGTGTGAACACAAAGAAGTTTAAAAAGGAGAAAGAACTATGGGGAATACCCTTCAAACTGAGTCTGTTATTTATAACCAAATACGAAGACTCCAATATAAATTGGGTCACTGCAATGAAACAGGGTAGCCAAGGAATGAGAAGAAATATCTGATGCCATTACCTCCTTTTATACTCTTGCATTGCAAAGCCCTCTCCTAATTAATTTCATTTGAAGCATAGTACAGTTCTATGAGGAGGCAGAAGAAACACCACTCCTCTCATTTATAGACAAGGAACAGAATCAAGAGGGTTAAGTCTGTAGGTTAAGATCAAAGTCAAGGGCAAAGTCAAAACTTGAACCAAGGGCCTCTAACTCCATGACGGGCTAACTGTGATAGCAAGGCAACATAAAGGTCACCTCTTGGGGTCTTTTGGAAATGCAGAATGTCGGACTCTATTCCTCATAACTATAGTATAATTTGAATGTTAAACCTATCCCTACATTCTTATTTCATGACATTGAATATTATAAATAACATCCTCTATTATATAAATATACTTGGAATAATACCATTAATATAAATAATACTAAATGTTACTAAATGATAACATAATTTATGCAAAATATATATTGATAAACATGAATTACAAAGGAATATAGTTCAAGCCTGTGGATATGGTCCTTAAAGAAAATCAATTTTTAAAAGAATGAGTCTCTTTTTTAATTAAAGCAAACTAGAATAGTCTTATGGGAGTAAATGACAAGGCATTCAATCATTTTCCTGAGAAAAATAATACAAAAGGGAATACAAAGTAATATAACAAGCATAATAGCATCCATCTGTAAAATGAAGTATCAAGAAATGCTTATTTTAAAACATGTTAACACTGGGGGATCTATATACACAGAGACGTGCACAATAGCTAAGGAGAAAGGATTTGATGTTCAACAGAAATCTAAGGTTTGTGGCATGCTAACTGAGGGAAATTGCTTTGAGCAAGTTTATATTATTAATAATAAATACCAATTTTTGGAAAGCAGGGCAATATGAAGCCTAAACATGGCTCCTAATAATCATATACACAATTTTTCCTTCAGATAAAAGAAAGGATATTAGTGGGCAGGTCACATCTTCAAAAGGGAGAGGATATTTTTATTTTGCATTTTTTTAAGTTCAGAGAAAGCATTTTTTAAAAAAAAAAGTGGTTGAAAGTTTAGAGCTGAGTTTCATGTTCAATTACTACAGCTTTCGAATCTGAAGATTTCGTCTCGTACAGTACAATTACTCCAATTGCCGTCCACTCATTACTAGTTTACATCTTAGTAAAAACATAAAGGGACTATGAGGAAAGCAAAGGGACACATTAATAGGGGCTAAAAAAAGTTAGAACACGTAGGTGTTCCAGTAAGAGGTGACATAATTACAAAAAGGAAAGAGTTGATTTAGGTCCAGAAAAATTAACTAAACTTTTTAGGTAATTTTTTAAAAAAACTGTGCTATCAGAAGAGTAGATAGGTTCATTAGAAAAAAAATTTAAATGACTATATATGTCTATGCAAAATGTAAAGACAGGTGTGCTTATGAATTTAAATATAAATTCAAATTATAAGAACTCAAAAGCATTTCCATAAGATACATGGCACCACACAAGTCATACTTTTATGTATAAATATTATGCAGTAATATGTTTTCAAACTTAGAAAATACTGTTTGAATAAAAGGGTTCCAGGTTGTGTAGCATGAAAAAGAGAATTTTGCAGTGATAAAGTTGTGTATGTATTTCCATCATACATTATTAAATTGGTAATAATATGATGTGTTTTATGTTATTATTGGTTTGATAGTTCTTAGAAGTCTAGTATTAGTTATAGCCATGTGACAGCACTCAAATCACAAGAAACAGTTGTCCAGTGAGTACTCAAAACCATTTCTCACTGACTCACGTGGGCACACACGGAGCTGAACACCTGCGAATTTTTGCTGTGTTTAGAATTGATTCTATTTACCTTATCACAATTGGGAAGCACCCTTTGAGAATTTTGACATCGTGTAAAGTAGTTTATTGTGCTATGCACAGCTTAGCTTCTGTCATTTACTCTTTAATTAATCATCATGTTCTTGCCACCCTGGCTGTCCTGTTCATAAATGTATTTGTGAACAACGAGCTAGCTGGTACACAGCGACACCTACAACATGATAAGATTAGAATCCAGGAAGAATACAGGACTCTGGGGTTAAACTGGGACAATTGCTGGAACTCATAATACAGACAGATAGTTGATTTAGAACAGAAAAAATTATATTCAGGTGATTTTGCATCATGATAACACATTTAAACTGCTTGATTCTCACGTTCAACTGTAAGCTCCACAAAAGCAAAGATCGTGTAAGAGTTGTATCTTATTCACAATTTTTGACCCAAAATACACACTCAAATTTATTATTACAATTATTTAACCAATTGTGGGCCACATAAATGAAGTGTGTATTGTCTGGGGTACATGTGCTTGGGAAGGTAAATAAGAACCATAGTAGAAATCATCTTATGTTGTAATGACAAAGTAAATCCCAAAGCCTTTTTAAAACATGTCACCCTAGAGGTCATTGATTCAGGTTGTAAGGTCTCAAAAGAATGACTCTAAGTTATTTATTATTTGACAAATATCGAACCTTTAATCCCCTCATATTTAGAGGTTTTACCTATAACCTCATCACAGTTGGTTATCAAGTGGTTTATCTATCTATCAAAATGTCATTTTAATTGTTTGATTCATGTATTTTCCACTTATGTGTTCCTCTGAATAATCTTATATGAGATGTCAAGTGGGTTAGTACTTCTGAAAAATGTCTGAAATTAACTGGCATGCCATAAAATAGTTACACTGCTTAAAGAATCTTCACACTAACTTTGTAAAACTCAAAGTTAATGATGTGAGGCTGGATTAGAGACCCATTGAAGGGTGTCAGTTTACAGAACCCAGATGTCAGGACCCCACTTAGATATGACCACACCAATGTGTATCAAAGCATATAAATATTTTGATAGAAGAGGGAAAAGGGATAAACACATGCATATCCAGGCAAACTGGAGAAATCAGAAAGATAAACTATAGGATTTTCTGACACAATAGCTATAATTGTAAAGAAAAGATAGTGTTTACATTTTACCTTAGTTGTCCCCCTTTTTGTCTGTTTTATAATTAGATTAAGTGGCTGAGGCAGTTTAAGGAGCAGAAAACCTCTGGAACTAGTGCTCACGGTGGTCCTTCTAGGGGTCCTCCTAGTGGTGATAACTTACCTACCAAGGGTGATTCAGAGAGGAAATGAGGCAATGGTGTGTTGGTAAATGTTCAACAACTCCAGTCTCAAAAATAGAAAAGAAAACACTCTTATTTGTAGCATTTGCTAGTTCTGTGCTGTCAATGTTCTTGCTCGAGTTGCTATCAGGCTAAGAAAACATTATTGAAAGAGGAGTTTAAGAAGACATAACTAAATTCAGTTTATTCAATCATAATCATCTAAGAATTAGGTCATATTAATAAATAACTTTTCTTATTAACTCATTAGCTACTTTTTGAAATGTTGCAAACTATATGAATTACTTAAGAACATACTATAAACAGTAGTCTTTTGAATGTCCTAAAAGCCGTCGCAGGTAATAACTCTATTTTAGTATGTGAAATCAATGTGTGACACTACATCCTTCTCATGTTTATTTGCCTCCTAGAATTTTTCCCGAGAACATTTAACACCTTTCAGAATAATTTTCATCAGGAACCCGTTTAGCAAATGTGGTTCTAGTCGCCCCCTTCTCATCTCAGTGGGCACATTATGTACGCCTTTAGTAATCATAGGTTACTGACAAGTCACTTGTATATATAAAGTCCACACAAAAAATAACACGCAAATAAATGACAGAGATTCTGTTCTATCCTTCTTGCAATTGGATTATTCTTAGGTAATTTTTTCATTGGTGTAATCATGGGTGCACCCACTTTTTACAGAGTTATTTATTGAATATATTCTATATTCAAAGTACTTTAGTCACTAAGATACTGGAACTTTTAGGTCTCTTTATTTCACTTACAGTGGCAAATGCTCTGTGGGAAGGCCAATTTTAGTCTGCGTTTTAAAAAAACTTTTGCAGTATAGAAACAAAATGCAGAAATTACAACAAAATGTAATTCAAAGGAATATTTGAGTGTGACATATCTTCTGTTATAAGGGATTTTGTTGCACACAGCAGAGGGTGTGTAGGTATTGCTCACCTTATACCTAAGACATAGCAAATCATTTTAAGGAAAGATTTCATATTCTCCTACATATCCAGTGTTGAAATGTTCATATCTACATAGTAACGTATTAAAAATAACATTTTAAAACTATCAGTCTGACCCTCAGAAAAATGCTTCCAAGTGTTCCTCTGTATGCACATTTGACAAGTTAGTAAGGTTTATGTTCACATATAAGTATTCTTAAACCTGACCATGTTTCTGAAAAATAAAGCAGAGCTAGGATAAATGTTACCTGGAGAAAAATAGCAAGATTTCAACTGTCTTGTGCCCGACTGTATAGCATAGCCTCCTTCTCCTTTAGCCACAACTCAGAAATTATCACGCAGCGTGCAGACCTTAGTGTCTTTGTATTTGTTTTCTTTTCCTTTAGAGAACTGACGGGTAGATTTTGCACGGAAGAAATAGGTAGCATTTGACCTTTGGCATAAAGTACAATCTGTTGCTATATCATAGAAACTCTGATCTTAAATTATCTCAGTAGTTCTTAAATTATTTAAAGAAACCAATGTATGACTGATTTAGGATACATGCTCACTGCTCATACTGAAGTATGCAATATAATTATACTGCAGTTGTGATACCTCAATAGTTCATTTTTATCATATATTGTTTTTTCACCAGGTAAGCAAAGATTGATGTGTCTCAACACATTCAAAGAAACAAAGCAATATGCATATGTTCACCCAAGAAACCACGTTCTCCTAGATGAAAACCAAGTATCACTATAAGGGAATGTGCCAGAAAATATTCTGATTTCTCATCTGAGAGCATAACATTGTCACTATCATGATCACAAAACTTAACTGCTTTTGAAAAGGCTCAAGGAAATTTTCCTTTAAGGTATATATTTTTAAAAAATGTCTACATACAACGAGATGATATGGTGTTCATTTATAGTAAAATACACGGTTTGTTGTATGAACGAAGTGTTTATTACAAGCTACATGTCATATGTACATACTGCCCAGTCATTTAACATCTCAGATATAGAGAATCTTTTCAAGGAAAGAGTCATCTTTTACTAAATGCTCAGTATTAAGTGTTCTTCTGTAAAACAAATTTAATGAAAGTTGTTTTGTGTAGTACCCTTTGCAACATCCTTTCCTCTTTCATTCTCTAATTTTTACCGTCTATTTGCAAACAAAAATTGTTCAAAGAATAAATTGCATGGAACACCTTTAGGTATTTGTACATAGTTGGAAGAGAAGCCAGTCTGAGCTCTTAACGTGAAACTGTGGTATATTGTCAAAGGAATGTTTTATCTATGTTAATTATACATATGTCCGCATTTGCGGTGGTTAATATAAATCTTTCTTTAATAATACAGAATATGCTACATTTCATATTTCTCAATTTTTTTATTCAAATAACATTAGCCACTTGTGTATCATGTCACAAAATTCAACTTCAGTAACTAAATGTCTCATAGAAAGGAAAAAAAAATCTTTATATTTTTACTTATAGATTCAGAAAAAATATTTATATTTACACTTACAGATTTATTCATGTATCAAGCACTGAATAAAACAAAGGCATAAATTAGGAACAGAACTATTGCTAGAGGCTATTGGTTTTGCTACAGATATGAATTTCCCATAAGCACAGAAAGACTATACTTTGTAAAAACATTAACACTACACTAAGGAAGTTTCTCACTAAGATTTCTACCTCTCGTGAGATCTAATCACAAAAATAAACATAAAAATTGGAAAATCTTGGGCAAGATATCAAAGAGAATCAGGTCAGTGGGAGAAATTCTTAAGAACACATATCCATGTTACAGTTGAGCAAAAAGGGAACTATTTTAAATGATATTCATAATAAAGCTATATTAAAATAAGCTCTATGGTCCGGCCTTTGGGAGGAGAATATCTTGACCCTTGACCTCGGGCCTCATAAAGCCAGAGAAATGAAAATCTTGTTTTCATTTTTACTTATTTTACATAAACTTACCCTTTTTTAGCCAAACTTGTATAAGGAAAACAATTCTATTCTGAAATAGCCCAAGTCTGGGTCTTAACAGTCATGTGACTTTTTTTTTCCTTCCAGCCATGTGCTCCGTATCATTTTACTCTGAAATAACTATGCGGATTTCAGCTCAACCTGCCTTTGCTTATAATGCATGACATACCCCGTGAGGGAGCCTGAGAACAGCCTCCCTTGAAAAGCAAGGTTCTCATAGCTGGCCTGTAACCATGGAAGCAGATGCCGTTCTCTTCTCACCCCGCTTACCTCTTTGCAGCCTCGAGCTGCTCCCTATTGTTAAAAGGGGTACGCCTTGATTTTCCTTCATCATTACCGAACTTGCCTCTTCTTCAAAGGGCATCATGCTGCAGGTCATTGGTCTAGACTGTTTGCACGGTCCAGAGAACAGCCTTGATGTAACCCTTGCTCCGTCTGAGCCACACCACCAGCCGTGCGTCTGCAGACTGTAGGGGGACATTGGAGATCTGTATTTGAAAAGAAGTCTGTCTGATTTTGCCATTGTGCCTTTTCACTCATCGATCGAATGAATATCGAACCTTCTGTCGTTGCATGTGTGAAATAGATAGCTTAGCAAGCACTTTTGTGCCCAACCTGTGCAGCGGGCCAAAAGGTTTTCTTTTCAGTCTTCAGATTTTTTTCTTCAGACTTTATGAATTTCGTGTTACTTTAAATTATTTATATGCATTTATCCAACTGTTTTCATGACCGTTTCAGTGACTTCCTCAGTAGTGACTTTCTTGCAGGGTTAGATGAAGCATTTCCTTTTCTGCCAGCTGTTTGGTAGCTTTGTAAGCTCTTTTAGCTTAACTTATTTTAACTAGAATTGGGGTTTTACTCTGTCCTCTTAAGTAAAAAAGTTGAGGTTTCTTTTTAAGGAGATGTTGTGATGATGTCTATCCTTTAACAGGCTTAATTCCAGAAAGGTGAACTTGAACTGCCTCCAGGTAATTTCAGTGATTTGTAAAAGTAAGTAAATCAAATAATCACATTGATTTTAAGTTAAACAAAATTGTTTGATAAGCTCTGTTTAAAGGCTTTTTTCTTTGTTTCCCCTGTTAAAAATTTGTGAGGGTGCTATTCTCAAGCAATGAAATACCCTTAAGAGCACATACATTCACAGTGGTTTATGAAAGGCACAAGAAATCACTATGACTTGTTATGTTAGAGAAATAGTATATATTTATAAAGTACACATTATGGTATGATGTAATTATAAAGTATAATATGAAAATGTTCACGTTGCTTTTTTAATACAGTTAAACTTCACTGCTTGTCATCAGTAACTGAAGTTAATACTAACCAATGGCAACTATACCACCTGCTCACTCGGAAATGTATTCTTTTATTATGTCCTTAGAGAAGCAGAATAACTGCGAAATTTCTCATATGCTTATCTTCAGCATGTACCTTAGCAATTGTTGTCTGTATGTGTCATCAGGTTTTATTTCATTTAGTCTAGCTTTAAGAAACCAGTATTCCCTACTTTTAGTTAAACCTATTTTCTCTAATTGCCACAGGGAAAGGGAAGGTCCAAGGCAGAATAAAGAAGGCTAGTGTGACAGATGAAACATAATTCACAACTACGCTCTTCATCCAGCCTTCAGTAGCAGAGGATTACGTGCAAGCTGAACTTGGTGGCAGAAAGTACAAGCTGATTTTTTTTTTTTAACATGCAAGGGTAGAGCAAAGATAGAAAACCTCTTTCTCTTCAACTGTGTGGTGTGTATTTTGTGTGTGTCTGTTTGGGATCTTACTTTGTTCCACCTAAAACAGAAGCTGTGCTGGCCAGCAGAGTCCGATGAAAGCAAGGCAATAGACTGGGAGAGGAGGAAAGAAGAAATTTAAAGCAATAAAAGTTGTGGTTTTCGCTACTAGATAATGAATGATACATGAGGAGTTAAATGTATTTCTACATTTTTTGGCATACAAGTGAAATAAAAATCATACTTGTTTCAACAAATATATGAGCTACAAAAGTAGGTAAACTTTATTTCATAAACCTAGTTTTCTTTAGATAATGACTTATTGTTTCATACTCTTTGTTAGAAGCGTATGTTAGATTTTTGATACCATTAACTTTTATGGGAGGATTGAATAGTAAACGTTATTAACTAGACGTGCTTATTTGAATATTTTACTTGCTTTCAATTGTTTGTTTCATTTTTAATGACAAGGATTTTATTTGACCCTTGTAAAATTTTTATAATTGAATATAATACAAAGAATTTTTCCTTTCTTTTTCTAATGAAGATCTCAAATTAACGAGAGCGAGAATTGCATTTTATAAATATCTGTGCATTATAAGATAATCCCAGACTTTAAAATTCATTGTAGTCTATCTGCTTTAAATAAATTTTTATATTAACCATTTGGATTTAGTTATTCCTGAAAATTGCTTGATTTTTATTACCAAACCTTTCACAAGAATTATATTTAAGGTAATATCCTATCTATAAAAACAAAAGTATGCAGTTGTTCTGTCTGCTAGTACAGCTACGATTACAGAACTTACAAAGTGCTATTTCTCTAATATTTTCTTGTCAGTCATGTTTTTGCTCTTCCTGAAAGTTAAAAAAAGCTAAATTGAAAATTGAGGTTTCTCACAATTTATTGAATTCATTCCACTTTTTAAATATTGTAATGAATAATTCAAATGCACTGCATTTATTTAGGTATTCCCTGGAAGAAAGCATAAAAGCTATAATCCACAAATACTTATGTCATACATATTTTGTTTTAAAGCATGATGCTATGATTCTTTTGATAAATAAAAGTGAAATGGTTTCATTCAACTTTGCTTTGTTGTTAAAATTTCATAAAAATATGCAATAAGCTTTCTTCATTTGTAAAATTTAACAATGTTTACACATATTATAATAGTAAGGACCTGCTTCTATTAAATGATTCTCTTAATGTTGATTAAAATATTTGTGTTCATAAAATATTACATAATTTAAAAATAAAAATATGGTTATCTATAACTGCAGGGAATATAGGAAATCATATAATCATTACCTATATGTCAATTAAATAATAAGCTTCCCCTTGTACTTACTACAAAAATACTGAATTACTAAGTACATATGTCTAAGAAATATTTTAAAACATTGTTATAATTTCTTGTTAATACAAATAAAATGTAATAGAATTTCAATAGAAAAGTAAAAAGATCTCTGTGTGTAGTAATTATTGGTAGGTAATCTGCAGAGATACTTTATTTATGGCCTAAATGTTCTTCCTAATTAGTATAGAAACAAGCCTATACACATACTTTTATATTTGATAAAATTTCCTGCTTCTGATATTATTTTATAATCCTTACTTTACATAACTCCTTTGGAAAAGTACTATAATTTATGATTAAAAATATGATTATGTGAATTAATTTTAACTAAGTATAGAGAAAAGAAAAGCTTTAAAAATCATGAAGTTATAGAAATTATTTCAGCTCTACAAAGTGTCAGTCTCTGGTATGTGGTTGATAGGACAGCTTTTTTAAAACAATAGGCTTCATTTTACTTGTGGTTGAATTCAGTACCAAATGATCATACCTAAAAGTACAATTTATTCCCACTCACTGAATATTATAAAATATCTTGGGAAAGTAATTGTATAAATCTGAGGGTCAGATTTTGCGTTAAGTTTCAAAACAGACAATTAAAAATAACATGAATCTTGAAAATGATGTTAGCATTTTAAAAAACTAATTTAAGCATTCCACACAGTACAAAAACAATAAGAATAGAGACCAGTCTATTTTATTTTCACATGCATTCTTTGCAGAGTTAACCTCTGTTTTATACAGAATGTGTGTCCTATGTTTCAGGCAAGAACATATTTCATATTTGTTTTCTTCTTCCTTCTCCTCCCTAAAACACATTTTGCTATACTTCTGCACCAACCCTCATGAAAAACTCAGTCGGAGCAGTTCAGGAAGCAGCCTTGTGAACGTAGAAACATCACAGACTTTGGTTTTATAAGACAAGTTGGATAGGAGTCAAAATTGCCACATGCGGTGTGAAAAAATGCCACCCTGGTGCGAACAAAAGGTTTAAGATGGAGTCAAAAAGCATGCAAGCTCGATGTCTAAGCTTTTCCTGTGAATTGTCTGCCACAGCCTGCAGGGTATCAAGTGGGCTGGGGAGAACAGAGAACTCTCTCGGAAGCTACAACTGAGAAACATCCGAGTCAAATGTGTTAGGTTTTTTTAGTTTTTTTGTTTTTATTTTGTTCTGTTTTGTTTTGTCTCATTTAGGCATCATTATACTAAACTGTTTTACCCAAAACAAAACAAATCCCTAAAATGTCACATAATGTGTGAAGAAGAAACTGTTGATTCGAAGTGAATTGTTAGGTTTTTCTTTCTTTCTTTTCTTTCTTTCTTTCTTTCTTTCTTTCTTTCAGCATTTCTTCATTTACAACAAAGTAAATTTACCAACTGCACTTCATATTCTAAATGCCTTTTTTCGTGGGCCTCAGTTAACAAAAGAGTAAATAACAAAGAGATTTCATTGAAGTCCTAACTAATAAAATAACCAATGTAATTGCACAGCCCATGCATGTTTATCTTCTAAATTATCAAGAAAAGATAAAAGAAAAACACTAAGAATTCACTATTGAAAATAAGTATTCTTAGTAAACAATACAATAATTCTGAATTACGAAAAAAAGACCCCTTACAAAATATACTACTACAATATGCTAGTAAAATACACTGATATTATGTCTTTCCTGATGTTTTATACTACAAAAACTTTATTTCACAGACAAAAATAATTGCTGAAATTGAATAATGTTAATAAACCCAAAGTTAAACCATCTTCATTGGCTTAAACCACTAGAAAAGACAATTCAGTTTTAAGGACAATTAAAATATACACCATTGTGCCATAACCCCCCTCCAGTCACCTCAATATGTGTGCAAAGGCACTACTCTGTGAATGATAATTACATGATGAATTATGAATAACATTTAAAGTAAATAACATTTCCTAGGTAATTGTGAACTAATCAATGCAAAAAGAAACATCTTTGATGAGCATTGAAATGATCCTTAAAATTTTAAGCCTGTTTTATTACATTTGCATTTCATCTCTTATTAAGGACTGTGTCTAAAGCTAGCAAATCCTATTGGTTATGAATGCAGGTCAAGACAGGAACACTTTTCTATTTACTCTTTGTAACACTCGATAGAAATCAATCTGTTACTTTCATTACAACCACACAATCAATTCTATTTAAAGTATAATGCAACAGCCAAGTCCAAGGACAATATGGATCCTTCAGAAAAGCTCATACCATTTGCGGGGCTGCACTTGATTCAGCTCCGAGCCAATTGTTTTCTTTCTAATCAGTATATGTGGTCATTCAAAGTAAACATGCCTAACCTGGTATTGTAATATAGGATCCAACCAAATATTCAGGACAGTTTCAATTTACATTTAAAAATTATCCTTTTTACACAATCAAAACCTTAGAAGGAACACATTGTTCTACATGGACTTTAATTATATCAAGGTATGGTTTATAGTCACTGTAATATTTCAAGAAAAAATTTTAAACGCCAATATTTCTACCTCAAAATTAGCACATTCATTCATTGACTTGATTGCCACCTTCCTCTTATTTCTCAATAAATCACTTTACTCTAGTTAACCTGATCTTCCCTTGAAATTCCCAAAATTTTTGCCTCTATGTCCATTTTTTCATAAATTGTGTATCAGTGAACAAAATATGTCCATCCATTATATACTTAACTTTCCCACAGCTGAATAATTTCAAGTTATTCTTAAATATCAAATGTAATAGTCATTCCTTAAAATTATCTGAAAACACCAGATTAACCATTGTACAGCAACAGTTAAGTCTTCAGTTGAGCAAGTTCAAAGTCCCTTTTTTATTTTTCCTGAGATATACTAAGGCACCATTAAACAAAAGTTATATATTTATCATATACAAGATAGTGTTATGATATATGTATACCTTTTGCCAAGAGAAAATCAAGTTAACATTCATTACCTCGAATACATATCATTTTTTGGTGGTAAGAAATGGTAAGATGATTTCTCTTAGCAATTTCTAAGCAATAACACTATTATTACCATGCTGAACAACTGACCTCCAGAATTTTCTCACCCTGTCTGACAGTTCACAATCCTTGACCAAGATCTCTCCTTTTCTACTCCCTTTGTTTTACAAATGAGAATACTTTCTATTATCACATCACTTTTGAGCATATCAATTGATATAGCTTCCCTATTTCCTCAAATACAGTATGTGGTACATGGATGTGTTCAAGATTGTTATTTACCAGTGTTTTAGAAACAATATTAAAATATATTTATTATCCAAAATGAAATCTGCTCCTTTCATATAAGAGGGATAGTCCAAAGTTAAACCAAACCATTTCATTGTTTTACAGAAGACTATGCCATTTAATATAAATCATACATCATTGTAATTCTTGAATTCAGCAAAGTTTTCTCCACTTAGAAAAATACAATTCCAAAGTTCATTTCAGTATTTCATTCTTTCTACAAAACATTATAATGCCACATTTTTGCTGACATTCTGTGATGTTATTATTATAACTATGGTTAAGGAAGTTCTTTTCTAAGGGCAAGAAGTAAACTAAGCTCTCCTTAAATACAGCCTGTAAATAAGGTCTGAAACTTTGAGAAACACTCACACACTCTGTAACACCTTCAGTGTTTCTGACCAGAAAGAAGTGTCTTTTTTTATGTATTTCTTTCATACACAAGTAATGGCTAATGAACCCAAAGTCAAAGCGTTCAGCTACACTGTCAACTATCTACAAGACATCCAGGGGACATTCTCATCCAAGCCACTCACAGAATTTAATTTCTGATGTCCGTGTATGGGCTCTGAACAGGCTGCAGCTCAGTGTGTGTCTATTTTTCAAAGAGCTCCCCTGCAAAGAGCATTGAAGTCTATCCCTGTTTCCTCTGATCTGCCTACCAGGCTACATTCTTCAGACCAAACAGGTACCATAATAACAGTAACCTGTGCTTACTGTGCTCTAGGCCCCTATGAACTTAATCAGAGCAAATTTGGTATGGAGAGGTCACAGAGGGATAGAAGACTCTGGCAGCAGCTCAAGACACAAGAATGGGCCAGGACACGAGAGAGAGAGGCACGTTGGAGTAAACCTTAGCTTGGGCCATTTATTATGCAACTACTTGAAAAGCAGAAGAAAGGTAATTTCAAGTAAGTGAACTAAAACTCAAAGGAAAAAGGGATGACACTTCAATCTTTACCCAAAGACAGGCAAATCAAAAGAATTCATACACTAATTTTCATATGTTTATTGTCTGTTTTTTACTTTCATTGTCATGCAGTTTTTAAATGTTCGAAAAAACTAAAAAAATACTTTATACAACTTTTTACTTTATACCACTTTATCTAATTTATGCTACTGGTATCCTTGACATGATGATACTTAATATGTTCTTCAAATTTTGTATTCATTCTCTTTCATATGCCCTTTTTGATAAAAGATAAACTTCTCAAAAATTCAGAGATGAGTTAATCCTTCAAATTCTATGCAAAGTTTTCTGGCAGACTAGGATTATTTCAAGACGATTAGAAATTCCCAGCTGTATATCCTTAGCTACTGTACTTGTCTTTAAATATTGAAAAAAATAGGGAAAGAATGTGATTTACATCCTTTTATAATTAAATTTGGACATGAATTCCCAGTTTTCATCTATCAAATACACTTAAAGAAATTTTTAAAGAAACACATATGATGTATATAAACCTAATATAATTTATTGTTTCTTTTCCAATGATTGCATTACATACTGTTAAAAAGTAACAAGCCTGAATTAACAAATTTCAAAAACTACTTTAAAAGTGTATTGTGTCCAGACTTTAAAACTTTTATGTCATAACATTATAGACCTATACAAAATGTGTTTACAGCATGTCATAAGTAAATAATGAAATTTTCACTTCATATCATTGTTTCTTTGGACTTTAATTGAAACCCTATCTTTGAGCTATACTGGTTGCTAACTGAAGAAAATATGTATTACTATGATTTGGGAAAAATTATCTATCTTAATTCATAAATCCTCAAAGCAAACTCTCAAGTTCAAATCTACTGCTAGAAGCCCAGGAAACAGGGTGAGACTCCATTTTACAAAGTAGACATTTGTACTATTAAAATCTTTGATATCAAAAACTAATGCACTTCAGTTGTGTATACTGATGATTTCAGTTAATAATGGTTTGAGCTAAATTTTTTTCACTACACCAAGAGAGAAATAGGCACTCTCTAGAAACTACATCGAAGTTTGAATTTTAATCTGGTCTTTGGTGAATGGAAGGCAATTGTCATACTATCTGGGCATAATGGCATCAGAAGAGAGCTGAAGATCCCCCTCAGACTTAGGATTGTGAGGGTAAACAACCAGCATTGTACAGAGCAATGTGCTGTTCAGTAACTATGTTCAGTAAGTTAGAGTGCACTGAGTGTATTTTCCATTTATGGTATTTTCATCATATGGTAGGTTGATCAGGAAATCACCCCAATTTTAATCTGACAAGCACCAATATCAGATTATTTTGAAAATGGAAATACAGATACTTCTAAACTCATATTTCATTTAAAACAGAAGTTGAATAAAAGTTGGAATCTGAAGGTTTTTCTAGAGGACATTATTTCTTTAGTGTATTCAGATTTTCTAAAAAGTACATGTATTTTGAAAGACTAATATGAAAACCTACAATAAATAGGCCACTGTTCCTTGGGGATATGAATCATTTAATAGAGGCCTGCTCTCATAAAGACATTTCTGAGATGACTCATAAAGTGAAATAGGTATTGACAACATTTTATATCAAGTAGTCGTTTGGTCTTAAATCCATTCACTCACTCAAATGACACTTTTTATTGCCTTTGTGCTTTCCTGGGTTTTAAGAAAAATGTATTCATTCAACATCTATTTATTGCATATCTATTTAACAGTAGCAGGTGTTAAAAATGAAATCACAAATTTAGAAGATTATTAGACAATTGTGTATTATGATAACAAGTGAGTAACAAGTGAAAAAGACAAAGAGTTCTCATGTAGGTCGGCCAAAAGTTCTCCAGAAGGCGAGATGTGAAGTGAGTTTGAGAAAGCAAAACTGCCTCGCCTTGGGAGGAAGAGCAGTCATAGCTCCTGCACTAAGAGGATCAGCTTGTACAGGGGCCCGAGGAAAGCAGAAGGGCACTGGGAATTCTAGCAGCAGTTGGAGGAGGCCAGCAGGACTGGAGCAAACCAGAGATATCCAAGAGTTAGGTCAACTCACCACTCAAGCACTTCCAGGCCACGAGGAGGAGACTGGATTTTATTCCCAGAGCAGTGGCCACTTCCAGAGCCAATCTGTCTGTCAGGAGGTGGGTGATACAAAATCTCTTTTCAAGATCCCCAGAATTCTGGGATCATTAGTTGCAACCCAAGTAATTAGACAGTGGTACATTTAAAGAAAATTTTCCCCCATGTGGCACTAGGGATTGAAACACAAGGCCCTGAACTACATCCCCAAGCATTATTTCTATTCTTAAACTTGAGGCAGGGTCTTATAGAATTGCTTAGGTTTGGCTAGAACTCATAATCCACCTACTTAAGCAAGGATTACAGACCTGAACACCTCTACCCAGCTGATAGTAGTTATTGATACTATCAAAAACAGTCTTCAAGAAATTATTGGGTGAATGACTCAGATTTTGAACTTTTTTACTACATACTTAGGTCTAGAAGTGCATACTTGAGACTTTAGCTAATGATTTTCCTTCTCAAAGAATAATGAAGCAAATTTCTTCCAAACAGTCAATGCTAACGTGTGTTACTTTAGCTATCCGTGAGGTTAGTGATTCTGGAAGCAAATACATGGACAATTCTCTATCAAGAAAAGCTGTAGCTCCTGAGTTTACCCACTAAAACAAGAAGATAATTCACCAATGACATTACTTTATTCAACTATTACTCATTTTATATATTCATTTGAAAATTTAAAGACATAATATAATCAAGAGGTTAGACTCAAGCAGCATACATATATATTTTGCTTCTTTATGTTACAGTTAAATGTGATACTATTTTCTATTTAACAGCTAGGAGTGTTCAATTATAGTATAAATAAAATTGTTGAGAAAGTATTTTAAAGTTAACTGCTTATAGTATGTTTATTAAAAGCAAAAGGAGCTAAGCACTTATGATTGGATAAACAGTTGGAATCATTCTTAGCAGGCTGTGTACAAAATAGTCTAAGAAGTTAGTAAACACAGTATTAAGCTAAATTACAAGGCGCTCCTGCTGACAGAGAGGCTTAATCACAAGTTTCATTGTATTTTTTCAGGATCTCAAATCATTAGAGCACTGTAAATTCTAGATATTAGCGTGCATGATTAATAGAAACATGGCTTCACCTTATCATAGAAACACTATAGTTGAAATTTTTAATTAGATGTTCTTTTAAGTGAATATTTGTCAAAAATATACACCATCCAACCCCTTTAAAAGAATAATGTACAGATACATCCCCTCCTGGTGATTTATGTTTAACTATGCATAAGATGAAAATAAGACTGCAATGCTCTTACATGTAGAATTTTTAATTCAGTGTTGGAAGAGCACTTTCATAAATGCATAATATATTTTGGTTTCCACCTAAAGGCTTTATACTATGGGCATTTATATGAATTTTATATACTGAAATGCTCTTCTTTTGTCAATTTGATGAAACTAACTTCAAACTAGAGTGTTAAAATATCCTGATATATCCATATTTATCTAACATACAAAGCAGTATATTACATTAAATGGGTTTTAAATGGATATGAAAGGCTTAATAGATGATATGAAAGGGGAAGAAACTACTCAGAGGAAGGAACAACCTGGATGAGGGAAAGAATAAAAAAGAAAGAAGGAAGATAATATATGTATGTACATGTATATGAGTGGCTGGGATAACTGTACTGCTGATATCAGATGGTATATCTAAAGGAATGGTTAATGCTTAAAATTTTTTATATTCTGACCAATTTTGCATACTTGAATCTGATAATCTGAGCAACTGATTTGAAGACAAAAATATGCTGCAGAACAACCATCGGTGAATTCCTACCATCTCGTCTAGTGAAACTGTATTATCTCCAATGTTTTATCTAATAATTATTTTTATTCTCTTTAATGGTTTGAACAATCTTCCATTCTTACATCTGGTAATCTGAGCAATGAAGTTGAAGATAACAATATGTAATATAACAACCACTGTTAATTCCTATCATTTTGTTTTGAAGCCCTGTATCACTTTTAATGTGCTTGCTTTGCTTTGTTTGTGTTTGTGATCTTGGTATGGTGCTATTTTTCTTTTTTTCTTTCTTTTACTACTCTCTTTAAAATAAAGAAAGAAATATGAAAGGCTTGAAATGAGGAGATGTGAGACCATTTGCTGAGGAAAATTTCTTTAAGGAGTACTGTACCTGCTGCCCTTTTGATTTTAATAAGAGGGATTTCGGTAGGACTGTTTACTGAGATGAACTTGGGAGACAATAGAAGTGGTTTTGAATTCTGTCTGGACAATATAAAGACACACTTGGATGGGCTGGCTGCTTTAGCTTCAGATCAAAGGGCAGCTCCCTACCATAATGATATCCACGTGAATGTCCAGGATTGGGGGAGGGGCAAAGCATGTATGTGTGTAGCCTTCGGCTCTATGCAGTTGCAAGCAGGAAAAGAAGCTGCTTAATGAAGCACTTGGTAAGACAGTGCATGGATACAACACAGCGAATTGGCATGGAATCCTAAAAAACACAGACTGAGTATGACACAGCAATGACAGGACACTGTTATCCAACACATGTGAACTACAGTTGAGTGTTCCCAGGGGCACCTTTGATTGTGGACCCAGGAGCCCCTGCAGAGGTTCAGACAACTACCTACCCAGAAAAGCAGGAAGCACACAAAGGTTAGTACCAACAAACGGAGGACTCTCAGATACCCTTAACTCTCTTTGCTGCAGCTTAGATTTCTTCAGTGTAAACTGACCTTAACAAGACTCTGGAGGAAACAGGAAAATAGACTTTTTGCAAAAGGGAAACTGACCAAGAGATGGAAGGAAATGGCAGAGAAAGGAGATTCATAAAGTATTATGATGTGTTATGTATATGCATGTTTATAACTACCTAATTCATAGTAACTAAATCTTGGAGCCAGCCTATATGGCCATCAGCAGCTGAAGAGATGAAGAAAATGTGGAACTTATGTACAATGGAGTATGACCCTCAAATAAAGACAAACTTGCATCATTTGTGGGAAAATGTGTGCACCTGAACATGTGTGTCAGACACACATAGGCTGCGTGGCTTCTCTTATATGAGAAACACAAGTTATACATAAAGAACAAAATAAAGGATCCAGACTAGGAAGTAGGGAGACAGGTCTTCTTCAAATGGAAAGTGGATCAAGACATGAAGGGAGGGGGCCAGAGAGGAGAGGAAGGGAATGAGGAGGGAGTTTGATGTGCTGTACACAGGTCCCAGCTCTCCGTGCCGCATGTGACCACTGGGTACTGCAAGCATGTACTAAGTAACTTTTTTAAAAAATAAAAAGCTTAGAAAATTTATGAAAGACGACACTGGAGGAGGAAAGCAAGCCTGAAGTGAAGAGAAAGAGGATCCACCTTGTGCTTGTCAAGGGCACCTTGCTTGCAGCTGATCCCACCTGGGCAAAATGAGAGAGGAGAGGGATGGGTCCTATCTGATTAATTCAATGCCTTGTGTCTTTTGTTTTTGCCTAAAAAGCGTTTCTATTCTGTATTCAATAAAAGACATCGGAAGGCTTTGAAAGGGGACTGCCATGACCAGAATTCCAACTAGATAATAGAAGTCTGATATCCCTATAGCAAAGAGATTAGAGAAGAGTAGGATAAAATCCAAGCATAACCATCGCTACTGGGAGAGCTCTCCTGTGGTCGGACAGAGTCATATCCCGGGGTGACAGCTGTTGAAATGAGCCGAGTGTGATCATTTAAAAATATAGTAAGAGGTAAAACAACAGCACCTTTTGATGATTCAGAAAGGAATCATAAGAAGGTCAAAGATGACTGCTGAGGTTCTGGCTTGAGGGATGGTGAAGATACCAGTATTGAACCCAGGGACATTAGTGAGATAATGTTGGAAGTCCAAGTGGAGTTGGCTGAAGCCAGACCAAAAACTCATCATCTCAGAAATCTCCTATTATGTGGATATTGTCATAGTTACTTTTTTGATTGCTGAAATAAAATGCCTGATACCAAAGTTAAAGCAGAAAAGGTTTATTTGGCTTATTGTTCATAGAGGGTTCAGTTCATAGTTGGTCTGCTGCAATGCAGGACGGCATGGTTGAGGGTCATTGCAGAGGAGAAACAGTTCCTGGCAGACAGAAGACAGCCAAAGCAGCAAGCAGGCAAGTCCAAGCGACTTTAGCAAATTCTTTTGCTCCTTTTATATTTGATTTAGGCAACTGGGTTTAGAGCAGGTACCAAACCAATCAGCAGACTGATTTAATAATCACATACCCTTAATCCTATTACCATACACTCTAGATTCAGCCACCTCTGAGAAAGCTCGGTCAGGGCTGTATGGGGCTTTGAAGGGACACAAGCCATAACAGATGTAAAAGTCCTTCTAACAACTCTCTTTTGCTTTCCTTGCAGAACTGCTGACTCCTCCTTTCAGGTCCTAGGGATATAACTAATACCCTTACTAATGCCAGAGAATTTCTACCAGTCCCTGCTTGCCCAGACCTGTTTCAACTCTCTCGTTAACCATTTCATTGCTTGTGTTACCAGCCACTGCAGAACCTGACAGTTTGTATACAATCCTCTCTTCTGTCATTTGTAAAAATTTTTCTTTGCATGCTTTGCAAATCACTATTACTTACATTTATTTCAGCTATCTTGAGATTGTTCGTTAGATCCCAAAACAAACAGCACAAAACATGTCATGATGGAGTGCTGTGATTATTTGCAATAGATTGTGTTAATAGTCATTAGCTAACAGTGTAGAGTACAATCCATCATATTATTTCTCACATTCTGTAAGCCTACAATGGAATTCTGAGCATATAAAGAGTAAGCTATACTTTTCTTGAGCTATATATTTTTGTTTTCTACACAAACAATAGGAAGGCTAATAGCATTATAATCGGACAGCAATATCAAATTTAATTTCTTGTATTGAAAACAGGACTATGGTTACATAATATACTAACATGAAGAATGTGGGATAAAGGATACACAGAAACACTATGCATTCTTTTGTAAATTTTCTTTAACTTTCAAATTACCTCAAAATAAAGACAAATAGGAGCTGTTTAGCTCAGTAGTGTGTGGGCTTATCCTGCCTGAGGCTGGGGGTTGGATCCCAGCATGATAAATAAATAACAAACAAACAAATAAATAAAATTTTAAAACAATCAGAAATGTGAGGCCCATTTCAAAATGTTTTACCTACCCAATGTACCTAAAAGAGAAAGGTTTGCAAATATCAGCATTAGAGGGCTGTTACTCAGGGCTGCACCTTTATTCTTGCCTCAGTGTGTTACTTTTTCCACATTTACAAACTAAATTTGATTAATATAAAGCTGGGATATGAGCATAGAGATACAGGTTTATAAAATGCCCTAGAGCTTAATAAACAACTAATAATAGCTTAAGCATCTACAAAGCAGCTAAGAATCTACCATCAATAAATTTGAATGCAAATTTGCTCATGTTACAAGCCAGTTTCCATGAGATCTTGAGAAAAAAATACCTTAGGAATGCTCAAAGTTCTCAACGCTTCTTTTTATTTCATCAAGTCTGTCATCATACCACCTTTTTTCCGTTGGTTTTTGACAGGTCCGAGTGCTCTGCAACTCTTCCCCCTCCCTCTTTTGTTTTATCAGTCTTGTAAATCAAGCCCAGTCTGCGCCTCTGTAGTCTCTGCCTTCCTCTTACATAAAGTCCCTCTTGCTTCTCGGATGCCCTCAGTGAGAGTATCCTCCCCATCGCCATTCTCACCTTCTCTGCCTCGTCATTGTATTTAAGATTCATGTCTGCAAGTCTTCAGGAAGAAATAGATTACCTTCACAAAGACAGGTAGCAAGAAGCACACAAGAACAGGCCCCTCGGAGGCCTGTCTACCTCGTGTGCGTTAGTATCTGGACCACCTGAGCTCATGCCCCTTCTTTCTATGTACGCCCCCTAACTTCTTGCCCAAGTCATTGGGTTTCATTCTTAAAGGTTCTCCACACTCTTCTAGCCTTTCCTTTGTCTGTGTTGTTTCCTTCCAGCAAAACATTTTGATTCCTATTCATTCAGGGAACAGCTTTCATACATAAAACCCAGGATATTACATTAAGGGGACAGGGTGGGGTGGTCCTGTAAGGCTCCCACTGAACTAGTCCTCTTCTCTCGCTTCTCTCCTGTCCCACTCAACAGTGTGTGAACTGTCCTTCCATTGATCTGCTGTCTTTGTTATTACAACACCTATCTCACTGTACTGCGTGACAGTGATTCACATGCTAATGGTGCGCTCCAAGGTATTACTCCCACAAGGGCTAAAACTGATTGCACACATTTTTCTACAATTGGAAATTCTCAACAGGGGAGCAGATAGTCAGTAAAGATCATTAAAATCAAGGTGAACACTGCTGGCATTCTTTAACCCAATATACAAATAACTTGAAGAACAAAGTAAAAGGGAGGCAGACCTTCGCAGATGAAGAGTCAAGGAAAGGCAGGGTGAGGGGAGGTAGGGGAGAGCAAAGGGAAGTGAAAAGCATTAAGATGTGATATGTACAAGTACAATAAACATCGTAATAAGCCTTCGACTTGGATAAGGCTTTTTAGAGTGTGGGTCAATAATAATTAGTGATCTACACTGAAATATGACATCCCTACAAATGTTTCTTGTGCTGTACAAATTATGTTTCTTTTCTTCTGCATACTGTTCAAAGATACCCATTGAAAACAAGGCATAGCTTAGCACTGTCAATCTTTAGTTCACTTTAGTTGGATTCTTAATTTTGACTTGGTATTCATTATCTAGTATTTATAGAGCCACTGCACACGATTATTTGGACTGTGCCCTGTAAAACAGAGGCCAACCAGGAGGTAAGTGAAACTGAAATACAGCCCAGGCTTTTGACTACTGAACCACAAGTCTGAGTCCAATTACACCTGCAAGGGTGCACGCATCGTCTGCCACGAGGAAAGGGCACCTTTTTATAATTCACACAAAGTGCAAGTGGGGATTCGTCTAGTCAATGAACTTTAATATATTGTAGAGAAGAATTTTTCAATAGTGAAACCCTTGGTGTGTATTTTAATCCAGTGTTGCTGATAGGAGTGCAATTGTCATTTAAGTGCATCTCAGCTTAGAAATAGTGAAGAATTCTATGAATTAAACATGCACATTCTCCCCAGAAATAATAAAAAGATACATTAGGTTCTTGGATCAATTTCTTTTCCAATGTAAGATTTTTTTCCCCTTTTGCATATTCTTTATTGCTTTGTCCCATATGAGTTTAAACTATTTAAGCTATGGCTCTTACTCTATTTCTCAGGAATGAAAATTCAAGAGTCTACGAGAAATCCCTAACAATGAGCTGAAAGATGGATGCTTTCACTTTATCCTGCTTCACTGATACAGTTTTGCTAAAATTCAGAGCACTGGATCACTGCCCACTGCTGCTAGCAGTAGGACCAGTGGGCACTTCTTAACACTCATAACTCATAATTTTATCATCTCTGATTCTCTCTACAAACCACCCTGACAGTGTTAGCCTCATTTTTTCACATGAGAAAAGTCAGGTGTTACCTGATTTTAACAAACCAGAGAGGAAGCGTGTGTCCAATCTGAGATTGTACCTCAGGTCATCCTGGCTGCAGAACTATTTCCACACCATTGTATGTTGCATCACAAACTATGTCCCATTTTCTTTAGTAAATGTATTCAACAAATAATCCTTTGTATACTCTCCATCCTTCTAAGGGTGGGTGAGAGAGATAATATCTTTGTTGCTGTGAAACACATAACCAGGGAAAGAGACAATAAGCACATACATAAATATAGAATCCAGATATTGACACATACTGTGATGCAAAATAAATCTGGGTAAGGAAATAAAGCATAAGGAATGGGACGTACTGGTTGGGAAGTCAGAAGTTTTCATGAGAAGTGACATTTTAGTGGTAGCCTGAATTCTGTGAGGAAAGAAGCCAGAAAAGAATGAGTGTTTAAATAAGATAGACCAACTGTAACGCTCCGGGTAGAAGGCCCATGACATGTTAGCACAAGTCTTGAAGGGGAACATACTAGGACAGGATATACAAGAGGGAGAGTGGTAGGCGGGATGTGAAGTCAGAAACTGGCTAAAACCTCACAGCTCAGGTTCACGCTAGATGTCCAGGGAGCTGGAATTTTCTTCTAATGAGAAGCTATGGAAAGTTTTATCTCACTTACATTTTTAAAGATAATCTTGACTGCTATGAAGAAAAATCAATGCCAGGGGAAAAGGAATAGATGCAGAAACATCAGTTAAAAATATCTGCAGCTGTGGATGTGGATGACACTGGCTTCAGGAAAAGTGGTAGTCTTGGATATAATAAGAGAAGGTCAACAAGAGCTGACATTAAAAGGAGTCGGTGAGGAGGATGTCCATGTTTAAAGAAAAGAGGAATTCAAAACCACACCAAGATTTTACACTTGAGGAAGAGGGTGGATGTCCAACATCCACCATTTCCTGAGACAGAGCCAACAGGAAAGAAGCAGGACTTTTGGAGTGGATGAGGAGAAAATTAAGATACCTTTTTCATATATATTATTACTAGGGCTGGGGATATAGCTCAGCAGCACAAGCATCTGCCTAGCAAGTGCAAGGTCCTGAGTTTGATTCCCAGCACCAAAACAAAACTAAAAACAAAAATAAAATCATACATATTGTTACTTCTTATTGCATTTTGTATTAAATAGTTTCAGTCTATAACATTTTAAATATTTCAGTCAGTATCAGAAAAGATCTAAAAGGTATGAGCACATACATACCTCCCACATATTCATTTAAGGTGAGAAGAAATTCCTCCTGCATGTATGCACTCACCTTCAGCCCAACATAAAAATATTAAGTGTCCTTAATGCTTCATATTATAGAAACATATTTATTTGGGGGGCCATATAGTCTGATTTGATCATTAAAATACTGATTAAGGTAAGCCAGAGAACAAACTTGCAACGAATGTTAATCTTCTTTTTGCTTTATGATATCTTAGGGTAATATTTAATATATCTATTTTCTTGATCTATAATGTGTACTTTCCTATAGCCCTGAGGTTGGGAAGAGACATAAATGGTTCTTTTAATTTTTTTTCTTTGTTGTTTATTTGTCTCTAAATTTCTATCAGAGCCATTCTCACAACATATTTCCTCCACAAGACTTCTCAGATTGCTGCAGGCCACATAGAGCAAAGTGAAAATTCTGAAATTCTGAAGAGGACATCCCTGGCTTCACTCTTTAAGCACTTAGCAATAACCTGAAAGTCTTAGTTGCATTTTCAAGACTTTTTCTTCCAGGCAGGATTGTAAACTGGTGAAGGTAAAAAGGGATTGTCTGTCTTGGTGTTCTAGCACGCTGTGTTCAGCATATCACTCACATTTAAGGATTTTGATTAGTTTTTTCTGATTAAAAAGAAAGAAACAGGCAGGCTACCTTCCAACATGCAGAAAGGTTATAATACAGAACATTTCTTTGGGAACTTTTATCATATTTTAGCAACATGATCAACTGCAAATGTCTAAGCAACAGTGCAGGTAATTTAACCCAACTTCATTTTGCACTTGGAACTCTGCCGGGTGCTATGGTTTGGATGTGGTTTGTTGGATCCTTCAGTGATTCTTGCAGTAGGAGTTTGGTCCTTGGTGTAGCAACGTTAAGTGGTGATGCGACCGTTCAGAGGTAGGGAGTAGTGAGAGATTGTTACTGGCCCCTCCCTGTACTAAAGCTTCCTGTCTCACCGTGAGATCTCTATTTGCATTCATGCACCTATCATGACAACATCTGCCCTGAGACCCGTCATTAGAGATCCAAACAATATAGCCACTTGATAAACCTCTTTTCCTTATAAGTCCCAGCTCTGAAATTTTTGTTATGGTAACAGCAAACTGACTAATATACAAGGAAAGATAAAACAGATAAATAAGACAGATTTTGTATGGTTTGGGTATGATTTGCTTGTGTCCTCCAAATGTTCATATGATGGAAGCTTGGTCTCTAGTTTGCAATGTTGTGATTTTGGGGTGCTAGGGCCTAGGAGAAAGTAATTAGGTAACTAGGGGATTAACATATTTTTTAAAGAAGCTCACTTGTTTCGGAAGATGTGAGTTGTTTCATAAAGAACAAACCTGACCACTTAACCTCTCTTCTCGCTGGCTCACCACATCTGCACATGTTCCTACCATGATATCAGTCTGCCATGCTATGATTTAGCCAGAGACCCTCACAAAGCCAAACAAATGAGCCAGCCAAATCTTGGATTTTTGGCCTCCTAAACTATAAGCTAAAAAAAAAAAATCTGTTTTCTTTATACATTAGTATTATGGTTTGTGTCTAGATATCCCCTTAAAGCTTCATGCAGTCATGGGGGGGTGCGGTTTCTACAGTTTTTGATTGATCCTTTGTACAGTGCTGGGACTATGGGTGTGAGTGCTACACCTGCCCTATGGCAGGAAGCTTGCATACAATATAAGAGAGGGAAAGAAGCTTGCTCTCTGCTGCTACTCCTTCCTTTTTGGCTATTGTTGCTCCTACTGTCTTCTGCCACCATTAATTATAGTCTTCTGCCGTGTACCACTCTGCCTAGGATGCAGCCAAGTATGGACTGAAACCTCCACACACTATTAACTAAATAAACCTTTCCTTCCTTAATTCTCAGCATCAAGTATTTTGTCTCAGCAATGAGAGCAAAGTAACCAAGGGAGAATTTGGTACCAGAGAGGTGCGGTCTTTGCTGTGACTATACTTGACCATGTAGTAGAAGGGACTTTCAGAATGGCTTGTGGGAAGTATTTAGAAAGGTTCAAAGATGTCAACTGAAAGAGAAGCACTAGAACATCTTTGGCTGTTCTGCATGGGAGATTCTGGTTAGAGTTCACAAGACTAGAAAGCTGATAGAAATCCTGCCCATAACCTGACCGGGTTCAGGTTTCTGGTGGGAAGAAGGACTGCATTGATTGTTGGACTCGGTTAGTGTGTGTTACAGCTTGGCAGAAAGTTTGTCTGCATTTTGCTCGTGTCCAAAGACTACCTGAGGGGTTGTGGATACAGGTCAGTGAAATAAGCACCTGCCTGGTAAGTGCAAGGTCCTGAGTTCGATCCCCAGTGCCACCAAAAAAAAAAAAAAAAAGGTCAAAGACTGCCTGACACTGACATTAAGGGTGGCATACTGATAAATCTAGCAGAAGAAAATTTAAGGCAGTCAAATGTTGAGGCAGTGGCATGGCTACTGTTGGAGGCTTTTAGCCAGGTTTATGTTGAGAATCAAGAGCAAAGAGCCCAGCAGGATGATTTAAAACCTTGTGAGTTTATCCAGAAAGGAAGCTCCAGTAAAGCTGTGGACTGCAAAGATAAGAGTTGAGGATCTCAGTTGCTGAGAAGGAACAGGAGAATTGAAAATATGGCCTGCGGATATTAGGAGAAGCAGTAACTCTCCACCCTTTGCAGCCTCAAAACTTAAAAAGAGAAAGACTTTACGTTGAGAAGAAAGCTGCAGAGCACCATATTCCAGAAAGGCAGTGGCAGCCTCACCAGGTGCCAGAATGGTGACAGTATGGAAAAATTGTTCGTCAGAATCAGGTTTAGAGTGCTCAGTGATCCAGGCACTGAATGCCTACAACCAAGAAAGAAGAAAGCCTGGCTACTCCTCCAGCTGGCAGCAGACCTTGGCATCACCCACGTGGCACTGGTTTTAGAAGCACACAGAATGCAAGAGTTCTGAGGTTGTGAAGGCTTCCACCTAGGTTTCAGAAGGCCTGGGAGGCCATACAGTGTGCCCCTGGGAGGACAGAGTGTGAAGCTGTGAGTGAGAAGCCTAAAGTGCATTGAAGAACCAGAAGTTTGGAGAAACCAGGAATGTGGGTCATCTAAGGAAAGCTGCATGGAGGGGACAGAATAAACCCAAGAGAAAAGCACTGGGAACTATGACCACCAGAAGTGCCATCAAGGTGGACCAGAGCAAGCACTTTGGAACTCACAATCTACCACAGATTGCTTTGTATGTTCCACATGGAAGTACAGGACTTAATGTTTGCCTTGCTGGATTTTGGACTTGCTTTGGTCCCATTCCTTTGTATACTCTGTGTCTTTTACAATGGTAACATTTATCTTGTGCCATTGAATGTTGAAAGTGTTTAACTTATCATTTGTATAGGGGCTCACAGCTGAGTTTACCTTACATCTCAGAGGACACTCAGGGACTTGGGATTTTCACCAGTGCTGAAACTTAAGACTTTCGCAACTCTTAGAGATGGACTAAAATGCCTTTTGTATAAAGGGGTATGATGAATCTTTGGGGATCCAGGGGAGCAATGTTATGGTCTGTGTCTGGAAGACTTCTAGAGTTTGTGATCCAAGGTCCAATGCTGGCATTATGGGTGTGAGTGCTACACTCGCCCTGGGGCAGGAAGCTTGCATACAATATAAGGGAGGGAAAGAGGCTTGCTCTCTGCTGCTATTCTTTCCTTTTTCTCTGATGCTTTTTCTGTTTTCTGCACCATGAACTGTTTTCCTCTGCCATGTGCCATTCTGCTTTGGAGCCAGCTGATATGGACTAAAACCTCCACACACTATGAACTAAGTAAACACTTCCTTCTTTAATTTGGGGTGTCAGGTATTTTGTCTCAGCAATGAGAGGAAAGTAACCAAGACAGTTACCCAGATTCAGATATTTTGTTATGACTATAGAAAACAGGCAAAGAACATACACCTTTGTCTACCATTGATATGTTTTACCTATTAACAAGTTGTTTTTAAATTTTATTTAGTTACTTTTATCTAGTTTGAACTATACCACATGTTTCTTATTTACTTTACATGTAAAGGGATAGCATACATGAATAGTAAAAGTGGGGAAAATAATACTGAATCATTTGAACAAAACTTTCCAACAACCAAATGGAAGAGTCTTTCCCACTTGGTTTGAAATTCAAGTATCAGTTATGTGGAGCTGACCATAAGTGTTGACACATACTGCTTATTATGGTTTTATAATCTGTAAGAGTTGTCAAAACACTAATGTAGTTTCTATTCTACTGGGAATAAAAATCTTTTGGCCAGCTAACAAGTATATAATGCCCATTTATGCCAGATAATTTTCTTTTCTATTAGTGAGTCTCCTACCAACTTGAATTTGTGACAGTTGCTCTGCTAGGATGCCACCGGGCTCGAGTACATGACCAAATAGGTTTCTAAACAACAAAACCAACTTCTGAAGTACTTAAAACCAGCTGAGGTGTGGATGTTCTGTTGTGTATCAGCCTAAAGCAGTGAGATCTTCTCTTTGAGCACTTCTTGATTGGAAAAAGCAGGAACAGGCTCACATGGCAGGAAATCAGCCAGGAATTGCATGTCTACACATTAAGATAAATCTAACTATAGACAGAAACATGAAAATTATTTCTCCAAGTAACCACTGAAAGCAGAGTAACTTCGTTCCTGCTTTGTATCTATCCCATTGACTGATATGTCCTGATAATTCCACTTCCTTTTATCATACTTTTGATTCAAACTGCTACAAGTCAGTTGTTCAGCATGCTTGCTGTGCTTGGTGGCCAGGTACAAATTTTTGTCAACTAAGTAATTCAAGTGGATGGCCAAATACCTGATATTCAATACTGGCTGAGAGCAAAACAAGAAAATAAACAGAGAAAAACACCTACTCAAGATACAATGCATTTTGGTGAGAGACGAACTAAGAGACTTTGGTGAAAATATAGTGAAGTTTATCCACATGAAGAATTTCTACTTTTAATTATATCTTTAAATGTGTAACTCTGTCATATATATATATATATATATATATATATATATATTGCATTCTTTGTAAGGTTTTGCTCAAACTGCCACTTGCAAAGCAGCCTGTAAATTCCTATATGTACCAGACATCAAGATATTATCAAAAAGAATATTATTTAGCAAAAAGCTTAGATATGCATTCCAAAATAAGAATCGTGAGAGTATTAAGGCTAGTACTCATCATCTAAAATGTTCTAAGAGAAAAACACGTCCCTGTTTCCTTCCTCTGAAGCAACAGAATCTCATGAAGAGAAAATTATCAGAACATCGTTAGAAAACATTCAAATTCTTCTTCCTGCTCAGTATGATGCATAATTTGCACATCTGTGCTTGAAAAGATGAAATTTGCTCATTTTGTGTTAGAGGCCTCTTAAAATATGACAGTTTCCTGACTATGCCAACAAACATACATTGACTTCCTCTAGGCTCACAGGCACAGGAGGAAGATGAAAAAGACCAGAAAATCTGCCCTTCAAACTGCAAGACAGTATGATAGGATTGACCCTCATTATACCAACTAGAATTTTCCACAGGGCAAAGGCATTTTCTGAACTTTCTTCAGGGTTGGCTTCTCACTTTTCTGGGCTCTGAATCTTTATGAATATATGAAGATGAAGTATGTGTACACTAAGGTTCTTAATAAGTAAAAATACCTGTGTTCTGATGCCCAAGACTGTTGATACAATTATAGCAACTATAGGGAGAGATGAGATTACACATGTGAGTAGGAGACAAGGAGGTAGGTGGGGCAGAGAAAGAGACAGAGAGAGAAAGAACATTGCTCAATGGAGAATGGATTTCTCTGAATCAAGTCTTGCATGGAAAACAAACTGTAGTTGTCTTAAGCTGGAACCTTAACAAAAATAGTACAAAGACTTTTATGTTGTTTATGAGCAATTCATTTGCAATATATGGTAACGAATTGGTAAAGAAGCATTTCAAACCATACCTCAAGGACCAGCAAGCCATGCAGAAAGGATATTCCTCCCTTCAGAGCCTGAGAGAAGACAGAGAAAGAGAGACAAAAGCAGGCATATACTGATCTGATTCCTGAAAATCTAAAGATAGATGCCAATTATGAAATGCTAGCATGTGTGTAGTTGATTAATTTGAAATGTTGCATACTCTGCAAGCAACACAATACCTCGAACATCATGTTAGCTTGACAATAAGTGTAGAATGGATGCCTAAATATTAAAGAGGGGTTGAGACACAGCTCAATGGTAGAGTGCTTGCCTATCCTGTGTGAGAGCCTGGGTTCTAGCCTTAACAAGAACAAGGAACTGCCAAGGTCTAAAGATGACAACATCAGAGAAGAATAGAAAGTAAGCAATGTCCTACTTTGCAAGGATAGTGTTGAACCAACCTGACTAATTCAACATGCTTTGATCATCTGCAATTTTTTTTTTAACTTTCAATATCCTAACATTCTAATTGGAGAGACTATAAGGGGATGAAAAGGGAACAACAATAAAGTTTGCAACATTAGCCGAAGACTGTAAAAATATTTTTTTAAAGACAAGCAAGTTCAACTGGGGACGAGTACTTACCTATACTGTAAATTGTCAGGAAAATAGTTATTTTCAGAATTTAAGGGAAAGCAATATTGCCACAAACATTAGGAAGTGAACACTACCATCAGAAACATTAAAAGCTATAACTTTGAAAGTTACATATTTGTGACCTTCCTAACTAGAGTCCCTTGTTTTCTAAGAATTCTGTAAATCATACCTCCTAGACTATATATAATTCAGTCAGTCAGCTGTGGAATGCAGTGTATCTTAGAAAGCTATTTTTGGCAGTACCTTCTTGGATCTAAGTGGGTAAACAAGCATCTCATCCCAAATCAGACCTGAACTACCCTACAGACTGTCAGTCTGACCCAACTTACCACTATGATTTCTGTCTTATTCAGAAAAAAAAAAGCAACAATACTATAAACATCAAATAGTACTACCCATACCTATCATGAAATAAGTGAAATAATGTGTATTAGTTTCCTATAATTATATTTATTCTCCAATAATATTTACTAAGTTCACAATAATTGTGTAACAATATTTACAATGAGTCTGTTAACTCGTTATAATACTTTCAACTAGATGTTAGTTTTTAGCAAGGATACATTAAGTAGTCTTAGCATGCACAGAATAAATAATTGAAAAATAAGCAAAATTTAAGATAAAATATTTATTTGACCAGAAATATCTTTATTATTTGTTTTTAATAATGGGGAAAATGCCTTTACTTATTTCCTATCCCTTACAGGATCTCTTAAGTAGATATTTTAAGTAGATATCAATTATACCCTGATGTATATTTGAAGTAAGCCTTGACTGATGAAGATGAGTTCCCTTAACACCCTATTAAAAATGCATGAAGAAATAGAAGGTCAGATCCTACCTCACCTTTACATATATAACTTTCAACAATGCCTGCAAGGCTGTGTATACAGGTTGTATAACAGAAAATCTTGTGTTTCTCTAATTAAATAGGTTACAATATGGGTTATCAGTTGAGTTCTTGCATAATTTATTTTCAGATGCCCTTTAACCATTTGTAAAATTCATAAATAACTGCTTTAATCAAATGCTGCACTCTAATTTTCAGATTAAAGCATGATTAAAACTTTCTTAACAAATTCTAAGACCTACTACACAGAGTCACTTCCATAAATGAAATTTCAAAAGAAACTTATAATGAACAATTAGAAACTTCTTAACATAATTTCACCGAGATTGGTAAAGTTGTTCTTGTGAACTGCAGATTCCCAAATGACTGCGTGGGCTGGTTATATGGCCAAATTACTCAGCATCAGAGCTGTAAGGGTGCTGCTTCTCAGCCTTTTGGCTAAGATCAAGTGCAGAGCCATAAGGGTGATTCGGGATGAAATGAAATGTATCTACTTCCTTGCATGTACCAAGTACCTAGGACAAGCCTGCACCTGGTATTTCCACATTTTTACACCTATAATTGTGTTATTTTTCAGAAAATGAACTTAAGGTTTAACTGAAGCATGCGTGACTTATTCAAAGTCTCGTACCAAGGACAAAGGGGAGCCTGGACATTGACATACTGGTCTGATATTAAAACCGCTGCTATATTTTTACATCACAGGACTAATTATCAGTAGCCATAGCTTTGCTCAGAGAATTATGAATGCTCAATTTGAATCTGACATAGCTGTGAGACGAACCAAGAGAGTTTGTTTAGCATTACTTGCTTTTATAATATCTGTTTGCCATAAATATTTTAAAGTCTTTTAAAAAATACTTTGCTTACATAAGCTGTTAGTTTTATACCTTCTCACTTGCATGAATTCCTTTCACTCTTGTTATGAAATTGCCAGCAAATTGAAGTACTGACACAGTTAAGGAAAAAAACATGTCATCAGGAGAAAAGATCAGAATTTATGCTGCCCTAAATTTGGATAGTTTAACCAAGAAAGTATACTTCTTGATAGTACAGGCAATAATAGAAATTACTCATTTAGATACTTTTAAAAATAACTACTATTTTCATTTTATGAGCTTTAAAATCTATTTGCTAAAAGGTCAACCTAGAAGCACAGGCCCATGACACAATAAGAGAATTTCTCATTTTCACAAACTTCAAAAATGGCATGAGTTTAATTCAAGTCTTTTTTCATGTAGTTCATGTTTAATTATCTTGGGCTGGTAGAAAAAAGACATTACCTCAAAAGTCTTTGAAAATATGTAAACAAAAAATTAACCTTCCCCTTAAATTCTAGTAACCTATCTCAAACATCAACAGAAATTTTCTGTGTATGTAAAAATATAAATATGGCGTGTTTGACATTTGGAAGCATCCTTAGAGAGACATTGATTTGTAATTCAGATCACATAGCATCTTTGATTTCTCCCACTTGCGTATGCCCTTTCTCCACCCCTTCCCCCAAACAAAACACAAAAGCTTTATCTGCAGTGGATGGAGAGCAACCCAGGAATCTGTGCAGAGACTATCCATCACATTTCTGTCTTAATTGAATGACACCAGAATGAGATCGATAAAATGTAACAAGAGACAGCTTTGCATTTCCACACTCACTTATTCCTCCTCTCCATTACTCTCAGTCTCTACCGTGACCAGAAAGCCCAAGTACAGAACACGAACCCTGCTGCCAGACAAGCTGTTAGGGTATGAATAAACTTGTCAGGAAAACAACACAACTTATAACTGTTAGGAAGGAGCTGTGGGAACAAAAGCTTATTAAAGGAGTATTGAATAGTCTTCTTTTAAAAAGCAATTTCATAGATGTATTCTCTCTCCTAAATAACCTCCTCTGATACATTGCTTCAGTTAAATAATCTCAACATCTCCCCCCATGCCCGCAAGATTTCTTGAGACAGCACCAATGAGAGGCTCAAATACAGATGCGGTGACATTTCAGCTCAAACCTGCAGGTCCTACCATAAATGCAATAAATGCCGGGCAGCTGTGATGTGCTTATGTCTGAGGTTCTCAAGATCTTGAATGCATTATTGATAACTTCATCACTTGGCTAAAAGCAAAGGCTGATATTGTTTTAATCTCAGACTTCTCCTGAAGAGCCCTGGCTTTGGCTAGGAATCAATCACAGGAAGAAGTAAACCCAAGAGCAAAACTGCACATGTAAAAATGAACACTGTGAATCCTCCATATTGACTATGTGTATGTTAACCAAAATTATATGCCTTGATTTTGTGTTTTCATACCTGTGACATTTACAGTGTGTAGGCTGTATATTCACTTCATACTCCATATTCGAGCTTGTTAGAAGCTCTCCATGGACAGAAATTAGTCTTTATTGTGGTTTTCAAGGCATGTTTTTTCTTTACTCTAGTATATCTACATCATTTTGAAATTCAGTTAGCTTCTTTGTAACACTATATAACCCTTCATGGAAAAATATGTACCTATAAAAACCTACAAAATGTTAATTTTCTTATTTAAAACAATCATGTAAGAATACAGCCCACATTAATGTCAATGTTCTTTTTAAATGTTAGGTATTATTTTAAATTGATTTCAAACATTATATATTTGAGTCGTATGACAAGATATAAAGCTCACATCTCATCACCCGTGATTTGAAGAAAGAATTGTCACATATATTCAAGGCATGACCTAACCTTGAATACAGTGTTTGCTATGCTTATACTGGGATTCCAGAGCAAATAAGCTTGCAATCCAACCACTATTTATGAATGAAAACAACTTGTCATATGGTATAAGACACAAATCTAATTTGGCTTAACCTGCCAACACTGGTCACTTGGAGATCATGGCTCCTGCGCAGGTAAGACACATGGCACGCATTAGTAGACTGGATTCAGCCACCTCAGCCACCTCATACTTGCTGAGCCCTATATTTGATGTCACATAAATTTGCCCAAGTTGCAGATTTGATGTTGTCCAAGACAGAATGAAAGCCTCAGAAATGTGATATAATAAAAAAAGCATGGTATGAGTCTATAGATGCCTCTATTGTGACACACCAATTCTTAGTGCATTCTAAAATATGTAAAAACTGAAACTCTCCAAGGCTTATCACATTGTTTTATTATAATTTATGCTTTTTAATGCAGTCATTGCCCACTTTCTCAAGGACTGCAGGAGTTTAACCCCTGGGAAAAGATAAGTTTCACAGAGTATGGAACTCATTCGTGTAACACAAACTAAAACTAGCTTGAAATAAATATGTTCTACCTCTGGTCATTTTTTAAAATTGCTGTTTGCTTAGTTGCTGAGCAGTCTATATAGCAGTACTAGAGACAGAACATTTCTTCTGTACAGAAGCACTTCACTGGAGGAGAAAACATGAAAATATAAAAATGATCTAGGAATTTCATAATGTTAGAATAGGGTCTGTTCCTCCAAATGTGTGTGCATCTCCAACTGGGGAGATGGTTGACCCCAAGGATGCTACGTAAGTCAGATCCTAGGCACTGGGTGCAACTGCTCCATAATGTGAGTCCACACAAAGAGCACAGGAGATGTGTGAGAGTGGTGGTGGGTGTTGGTGTTATTGCATGTGGGTTGTTCTTGTTTCTTAAAATGAGACTATGGCTAATTAGGGGTATTGGCAAAGTGTGGTCTAATGAAGAAACTGATTACAATTATAAAAGACTTCTGGGGCCAACACAGTCAAAGACACTGACTGCTACTTGTGCTAACGCAGTGGTGTCTCTATGGTTGTCAAGTATGATTCTGTGAGACGCAGAGTGGATTTTTTCCTCAAGGATTCAAATGACCACGGATGTAGCTCATAGTTTTACCAGAGTCGTACTTCTACTCTTGTGTTTTGCTTGAACAGTTACAATTCTCAGGAAAAGAGAACTTCTCATTTTACTCAAGAGTCTCTGATGCAGCAGGAAGAATGATAGAGAACAATTATCTTCTATACACAATTTTATCATACTTTTTTCTGTCTTAAAACTTGAAGTCAGTTTCAAATTTATTCACATTTTTACATTTTGTATGTATGAAACTGACCAAAAAATAAATACATAAAATGAAATAGCTAGTGGTCTACACACCAATAAGAGGATTAAAACACAAACTGATTTTTACTTTAAGAAATGTATTGTCTAGAGTACAAAATAAAATGAAACAAAATAAAACAAAGAGAAAAATAATCTTTATTTAATCCAAGAGAGTAACCTATTGAGATGCAACAACTAAACATGGTTTATGTTGGAGTTTTGTTTCCTCCAGAGTGTTCCTCATTTGCGAGATGTGCACTTATTACAACATTCTACAAAAGAGACTGAATGGGCATTCAAATAACTGCTATATTCAAAAGACTCTTTCAAGGAAACAACTGTAGATTTTTATACTTATTTTTGCTTTGCTATGGGCATTCTAAAATGACAGAAAGATTCTCATTTGTGCCACTTCAACCCCATTGAAAGCTATTGAATTTTCTGGTTTTGTACAGTGTAGAACAATCCTGCAATAATAAAACATTTCAACTTTGTACAAAAGGTGAAGCTTTCCATTTGAAGTTTTCCTTTAAGAGGAAAAAAAATAAAGAAAATGAGCTGACAGCTTTAGAAAATTCAAACAATTCCCCTTGCCAAGATAGGTATTTCATGAGTTTTCTCTAATTTCAGATTTGGTGCATATGTTTCCTGCTAACAATGAATGCTTTCAATTTCAAAGTTCAGCTTCTTCTCTCTCTGCTCAAACCAGTCTTCACCTTTTAATAGGCAATTATTTTCGTAATCGCTCTGTAAAAAGTTTTTTCTCTGAATGATTGTGAGACACTCCGTTCTAAGTTATCCATTATGGAGGTATTTAAAACAAACTGAGTGGGTTGTAAACTGCAAATTGGCACTTGATTGGTGAAAGTCTCTTAGATTAAGGAAAAATGACAAGAAAACTGTACTTCAAAGTATTAGAAAACTTTTCAATTTCCAAAGTCATAAAAATCATAGGAAAATCAGTTGAGAAGCCTTTAAAGAAGAAAATTACTTAAATAATATTGTCTGTGGCTTTAATGAGATGTCAAATGGTATAATATGTTCTCCCATAGATATTAAATGTCATTTCAAAAATAAAATATGCAGCATTTCCTCTCTACAACCTATATAAAACTAATGGATACAAATTTTTCTATCATGAAAAAAATACCAAATTTTTATATTTCAGCTATTTGTGTATATACTTCTGAAATGTTTCTCCAAAAATGATATTATGTGGCAATACTGAGGAAAGCAAAAACAAAAATAGAAAACCAAGCATAGACTACCACTTACGGGACTCCATTTAACTATCAAGACTTAAGAGAAAGACAATCTCATCCTGCCCTATGATATTTCACAACAGTGTTTTTAGCGATACCAACTTCAGTATTGTTCACACAAATAGAGGAATGAGAGTGTGTAAATCTAAGTAGTTAAAATTCGTAACTGTCACTATTTTTAAAAGTGACTCCAATAGGATTCTATTCAAAAAAGGAAAATATTGATACTTCATGAAACCAACTAAATATATAATAAAAGCTTCCTTCAGAGTCAATGTTTTAAAGTTAACTTATGACAGGCTGTTTAAAAGATGTGTTTAATTATTAATAGAAACATTTTATCTTATGGATTTCTTTAAAAGTTGCACTCAATATTATCCACCACTGACTCAATATAGAAGGTAAAACACAGAACATAGCTGAGCCAATAATGCAAACACCCTAATTAGTATCATGCTATAGAAAAACAATGAAGTGATTTTGTCACCAATTACTGACAATTAGCCTAAGTACAACAGTTAATTTCATGGAAATAAAACCATTATAAAATGAAAGGAAAAAAACCTATCATAATTAATGGCACTTGTCAGCATTCCTCAACTGGTTATTTCATTAATTAACCTTAAAATTTTCAAGCAACTTGAACATCTGAAAACATATGCAAAATTCAAGAATCTTGTGTATCTAAATTTTCTATCTTTAATCATCTTTGGAACAAGTGATTTGGCAATGGATTTATACATGTAGTTTTTAATCCCCTTTATTGAAAAATAGCACACCTCTAAGTGTTTGTTAAATAACGAAGTCAAGCATATTAAAAAGCGAGTGACAGCTGTCATTATCCTGGCGTAAAGCTTTTAGGTACAATGAACTGCCAGTGACAGTAGAAATGTAATGTTAGTGGTGCCTAGTTATCTCCCTCCCTACTTGTCTCTCTCTCACTTTTGCTTATGGTTTTTCGAAGGTGACACTTAGGTCCATGCTCTGACCACAGCAATGTCTACCCTGGAGCTCTTATGTCAGTTCCATCTTATACATAAACTCTGGTACAGATTTGAGAGGTACACTGTCACCATGTATCACAAAGTCAAATCAAGCCTCAAATGTTTTTCTGAGTTTTACTAAAGGCTGAAAGGACTCATTTTGCAAGGTAACTACCACCAGAAAAAGTAAAACTAATTCAAAGTCAGGGACTTTCAAAGCTAAACTTCAGAAAATGTAGCCTCATAATTTTTTTCCTGGCTCCAACAACTTCAGAAAACAAAACTTAAAACCTAATGAAACATCTCTGTAGCTGACTGTTTAGTGCACACCGCATAGTCTTAAAACTTAAGGCACAGAAATAAACATTCTAGAAGTTTTGGCTATGCAGAGATAAGACCCTCTCTGGGGAGATGACTAGAAATTGCTGGGCTCCTTTGTGCAGACTCCTGGAATGTGCTTGCTTTTCATTTCTTTCTTTGTGTCTGGCACACTGGCCTCACAGGCAGTGTCTTAAGCCATGCAGGGTCAGGGCAAACAGAGAGCTGCATTCATGGACAGATCAAGTTTATGTGAGAATCTGCTCCTCCGCTGCCCTCAATCTCCATATGAATTGTTAATAAAATCTCAGCCTGAAAGCTCATCACCCCAACAGTGGGGAAGTCATGCAGAGAATCCTCTGGTTCAGAGAAACAAAATTTCTTTATCTTTTTCATCCTTCGCCAGCATTCATGGGAATTCTGCCATGTAACCTCCTCCTGAACCAACCCACAAACCGTGCCCCCCCGCCCCATAACACCTCACTCCTCTCTCCAAATCTCTGGGTCGCACCTGATCATCAGGAAAAGCAGGGACACCAAAGACAAAAGAAATGTTCTGACATCCACAGCAAATCCACCACATCAACTTTGCCTCTGCAGTACTTTGCTGCTGCAAAGCCCTTCAGGCAAAAGGGAAACATCAATGCTTAATTTTTCCCAGTTTGTGTCAAACAGCTGGAAAGACTTTCCCACATTTTTATTACACCACATGAACTAGAGAGGCACAGATATAATAAAAGGTCATACAGAAAGCGAAGAGCAGAATCCTACCCTAATTAACTTGATCTCTTCATGCAAATACAGGACAGGAGCAAGACCCGATGTGTGTTGCAGGCGATCTTGCATAGTCTTCTAACCTTGCTACAGTATAGCTGGGCCTCTTGATTCCTCTGCTTTTGCTCCTTGCAAACTGTTTTAATATCGAACGCTTTTCAGAGGGATGGGCTGATGAACGAAAACATGAATTTCCTGCTTGCCCTTTAAGGTGGGTTAAAGGGGGTGCGGGCAATCAATTACAGAACAAAAGAACAACAACAAAAAAATGACTTAACCCACAGACTGAATTCATTACATTCTTTGCTTTCTATTTCTTTAAACCAAGTGTTCATTTGTGTTTACTTTTATTATGATAGTAAACAATACCCATTCTACTTTTTCAGAGATGAAAGTTTACCCAGTAGCTCTAGAAAGAAAAATCTATTTTCAACTAAAAAAGTCTAAGTATGCTTTCTTTTCAGCTTGATAATGATTTTACAAGGAGTGAGAAAAGTTTGAAATTTTCTCTGCATTTATGCTTCAGATTTTCAAATTGCTTTCACATGTTCCTACTTTCAGAGTGAGTAGTTACATTCTCCACTCTAATTAACTTTCTGGCCTCACTAAATCCATGTTTTCCCCTTTTGTTTTGGTGAATAAAACAGCAGTAAGTTTAAAACTGCATATAAGTGATTCCAAGTTATCTTTCATTAAACTTTTCTTCCAATAGTTGCATATGTTTAAGAAAGCTGAATACTATTTGAAGCTAATACTTAAAAATGTACCTAAATAAGTCTAACCTGACTAAAACATAATACAAATCTCCATCACAAATGTCCTTGCATAGTAAATATTTGAAAAATACAAACATACACAAACACACGCATACACACACTCTCTCACATACAATTCCCTTAAAAAAAAAAGCAAGCTAAAAAAACAAATGACTCCCATTCACATAATAAAGTTATTATATACTTATTATTTCACTGAATTCTTGTAAACAAAATTGCTATTATAAATAGCACAGCATTTGCTCTCCATTCACAGGTATCAATTTTAGTTTGTGAAACAGGACTCAATAGTTAAAGAATTTTCTTCCACAAAACTAACAAGTTTAACAAAATTTTGCAGCATAAGAAACTTAGCTTTATACTAAACACTTCTCTGATTCATGAAATTCTACTTAAGCATTGATTTAAAAGTCATTAAATGTATACTGAAAATACAATTGTAATATAAACTTCGATATTATTCTTTAGCATTGATGTAAATTATTATTATAATGAGTATGCACTATACTGTTGTTAACATAGAAAATCCAGTGTTCCACAAATATATCTAAGTTTAGCTTTTAATATATAAAGTCAATAAATCAACAAATGTTAAAGACATTTGCAAAGTCATACAAAATGCACAATGAGTCATTTTAAAAACAGTAAATAAAACCAGGGATATAGCTCAGCAATACAAGTGCCTGCCTGGCAAGCACAAGGTCCTGAGTGCGATTCCTGGTACCAAAAACAAACAAACAAACAAAAAATAGTAAATAACTAAAATATCTACTACTTTTATTTGTATAATTAACCCATAATCTAATTTTATTGTAATGAGTTTACCATGTAACCAGAGATATGGGAGATTCAATGACTTTATTCACATGACTGTAACTGAAATATATCATCTCAAAACTTTAATGTGATGCCTTACTTTCAACAATTGCTGAAGTAATCATAGTATTATATCACAGAATCTGCACTACCAACCTTAATTCCTTTGTAATGGGTGTTTTCTGAGAAGCAGAAGTTCATGGTTTGGTTAATTACCTTTAAGAGTTAACTCTTCAATGTATGTGTTTTCAAAATAGTCGCATAGCTCTAGAGTACTGGTTTCTGTGGGGTTTTTTACCCCCTGACAAATACCATATGTCCCACTGATTTCCATGGGGACTATACCAGGGTAAAGGAGGAGGTCAACTTACTAGAAGCCTTCAGAGGTGGCAACCAATTGTACTTCCCTGCCTGAAACCCTGGGAAACACAGACAACCTATTCCACCAAAGTAGCCCAGAGGTGACAGAGATGAAGCAATGGAGAACTCTAATCCAAACATGTGCTTTTGCACTGAGAATATAGACATCAGTGTGGTTCCGTGATGTGAGGTTTAATGAAGATTTTAGGAAGCCTGCAATAAACCTAGAGACCAGTCAAGGATCCCATATAATTGTAGATCAATCATTGTGCCCCATAAAATTTATACAATGAACCCCTAACACCCAGTGTGGCTATCAGCAGGAATGGAGCCTTTATGCAGTTAATTAAGGTTAAGTGTGGTCACAGACTTGGGGTTTGTATCTAATTGTACTAGTGTCCTTATAAGACACCAGAGAGCTTGCTGCTTCTTTCCACGCCCATGGGCTGAGACAAAGCCAAGGGGGAGGCAAGGAAAAGAAGCTGTCTACAAGCCAGGAAGACATCCATCACCGCAAGCGCAAGTCCTTGATCATGGATATTCAGCTTCCAGAACAATGAGAAAATAATTTCTGTTTTTTAAACCAGCCAATTGGTGGTATTTCATAAAGCAGCCCAACCAGATTGACTTTAACACGTGTTAAAATCAGCGAAAAGAAAAGCAAATTGGAATAAACCCAAACCTGCGTTCTTTGGATACTTCTATTTTACCTACTACCACCATTTTCTGGAGAGCTAGGTGAAGTGGGGAAGAATCCCAACCTTGATCTTTCCTTCTACTTGCGTACAATGTTAATCTTGGAACCTACTGCTGGATAGGTTGTTGATCTGTCTTTGAACTATTGGTTACATACCTAAACAATAGAGTATAATATAATTGTTAATGTTTCATATAGTCATTTTCCTACAAAATACCTCTTTAAGGAAAAACTATAGTGTAATGATGAAGAGTATGGATTTTGGATTAAAGGTCTCCAGGTTCAGATTGAACTTCAGCTGCTGACCTGTACTTCAGCTTTATTTACCAAGTGGCCTATACCATCCTTCTTTTTCTGAGCTGTAAAATGGGAATAACATTTTTGGCATCAAATATTATAAATTCAAAGTGCTATAAATAAAGCAGTATAATTCCTGATAATGATTTTTTGTCATCTTATAACACTGTCTAGACTCCATAGAGTTCTATCATTTAGTTGAATCACAGCATCACATTTCTGTCTTTTTTTTTTTTTTTTTTTGGTGCCCAGTATCAAACTCAGAATTTTTCACTGGCCAGGCAGGCAATTGCACTGCTAAGCTATATCCCTCGCCCCATGGCATCACACTTCTATATATTGGATTCACATAATCTTAAAGCCCACCTGGAATGATCTTCATGGAGTACTTTTTAAAAACATATTGTCTGAAAATTTCACCAAAGCTGTGTGGGAGGATCAAGCATGATGATAATTCCAGCCTTCTGCAAGGTGGAGGGAGGACAGTCATAAATTCAAGCCCAGCCTGGGCAAGTTAGCCACATAGTGAGATCCTTTCTCAAAACAAAAACAAGCAAATAACAGCAACGACAACAATGCTGAAGACATAGCTCGGTATAAAAGCCCTAGGTTAAATCCCCAGTACCAGGAGGGAAAGAAAAGATCTGCATGACAAATAGCAGTAGCTTGCTCTGATTTCAAGATATTTCTAAGCACTCTGTTCAATATATACTTCTTTCAAATTAATGTATAAATCCTCTTATGTCACACTGTAACAGCTCACTGTGCTTTCACACTAGATTTTTGCCTGGCTTCAGGCATCTAACTGAACAGGTGCATGATTTGGCTGACATTATCTCATTTTCATTTTCCCTAATTCTTTCCTTTTGTTTTTTATTTCTCTATATTAAAAGTTTTTATTAGTATATGTTTGCAATATGTGATGAATATATTTATTGTGGGTTATTAGTATATATATATATATATATATATATATATCAATCATACCTTGATATGTTTCACCTCTTTTTGTGCTACATTTTTTGTTTCTGAGAGAGGGTCTCATTGTGAAGTTTAGGTTGGCCTTGAATTCATTATGTAGCCTAGACTGACCTTGAACTCACAGTGATCCTCCTGCCTCAGCCTCCTGAGTTCTGGGATTACAGGTATGCACCATCACACCTGGTATATGCTGCTTTTTGAAGAAGGTTCAAATTTGGAAAAAGAGCTATATATTTAGGAAGATAGTGTTAGAAAGTCAAATGTAGTTTAAACCATAGGACTCTAGGACCAATTGATGAGGTGCAAAGGCAATATTTTGACTGATCCTAAGTATCCATAAACCTAAAAATATGGTATTTGCTTCAAATATATTAAAATTTAATTAGTAAAACAAGTTCACCTATTAAAGAACTTTTATAAGCAAACTACAAAAAATAGTTCTTTAGATAGTAGACTATGTTATTCTCCTATGTTATAGCTTATGCTTTTCGATAGGCCAGTGTGGTAATGGGAAAGAATATACTTCTTTGCTTTTAAAATGTTTAGGAAACAGTAAGACTGTCTAAATAAAAACTTGAAAAAGTTATTTGAACCATTAACACTATGCTGTTATTGAAATATTCATAATGGTGCTACATCTATGGGTTTCATGAAACATCTGGAAGCCGTGAGCACTCTGCAGAGACCGAACAGATACTCTATCTCTAGACTTACTTCCACACAGCATAACAGAACTCTCCATCTCTAGTCTTATTTCTATGTTCCAATTATCATGTATTGCGTTAATGGCTGCAGTGAAGATCTTACAAGTTTGATTCACTGTTGAAATTCAACGAAATTAAGGCTAATTTTTGCTGAATTACACAATTTATTTCTATAAAGCATCATACTATACACACCAGCAAACCACTGAAGGACTTGAAAATGATGTACACACAAACATCTATGTGGCCTTTATACAAATCAAATGCACCAGAAATTTCTCTTCTCAAATATTTAAAACAGTGTTTTAATCCTCCCAAAGCCTATCTCCATTAATTGTATCATCAACTCGAAGATCTGGCCATCAAAAATTAACTGGGAAGCTGAGGTAGGAGGATCACTGCAAGTACAAGGCCAGGCTGGGCTACAAAGTTAGTTGAAGGCCAACTTAAATATTTAGTGAGACCTCTTCTTAAGTGAAAAAAAAAAAATCTAACTGAAGTACTGCTCTCAGCTACCATATTTTAAACTTATAAAATGACTGAGCGCTATATACTCATCATGTTGTCCAATATAGAAGCCAGTTCTCACAGTGCACATTGAATACAATGTGTGATGAAAACATACTGAGAATTTTAACCTTTTTCAAAAAAAAAATTATAGTAGAAGACAGATAGGCATGAATGCCCCTGTAATCACTCCCCTTCACCTCACGTGTTCTTCTCTGACCACTTTCCGAAGCAGTTCCGGAAGTCCTCTTTCACATCTTGACAAGGTACATATGATCAAAACTACCCAAAGGCTGCTGCAATGCACCGTTCAACAGGAAAGCAGGTTCTAAAGTCATGATGGAGGACCCTCGCCTCCCTTATTCACTGGCTCTCAGAGTGTTTCTCTTCTGACTGTTCCCCAAACTCATGGCCGCCCTACCTTTCCAGTGAATTTGGGACATCAAGGTAGCAAAGATACTCACAAAAACGACTCCAGAACAGCTTCAGCAAGTGGCGAGAATGACAGGGAAAGTGCGTGTTCACCGTGCTTTTTGATCACATCACGTATCCATTCGGGAAGCTTCATTTCGCATTAAGAAATTTTAATTTGTGGATGCTAACATTTATATTCCTCCCCAAATTCAGGTGTTGCAGACTAGCAGGCACTGTGCTGACGGGGTCTTTCAGAGGTGGTTAAGTGATGGTTTGTTTTGTCTCCATGAATGAGATGAAGGTTCTTATAAAAAAGGCTTCAGGGAGAAGTTGGTTTCCTTCACCTTCATCTTTTCTCAGTGTGATGTGACAGTCATGGGGGTTGAAATGCTAAGAACTTTTAGGACACGTTTCTGGTTAGAGAAGAGATGTTAAAAGAATGTGTTTTATCATGTCCTTGAGAATGTAAAACAAGACTTACATTTCCCTAGCTAAATGGCTTATGTTCTGGATTAAACTATGAAGGTTAGGCATTGTTATCAGGAGAATAGCTGACTAGGCAGTCCTGAAAGAGACTGTGGCATACGGAGGCCAGGCCTTGTCCTATTATCTTAAAGAGCTGGATAAGGTGGTGACTTCAGCAGACCGTAAGAAGACATTTGGTTATTGCAGCCACATTTCTTTTAACTAAGACCTCCAGAATGTCATTAAAATACTTGATAGGCATAATTGTAGGAGCACAGCCATGTGTTAAGTCTTTACACCCAATAGTTAGTTACATGAATTTAGAACTTATCTAACATATCCGATTTATAAACCTGTAAGAGCAATGAAAATAGTTCTCAAACTATAAAGATGTTATAAGAGCTAATGATCATATATTTGATTTATTTCAAGCAAAATATATCTTCATTCATCAAATTTCACATATATAGCTTGGATTAATTTCATTCTAAGTATTTGAAATTGCTAATCACATATAAACTCTTAATCCTTAGATATTTTCAGCTGGTAATTATGTACGAGGGCCCTGCAGTTTTTAATGTTCTGCTTTGTTTTGTTTTGTTTTGTACTGGGAATCGATCTCAGGTCGTTGCATTTGCCGAGGAGGCACTTGTGCCTCTGAGCTATATGCCCAGCCAGTTTTAATGTTCGGAATTCCGAGGCACATGATTTCGCAGAGAACTGTATTCAGTGTCGATGGCAACGCCAGGGAAATACGTGCCATCTGCGACAGTACATGTCGGGAACAGGCTGCAGGACCTAGAAAACACCCCAATCGTAAGGAAGCAGGAAGTGCGAGACAAAATGACAGCAGCACCGTCTGCACCAGAGCCTCGCAGTCCACACTCAGCCACAGGCCACAGTCTCAAGTCTCAGAGAGTTTGCACAAGATTTTTTGTTATCATGCTGTAAACTAGGACATAAGAATGTCATTAGGAAAAGAATGATTTCTGAAGAGGTCCTCAGAGCTATCAAACTGCAATAAGTTGTCCAAGTTATTCTTTCCACGGAAAATCCAATAAATGCCAGAGAGGATGAAGTCATATACCCCTGTCTTCACTTCTCAGAAGGTGTATTTTAAAGCCTAAGAGTATAAAATAATTCAATGACAGTCTTTAATCTTTTTCAGGCCCATTATTGGTAAACACTAATTGAATTTCATCAAAAAATCATAATTCCAATTAGAAAACTGATAATATACCTTTCTTCTTTCACTTCTTGGAGTTGTGTCACTGTAAGTGGCAATGGAAATATTAGGAGTTTTTAAAAAGAAAATAATGTCCAAAATTGGAAGATGAGCCTTCACTTCTTGGAGTTGTGTCACTGTAAGTGGCAATGGAAATATTAGGAGTTTTTAAAAAGAAAATAATGTCCAAAATTGGAAGATGAGCCAGAGTGGTGGTGTGCACCTATAATTCCAGCACTGAGAAGGCTGAGGCAGAAGGGTCCACGTGAGTTTGAAGCCAGCCCAGGTTACAAAATGAGTTCAAAGCCAGCCTGAACTGCATATAAAGCCATATCAAAAAGACAAACAAAAAATGGGAGATGAGATCCCTAATTTCTCAGTAATTTTCTAATTGGTGATTGGTTCATATTCAGTAATGGAGTGGACTCAGCATATTCTAGCTCTGTTTTGTACAGTAGAGATGAACGCAAATTTACACAAAGCCCAATTATCTCCACATTGTGTGATCGTAGGTTGAAGCCATGACTTTTCTATGAAACTCATCACTGCTTTTTAAAGATGTGATTGCAGTCCTAATTTATGTCTCATTTCTCTTTACTAGAGCCATCTGGAGATTCCTGACCCTAATTTGGTCAAAGGTATTCATCGTTTGAGAAGCTGGTTCACAGTCGCTCCAATACAGTAATTCTGTAACATCAGCAGGCATTCTTTGTTGTGTGGGCTGCTAGAAATCTTGAAACAAAACCTTTTGACCCACCACAATTTTTTGCAATGGTATTTATCATTATATCTTTAGCTTCATTCCTAAGACTTTCATTTTATTTCTTTGGCTGTTTTCTTTTTTACACCCCACTCTTTAATTCAGCTCATTCCCTATGCCTCTGTCCAAGAAAAATGAAGAATGAACAAATGAATATAAGAATAGATTAACCCAAGTTTATTTTTTTAATCTTAAAAGATAAAAGCAAAAAACATCTTAACAAACACACATACATTTAGAAAATGACACAAAACAAAGAGACCCAGATTAGCGAAAGCAATCCTGGGCAACAAAGATAAGGCAGGTGGCATCACAATCCCTGACTTGAAATTATACTACTGTGATAAAATCAATATGGTACTGGCAAAGAACAGGTCTGAGGATCAGTGGAATAGACTGGAAGATGCAGCCACAGCCACAAACACAATCAACCACCCTATCTGTGACAAAGGGGCCAAACAAGCTCTCTGGAAGAAAGATCGCCCAGGTTTAAATGGCAAGTCTGTGCTCAAATTGCAAGTATTCTCTCTCCAACCCGTGTGCTCAACCCTGAGCGACACTGAGAAGCATTCATACTTAGAAATGAACAGAGCTCACGCTACTGTTGAAGGAGGTAGAAGTGGCTTATTCTGTATGAAAAAGAAACACCATTTCTGAAGGAAATTGCTTTTTAAATTCATTTTCTTACTTGAAAGTGACATGAGTCTACTACTGATAATGCCATGCATCTCTGTGTCTATAACTGATCTATCTATCTATCTGCTATTAAGATGTTTTAAAACTCGTGTGGAAGAAACATTTAAGGCACTGTTTCAAACTTTATTTGATAATTTCCGACAAAGCTTTCCAATGATATGTAAGGATGGAAACATGGGAGGCAGCAAGGGAGGAGAGTGGTAAAGTTTACCTCGGCCAATCCTGAGCTAAGGTAAGCCTCTTGCAATTGAGAAATCTACCACACCAGGTAATGGCCCGCAGTCATAAAAGCAAGATAAGATTATATAGAAGAAATAATGATCTTTCTCTATGGTAGAACAAAAAGAACATGGAAAGAATTTCTTGAACTATATGGAGTCTGGGAAGATGTGGCATAGACACCTACCTAATTTAACAGCACTCTGTGATTGTTTGGTCAATCTTACATTCCCACATCTGGTAGACTGAGCAACTTCGTTGAACATGGCAGTATGTAATGTAGCAACCATTGTTCATTCCTGTCATTTTGTTTTGAGGTCATGTATTTTTTTTGTGGTTTTTATGTTGTTTTGATTTTGTCTGCATTTTTTGTTAGTTTTTTGATCTTTAAAATAAAAAAATCTTTAATTATAAATGATACAGTAAACTTTCCCCAAACGTCATTAAAATACTTACTTCAGAGTTAAAAAACAGTTAAAGTCATAGAGAGGAATGTGCACAAGTTGAAGGACCATCTTTTAAAACATTGGAAGCATCCTACTTAGTACTGAGGGAAAAAAAATTTGTAATTTAATGAATGAATAATTAATATAACTAGTTAACATTTTACAGTTCTTTGTATCTGTTATTGTATCAGTTATATTATCTGTAATTTCAAACCTAGCAGGCAGTAATATAATTACTCTCACTTGTTCACTTTTACAGATGAGTAAATGAAGGCTAGAAAGATTAAGTGCCTTCTTCAAGGTCATAAAGCCGATCCTTTTTGGTGGGTCTACCTCCAAACACCAGACTCTGAAGCCCTATTATGTATATATTGACATCTGTGTGTACATATGGTCGCTGCACTCATATTAGGGGCTAGTTATTACAAGGACTTTCACTGATATTCCTATAGTCCTTCTTCCAAACTTTGAAAGTTTTAATGCTATATACAATGAAAAAGATCAAAATCTAAGATATTTCTGCTGGAGTCCGCAATTGAGTCTTTGGATTCAGATTAAGTAAATTTTTACAATTCTGTGATACATAAGACATAAAGCAAAAGGAAACACTATCATTATCTAAACTGTAACTCACTTTCTAAAGGGCTTAACACACTGAAAGAGGCTTCTAAGTGCATATTTGCAAATTCAATCTATTACAGTTTATCTAGGTGATACTATAGTGTTATACTGACACATTTTCATAGAAGCATTGCCAGGAGACCAGGGCACTTTTTAAAGGTAGAAATCAAATTGTAACCTTGGAAAGAAGGATTTTATTACTTATCCATAAAATTCAAGTTTATAGGGGAACTGTAATACATATACGCTATGATAACTTGATCATGCATAAAAAGAGTGACACACTCAGTGGCTCACATTACCTTAATTAAAAACCTGCTTGGGGTTACTTTAGGTTAGAGAAAAGCACAGAAATAGAAGTCACAAAGGAAGATTTATATTCCTGATATTGCCACTAACAAGAAGCCTGAGTAATATAAATATTGGTTTATTTCCATGTCAGTAAGTAATCAATATAAACTAAATGTGAGATGTACAGTGCTTGACTTAGATGGAGGCAATTGCATTAACCATTCATAAAATTCCTTCCAGGGAAGACTCAGTAGTTCCCATTCAATGATTTGTCTACAAACGTACAAAATTTTCTCTCAAATGAATTCATGCATGTAGCAATAAAATATATTTTACTTAAAACAAAGAGTCTCCTGGTGAGATCTCTTGTACAAATCATTAGAGAAAACAGCACAGATACGTGCCTAGGGAGGGAGTGTGGACTTAGGGAATTATATTTGACGCTCCAGCATATGATCAGAATGTTACCCTGAAAAGTGACAACTGGATAAATGAAGGAAAGGAAAATGGAAGTAGATTTTACTAGTGCATCACAATTATGGGAATTACAAAAGTCAGTCTTTACCCAGACCTGTTGATAATCTGAAAACCTTACACTGAGGTGGACAGGGTTTTACATGTTTCACAATAATTTTATCAATTCTCTGATTCTCATAACAATGATCGAGATTGCAAAAGGCAAACAATATCACCACTGTGGAAGCAAGCTCTAAGGAGGCCAAATGGTCCCCTAACTCTCAGTGCAAATTTACAAGTGGAAAACACCACACAATGGCTTTTTCAGGTACAGAACTCTCATGCTAAATGACACATTCTTATAAACCTACTGTAATGTAAAAAAGAGGAGAACTGGTACTGGAAAATAAATATTTTATCAAAACTTTTTCACTTTGTGGTATATAATATCAAAATACTTTACTTTCAAGAAACCTATGGAGGATCTATCAGACTGAAACAAAACAGTCTACATACCTGATAAAACAAAATGGAATATGAACAATAAACTAGGTAACGTCGCTCCTAATTTAGCATTATGTCTTACTATACTATAATAATACTTTTTCAACTATCCAGTTAAGCTATAGCGGATTAAGATCAGGCCAGCCTCCTGCTTGCATAAAATTAGATAATAACGGACAATCTGGCATTGTCTCCATACATTTAAGTCAATTTCAAGTTCAGCAAATACTTATGTCCCCTGGGATAACCTCCTGCCTCCTGATATGACCTGTGCAAAATATTAGAACAAAAAGCAAACAAAAACAATCACTCACATAAAGTAACAATCTACTGATTCTAAGTCAGCTGTAAAGTTGCTCATTAGTATATGAGTATGTGTATTTATATTTACACAAGTTAACCATAGCATGGAGCATTCCATACAAACACTGAACATGGTTATTTTCAAAAATTTTTTTATTTCCAAATTCTATTTCTAAACTGCAAATCATGCTATCCACTTTGTTTCTAAATTCCACTCCAAGCTTCATGAAGTTAAGCAACTTTTATTTTGTGAAAATCAATTCTCCTACTCCTACTAATTCTATCAAATCTACCACTAATTTTCTTTGACATTAGATCGTTTTGATAAAATAACATACTACATTCAAATGGAAAGGAAATAGCACATTTGATTTACATTTTTCCCCCTCCTTGGAGCTTTGCTTAAAAATCAAGGTGCTTTAACTATTATATATATGGCGTTTATTTTTAAAACAATACACCTTATAAGAGCTTATAAAGCTATCACAATTATAATGCAATTTGTTTAGTTCATCAATGTAAACATAATTTTATTGTTCAAAGGTTGACAGGAAAACTTGTCAATTATTCTTAAAACTTAGCCTTATTATTTTACAGAAAGCTAAGGCAGAACACAAGACAATATGACCAAAATTACCACATGTTTTCGTAGACTGTTGATATTGTGTTAATGAATTCCATCTTCATGGAAAATTCCATTCCACCTAATAAGGTTAAAATATATTTCCTAAAAGAATGAAAATATTATTGGGATTGCTGTCTAACAGGCAGAACATAGACCCATATTATGAAAACAACTTATCCAAATCTCTTACTTTCTTAGAAATACTATTCTTTGTCAATAGAAGGTTCTACAATTATTTTTTTCTCTTAATTTTAAAGTGATTGTACTTCCTAAAATTAAGGAAATCCTGAAATGTACAAAGAGGTGAACAAGACATTCAGACCACAGAAATTCTTACCACCCAGAACTGACCACTGATAATCTCTTAGTATTCCCCCAAGAAAAATCCTTTTTTCACTTTTTGCTAGCATTTATGTTGAGAATTTAAAAAGTGATTGTCCAGTTATCCCAGCTATCTTTCTACATACATGTATTTTTTTCTCTTCTTTCTTTCTTTTTCTCCTTTCCCTCATCCCAGTTGTTCCTTTGAGAAATGTTTTCCCTTTCATAATATCTATTATACATTTTGGATTTTGATTAGTCTTTCAAATTCTTACACTAGGGAAACAAGAAGATACATTTCTAATGTTTATTATTGTTATTTTTTTAATTCCCTTTAATGGTGTGATCGATCTTGCATTCTTTCATCTGGTCATCTGAGCAACTCTGTGGAAGATAACGTGTAACGTAACAACCACTGTTCGTTCCTATCACTCTGTTTTGAAACCCTCTATCACTTTCATTGCTTTTGCTTTCTTTTGTTTTTGTCTGCGTTGCTGTTATTTTGTTATTCCCTTTAAAACAAAAACAAGTGATTGTCAGGAAATAATAGGTAGTAGGAAATGCAGCAACATGTTTTGAAGACCCCCAAACCCTCATGAAGAATTTACTAGAATTAATGTTAGGGACATTTCAGCTCAAACATCACCCTATGTATATGGACAGATAAATGGATGAGTGGTAAGTCATCTCTCCATAAACATTTAGTCATATACACACTTTTAACTCAAAGTGTTTAATTTAATTTAATTTATGGACTAGTTAATTATTTAATTTAGTGGACTATATTTGATTTATTGGACTCTAATTTATTTAAAAGTATCTAATTTAATGGACTATAACAAAAGAGTACAACTGAAGTAAAACTATAAATACTGATAAATTTCTGATACTTCATCAAAATTTATTACTTTTTCTATTTTTTTAAGAAGTTAGGAAAAATAGTAAGAAGTAAAATCAATATCATTTTTCTGAAACTAAAGTCTGGGAAATATGAAGACAGTAGCAGTTCATATGTCCACATCTTATCAACTCTTATTTTGTAGTTTTTGAACTAAAAATGAATATTCTCATATACTTTTAGCATTTTGTTACTTTTTTGATAAGATTTTTGACATTTTACTATACTATTCTTGATATTATACAATATTCATTTATATTTATAGTTATATACTTATCATATAGTCTTACATATTATATAGTTTTATATTTATACTTACAAAGTTTACCGTATTTTTCATTTTTAATTTGCATTCAACCAGTGTTGATTCTTTGTCATAAGGATTTTTGAAATACATACACTTTATACTATATATATGATGATGATAATCATACATGACTTCAAAATACTCTCCAAATACTAACATAAGGGAATATATAAAAATAATTCTCCCAACTAATTCAAATTCTATAAAATACCCCTTAATAATTAATATAAAAATAATTTAATTAAAGGATGATCTGTGCTGACAGGCCGATTCTAATTGTAATTATTCATTTGAAAATTAATTGATGAGCTTTTTTTCAAAGACTAGGCTTGGAACTTAGCTGGTCCTGGTGCTCAAACTTTGTTTCCACTGCTTTCTTTAAATGCAGGCCACAGATTTAACAGGCAACAAAGCCTCTTCCCGACAGAAACCATGTCCCTCGATTAATATAAAATATTTGAAAAACCTGATTCAAAATGCCTAATACTTTGGGCTCCAGGTAAGAAAGGGCTGTGACACAAGAATCCCTACTTGAATTTCACATCTTTGATTTTAAAATTATATATTCTTGATTCAAATGATGTTATAGCTTTGACAAGTTTTATGACACACTCAGCCATTTGCCCAGTAACATGAGAGTCACATTAAAGCTCAGGATGAAATAACATATCAGACAAAATGGATAACCTGTGGCAAAACAACTCATTGGGAAATGTCACACTGCACTTATGAATCACCTATCATCAGACATGCTTAGTACCCAGGAGGCCAGGGTATCACAAGGAGAACATTCCCAACCAAGAATAATTAGATTTCTCTGGAAGCAGCTTTCAGAATAAGCTTTCAGACAGTGACAATTAAAAGCAAAAGCTCACTATGAGATGTAGCATTACAAAACAGTCCTTTTCAGACCAAAGAATCATGCAAATGTCACATTCAAGTGAGAGATTTGGGAAATATTTTACATAATTAAAAAACATGTAACTTATCTATCCCTGTAGCAATAGAACAATAAATAAGTGAAACTCCATATTCAGATCATTAAAAATATGGAGCTGGGTGAGCACAATTATTTATGACCCTTCCTTCACAAGTGGCACTGGTTCCCAAAGGAGAGAGGCCATTGGTCCCCAACAGGATGGGAGGCAAAATCCACAAATCCAGACTCACTTAATCCATCTTCAAGATGTCAATAAAAGAGATTACTGCCACATGCAATCATAGAATTCAGGAGTGTGTACGTAGCTACACAGAAGCAAAGGTATGCACAAGATTTCCAAGGGCATTTCACAGACACAGACACACACACACACACACACACACACACACACACACACACTGTCCAATATTTTAGTAATGTTCATTCTGGCCACTATTAAGAAATTGGTCAACCTGTTATGTATGTTGTAAGTGGCAGGCAGAACTGCCATTTCATGTATGTTTTAATGTAGTTAGATTATAAAAAGAAAAACTGAACACATTAATAGTATTAAAGGATTATAACGCAATCAGTAGTGAAAGGAATCTAGGAAATCAGTTAATAATTATCTTCTAAATTATCTCTCTATGCCTATAGATGACAAAAAGCAATATGTATAACTGAGCAATTACAATTGTGAGTATTTCTAAAAGGCTACTTTTCAAATAGAAACAATGAAAGATAGCCAAGATTAACATAATTATTAATATAAAGAATCTAAGGCTACAAAATGCTACAGAGGAATTTTTAGGGACAATTCGTTTCCAAGTAAAAACTGCATTGAAGATTGTGGAGATTATTTCTTTCAAGTGGAACCCTAAAAGAAATTTTTAAAAGAAATAGAAAAATTGTACATTTTTTCAAAGATTTTCAAAGATGACTAGTTAAGAAGTTACCTATTCATACTTGAACATATTTTCTGAAAAAAAGCTGTTAAATTCAATTACCATCAATTTTATATTTTGATCACTTTGAGGATATTTATCATAATGCGAATAGATTCTTGTGCATGTTTATGTAGAGTTCCTGCTGTTAAAGCGTGGATTAACTTCAGTAGTAGCTCTGCAGCTTTAGAAATGAATACTCATACAAGAAGGGACCAACAACTGGTCCTACGGCTTACTCCAAAGGCTTTTATCTACCAATTAAATAAATTCATCAGGTTTTCTTCCCACATTTGTTCATGTATTTGGTAGGAGACAGAAATTTGGTAACTGCATCAACATAACTGTCAATACCATTTATATTTATAGATTTAGTTTAATTTACTGGCCCGGACACATTTAAAATTTTTTACCTACCTTGTTTAATGTTCCTGTTTTTGGTACACTACCTCTTTCTCTAAAAATGTCTCTGAAACAGTAAGGTCATCTTAGTAAGTCAAGATTTATCCCATTGTGCTCATACAAATTCATCATACAGATTTCTAATGTACAAAGACAATCAAATCAACTAGACAAGGCCATCTGGAATTTGGAACTACCAAATACAGGAATAACAGATAAATGTATTAATCTTAGTCCTTGGGACAGCATTTTCCCATGTCATTGTGCTAAGTACTCAGGGGTAGGGCCATCCCATAATGTGAGATGTCTGAGCCTTCAGGCAAGAAGTAGACAGAAAGCAAATGAAGTTTAAAAGACAGAAAATTGATTAGAAATGGAATTGAATTAACACCTAGAAATTAGATTCCTTATTTAATTATTTCATTTAGTTTTCATTTTCCTTCAATTACTTCACAATCTTTTATAATAAATGAAGCCAAATCATACAGAGAAAAGGTTTAAGCTTTCTCTTTTTATAAAATTAGTCAATTGCATAAGTTAAGAATGTGAAAATGTCTGGAAAACCATAAGCAATATGATTGCAGCTTGAAGATCCACTTAAACTCAAGTGACTTTCCAATGACTGAATTTCTTCAATTGTTAATAGTAAGAAAATGCCAACTTACATAAAATTTTTTGAGGGAAATGTATTTTTAAAAATCAATACCAACTGAGATGTAAAAGGCTATTACAAACATAACTATAATTCCAGGTGTTGGAACCCTCATATTTAAAAATGTCTTTGTACTAAAAATATTAACTACAAGATTTTAAGTATACATAACCATAGCCAAATACAAATATATGTGTTGTCAGAGAAATGAAATAGAAATAGTGAATGTTATATGGTGGAATTATCACACACACTGTTAAGCAGTTCAAGAATGTGCTAGTGCATTAAATCAAAAATTACTGCCGCTGGATACTCTGTTAATTGTAGGCAGTGAGTCATCTTAAACTGAATAGGGACATTATGGGTTTCCAATGATAAAGCATGGGTAATCAAGACTTGCTTCATGCATTCAGAATTGCAAACCTAAAGAGGCAGAGGTAGCCTATGTTGTGTGTGTCCCACATAGGTGTTCCGAAGTTTGTGTTAGCGAGGGTAGCCTGCAAAGATACAGACCTTCCATAGAAACACTGTCAGTGAGCACCAAAATGCAGTGTTATCCCCACAAGGCCCACCTTCATTATGTAGCCATGGGATGTAATGAACATATGTCAAAGTATGGTGGTAGGGCATATTTGTTGTACCATTTTATAGAAGCTTACAGAATACAAAACAAGTGTATTGTCATTTTTGTGTAGTGAATAAAAAAGTAATTATACGATCAGAAAGAAGAATTTGAAATAATTCAGAATTAAGTGAAAAATACAGTCAGTGCATCTGTATTACTCACTGACATTGCCCATGATATGCTGAGCAATAATGATGTGCTAAACCCATAATACTCTTATTGGTTTATTTCATTAGGTCACAATGTGAGATCCAGTATGCAGTAATTCCTCTTTAAATACTGTGGTGGATTAACCAATGGTCAGCTTGTAACACCCAGCTGAACTGAATCAGCAGGGTGCTGAGTGTGACAGGCCCCGCTGAGGACTCTTGCCAAAAGCATGAAAGGAGGACTGGAGAGAGAGACGTGTGCTGTTGATTCTCCTGGAGAAGCTTGTCATGCTGGCTTTCCTGATAGGAGCTTCATTATTATCATCAGAGGAGCTCAGGGTCTTGCTCTTGTTGAGGATGGCTGGGTTCTTTTTGGCGGGGCTCTGGTCCTTACTTTGAGCATCACTTCTGGGCTCCAGTGCAGATCTTTCATCCTGATGGCACAGATCCTTCATCCCACTGGTAGACTTTCTAACTTCCACCACTAAAGTTTGGGCCTTCCGGTGCAGACCCTTGATAGAGATTTGCATGAGCCATTGTTCGTGGGCTCAAGTTCTCCAGTTGGACTTGGGGAGGACATTGCCAGGGACTCTCAGTCTTCAGCAGGCCTCATGCAGGACATTGCTGGAGGATCCAGGCCCTCAGATTCATTGGGTGTGTAGACAAATCTCCTGCACTCTTCTACTTTTGACTCTGGATTACAGAATAATCCTACAAATTATATCCTATATTAAATCTTTTGCCTTGTAAACCCTGAGTGTAACAAATGCAAAATTCCTGGAAGATAATGTTCCAAACTACTACTAGTGACTATGCCATAGTTAGTTGTTTCTTGTCCTTTTCTCACTCCACAATTCTGACAGACATGATACACTTTGATCATTAACAATTTAACACCATTAACAACTCTTTAATTAGCATTACTCTACCCTAGGAAATCTCCACACCATGGATACGCCAAAGAAACTATGCCCTGGATGTCAATCACTGCCTTAACGTGTGGGTTTCCCTTCCCATACAGAAACCAGTGCAGGCTCCTGTGCAGCACTACGCAGGTGTTGTCAGAAAAGCAGCCCAGCACATCATGCACGATATCAGTGAGGAATACAGATGCACTGATTCATTGGAGTTTTCACTTTATTCAGAATTATTTCAAATTCTTCTTGCTGATTATATATCTACTTTTTTATTCTCTATACAAAAATGATAATACACTTGTTTTTTATTCTGTAACTTCTATAAAAAGGTATAACAAATATCCCCTACCACCATACTTCACCATATGCTCAGGGGAAATTCTAAGATATTTTACTTAAAATCACATTATTAAGTGATACCCAGCAACAAAATTATCTCTCCAGTGTTACCCTCTGCTCTCTCTTTAAATAACTACAATATGCTAAGACAAATGGTAGCAAATAAAATTTGCAAAATCTGCATCAAATTTTTCCTGACAATTTTCCCCAAAATTATATTTTATAATTGCTCAATTTAAACACAAAAAAGAAATACTGAAACACTAGTAGAATATTTTTAATAAATATTTGCTACTTAATCCAAAAGAATTTTTTCTGGCTGCCTAGCATATTTTTAAGACTCTCACTTGAAAAAAAACTCATAATGGGGCATGGTGGTGCACACATGTAATCCCAGCACTCTGAGAGGATGAGACAGGAGGAATTTAAACTCAGGCCCAGTCTGAACAACTTAGTGGGACCCTTTGTGAAGCTTTTTTTTTACAAGGCTAGGAATGTAACTCAGCCCAAAGGCTCTGAAATATATATATTACAACAATGTCAATATTTGAGTCACATATTCATATAGAAACATTTTTGAGGAAACAAAACATCAAATGTTAAAACCAGTTCATTTCTATATGCTCTCTGATTTTAAGGAAATCTAAGAGCTCAAGTATGACAGGGCATAACCAATGAATTCCATGTGCTACCAACTCCCAAGCAAAAAAATAGTAACTTCTATTTATTATTTTATAGATAAACTATTACATTTGTAGGGAAAAGTAACGAGTATGAACAGAATTCTTCCCAAATGGAAAGGGGAACAGAGTTGTAGGGAGTAGAGAAAGACGGGAGGGGATTTCAATACCGATCCTGAACATTTTATTTTTGGCCTCAGCAGTTAACATGCCTCAGTGAAGTTATAAGTAGGGTATTGTCCAAAGAATATTAATACAAACTTTTCAATGAACCAAGAGAAACTAGCTGTATAACTATCTTAACTACCTTGTGTATAAATGTATTTTTTTTCTTTTTCCCCTTTTTTCCTTTCCCTTTTCCCCCATCACAGTTTATCTTTCTTCTGAACAGTTTCTTCCCAATTCACAATATATATTGTACATTTTGGATCTTATTTACTCATTCAGTTTCTGACACTAGGAAGACAGTACAATGTTTACACATACAGATCTGATTTATTTCACCTGTGAGTATGGTCTTGGGTTGCACCCATTTACCTATAAAAGTCTCAAGTTTATCCTTCTTTATGACTGAGTAGCACTCCATAGCAATAAAAAAACACATCTCTTTTAGCCATTCTTCATCTGATGAGCATTTGGCTTGTTTTCAGGATTTAGCCCTTACAAACTGTGCTGCTATAAACATGGATGCACATACATCACTGTGCTATGATCTTTTTAAATGTTCTGGGAAGATACTCAGAAAGTGAATAACTGGGGTGAATGAAACCGCAAATCCTAGTTTTTTAAGAAATTTCCACACTGATTTCCACAGCGGTTGCACCATTCTACATGCCCACCAACGGTGGAGAAGGGTCCCTTTTTTCCCCACAGCGCCACCAGCATTTGTTATTGGTTGATTTTTAGATGATAACCATTCTTCCTGTGATGAGATGGAATCTCAGTGTTTTTTTTTTTAAATTTGCATCTCTCAAAAGACCAGTGATGTTGACATTTTTTCATATATATATTTGCCATTTGTATTTCTTCATCTGAGAAGTATATATTCATCTCAGATGCCGTTTTTTGGATTGGATCTTTGACGCTGGGGGGCCTGATTTTGTTCAATTCTTTATATGTTCTAGATATAAAAACCATTACTCTTTTATCCTTGGCAGACCACTTAGCATCTGTGAAGTTTATGAAGACTTCTCCTTTGTCAATGAAACTGATAATTATCTATTTGAGATGATCTATTTGAATCCAAGCAACCTAGAAAGCAGTAGATCCCTAAAGCATGCCATAGATTGAATCTTAATTCTAATATTACATCAAAGAAAAGAATATGTAAACATGCTATAATTTTTTGTTCAAATTTATAATTGGAGTATTTTAATTTAGTTTCAAAATTTGACATTTTATATATATATATGTATACATACAACTGTGAAATTCTGGGGACTCAATTTCATCCACTTTAGTCATAATAATAAATATAATCAGGTTTAATTTTAGAGATTATGGCATATAATACCATGAATCCCAAAGGCATTGCACTGGAGACTAAAGGAACATGTTTTAAGTTGAACAGTATAGCAATTCACATTAGATATAAAATTCAAATTTTTTATACATATCAGTTTTGAGTCTAGTACATATAAGTCAAATTTCACAGATAATACTCCATAATTTTAAACATAATTTAAATAAACTACAGTGACTGTTGAAACTATATGGAATTTTTAAAGTTATCATTAGAAATTTCTGTAAAACAATCTATGTAGTCTATCGCCTGTTGAAATTTTTATTGTTAAGCAAATTATTATAGAATGACTTTTTGTATTTAATTGGGTATAATGGTAGTATTAGTTATTCACATATATGCACAACCCTTTAGTAGACTTTCTGTTTATTTTTTTCACTTAATTAATTTTTTCCTATTGCCTTTTTATCTTTGCATACATACTCCTATCATTTTACTGAATTTGATATAAAATTTATTTTGAATCATTTTCCATCTTTTTATGTAGGTAGATATCCACTCATGCCACTCACAGAAATACACATATGTGCAAAGATAAAAATGTGATATTACAGTTACATGTTACAGCATATGTCATACTAAAACTTTCATTGTCACCGAGCATATTTAACTTCCTATAAGCCATATGGCATTAAGTAGAATATTTTGGGTACACCTAATAATCATTTTTAAAAATAAAAACTATATTTAATACTTTGAGGTAAAGATCCCACCTTACTCTCAACTGCTGGTACAACTTTGTAGAAATACACATTTTCCCCTCTATTATTTGTAAGTAATTTTCAGTCATCCAACACAACCTACATAGCAGTACTAAGGGTGAAGGCAATGACCAAATTTCAATAAAATTTGTAAAGGTTAATAGCTCTCTTATAAAAAAAAAACTATTTCCTGTCAGACAGCATCAATACACAGGAAAAAAATAAATGTGAAGAAATATCTAGAGATAGAACCATATAGTTTCAAAATTATTAGTACTATATATTTTGGAATGACAAGCTCTTCAAGGGAAAGGTTTGGTTTATTCTTCTTTTTATGTTACACAAAAAATTTCATAAGCTCAGACTTTCTTGAAGCAACTTCATTTCTCTGCAAAGTGTGATGTCGCTGGGCAGCTTCCTGTAATTTTGAAATAGAATTAGCTCATGCATGGACGGTCCCGCTCCCATTAGAACTGCCACTATATGCAGACTTAGAGGAAGGATGAGCGCATCTGCCCCTGCCCGCTGCTCATTCCTTCGGGGTTACTGAGGTTCCTCCTGAAAGAATGATTCCGTAATTCTCTATAGTCAATAAAAACAGTCATAATATTAAAAACAGTATTACCTTGCTTCAACACGCACCATGGCAAACAGTGAGACCCTTAGGGCTCTTCACAAGCTCTAAGATTGAGAGCAGTGTGACATAGCTGCCGTTCCTTACTTGGTCCCAATTCCGTAGTGGATGCTTGTAACTCATCGGGGTGTTACACAGTGGAGTGTACAGAGTATCAAGGGTTAATGCAATGCTTAGTGCTTCCTTATGGGTCTAAGAAATGCCCTAACATTAGTTGAAGAATAGCTCTGGCTGCTGTACTTTAATGACGACTTTTAAATTGAACACGAAATAGCCTTTTTCAATTGTTGATTGAAATGTATTGAAAAATCTATCCACTTGTGCCCATAGTAGGGTTCTTTTCTAGCTTCAGAGTATTATATAAGCTTCATGTGGACAAAAACTCTAGGATCTGCAAATGTATGTACTAGAAAACTGATTCCAAAATATGTTGTAATGAAAATTCTGCTATCTCTAGTGCAAATGACAATTATGTAATTTCTAAAGCTACTATATAAAACATTGCCTCATTTGATGGAAATATAGTGTGAATATAATCTGTATGTATTACCTGTTCAGAGATATAGATATCCAGTGTATTTATGAAATAATATGATAGAGTATTAGGGCATAGAAATTTAACTCTTATGCTGGAAAATCTGAGATCCATACAAATAATAAATAACTTGCTATCTAACTGACTTATAGGAAAGACAATTTAAATCAATTAAGTAAAATAAATAACTTGAACAATGGAAAAATAATATACTATGTTCCACTTTCTAATGTAACTATGGAAGTAGAAAATAGACTATGTGATAAAGAAAAGAGGTTTTTTAAATTGTTCTTAATAACCTGTTGTATTTTCCACAATTACTGTGTTTATTTTCTATGAACAAACTCTATGTACATGCCATGACTTTCTCTAAACTTGTCTTTTAAAATCATGTTAAGATGTATGAGGCATACAGGTATTATATATACAAAACTATCACAATACTTATTTAAGTATTTAAGATAGTTGAATATTTATCAAATGATGGTGATCAAAGCATCATACAAAATTATTTTTAACATTTACAGTGGAAAATTTCTCAAGATTTGTGTGTTAACTCTCCTCAAAATAAACACGGTCTTTTGACATAACATTGGATGGATACATTTCTATCAGTAACAAAAAATCCTAACCTAAACAAAACTACATTATGATATCAGAGTAATAGGTAGGGTTGATTCTAATTAGTTATGCACACATCTCATTTACAGATGTGTTAGAGAAATGCCTCTCTGCTTGATACAGGACCCTCTGTTCATTGAAATGGAAAATTCCCATTCCATACGACATTCCTTACCTGTCGATCTCTGGAAACCTTTAATTTTGAACTTGCCAATCTGAGTTGTTCAGGGAAAAGGCAGCTGAAGTTTACCATTATTTCAGCTTTTTATAGCCTATCACTCAGAAGTGGAATAGTTGGAACTTCGGGATATCCTCAAAGCATTATATTTAAACCGATTCTTAAAAATGGTGCAGATCCTAGTTACACAGTGGTTTTCCTCTCGCTGTCCAGTACCTCACTGAAATTGCCAATCATTACAGTGTTAGCAGCTTGTATGATTTCATCATCACCTTTCATCTACCTTCGTACCCCCCAAATTAACTCAAGGTTTCCACTATTCTCATGAGTTTAGAATTATTACCTGATAGTGACTAGTACCCATTCTTGTGGCTGTAGAAGGAAAGGGCACCATGGAAACTCGCGATGTACATTCTAAATAATAGAGCCTACCAGTACTTAATGCTAAATACACAGATAAACAATGGATATCTTTCAATAATTGTTCTGAGTCATTTTAACATGTTTTTTTCTCTTTATAATCTGTAGAAATGACTCTAGTTGCCAACACAATTTATCGCATTTTCTTTTTTTGTGTGTCTGAATCTCGATTTAGTTTGGGAAAACAGTGTACCCAGCTATCATTGCTCAAGTTTTCACCTTCTCATAAAGCCAGAGCAGGTAGGATGCCACGTTATAGTTAAGCACATATATGTAGAATGGGAAATCTCTCCCCAGGTTTAATGATGGAGTCTTGCCTTTTGCCCTTCCCCCCATTTTTCCTTTCCTTCCTTCTTAGACAGTCAGCCCAAGGACATGGGCTCAAGCTGTGCAGAAATCATCTACCCTGACAAGGAGCAAGCACACGGTAGAAGGTTTAATATGGACCACTGAGCAAAAAGACAGCCTAAAATCTAGAGAGTACCTGTGAGCTGCAGTATTTGCCATGCTGCCTGATCTCAGGCATCATGTGGAATGAGACTTCTACCTATGCTTTAGGCACTTTTTCACTGCAGCAGGGACTTCTGTCCCTTGCATATAAAATCCCAGTAGTCTGAATGTTTTCAACCATGGCTCAGGGTAGCACATGAGATATTCTAGAATATCATATGTGCCCAGCATATATGCTACAGAAGGAATTCATACATGGAGGAGAAGTATCCAACACTTTGTCAGGCATATTTAACATCCAAAATATTATGGTGCTAGAGTGATTTGTTTTTGCATATTGCAATCTTAATTTCTCACCTTCAAAAAACACTTTTTCTGTCTTTACTTCCATGAATGGACATCTATAAGATACAGTCTAAATGGTAGAACTATCTAAAATTTGGGGAACATTTCAATTATCTCTGGTCTGAGCAGCAAAGAATGACCAAATTCTGAAGCACCTCAACAAATTTACCATCACCTGTTCTGTATCAGTTGACCTTGGTATTTGACAGGATTACTAGACTCATGGAGTGGTGACTGAATTGTCAGGATATAACCTTATCAAAAGCTAACCCATTAATGAGTTCATAGCTGGAGAGATTATTGAGAGGTGCAGCCTATTCGCAAGATGTGGGCCGTGGCTTGTGACCTGACCATATCTGGTCCATGGCCCCTTCTGCTCTGGTGGTCTTCTGCTGTGCTCCCCCAATGGAATTTTCAGTAGATTCGTGTAAATCTCTTGATTTACACTACTTATAGGCGAGAATTGACTTGTAGCAATGTCTTACGACATTCATTATAAATATTGGGACCCATATCAAACACTCAGATCAATTTACTTCATGTTTAATTTTAATTTCCACAGGAAATAGGGCCTTAATTATTGTATTATCTGAGACATTTATAGCTATATTTTGGTGCCATAATGAGAGCCTAGATCCTTTATAGTATTCTTCTTTTAAATCATAGATATTTTTTAAACAGGCAATTATATCCAAGTTGAGTGGCATAAGGGCAAGAACACTAATACTGTGTAAAAGAAGAGAGATTTAGAAAATATAGTAAGCTCACAGAAGTTTTTAATTTACTAAGGTTTAATGTCACTAACGATGTACAGCTTGCTTGAGATAATGCATGCTATATAGAGAAGATAGAGCAAAAACTTTCATTATAAGTCTTGCTCTAAATTATAGTCTGCATGGAAAAGACTGCATGGTTGTCCAGATTACTGAATTTTTGTATTTTCTAAATATTCATAAGCTGAAATTCTATTGTGATGGTATTAGAAGGTAGAGCCTTTGGAAGGTAACTAAGTCATGAGGGTGAAGTCTTCATAACTGGGATTAGCGCTGTTCGAAGAGACCTCAGACAGTTCCGCAGCCCAGTGTGCTCTACAGAAGGACACTATGAGAAGCCATATCTCTGCTACCTAGAACAGTGCCCTCCCCATGTTCTAACAGTGCTGGCACCTTGCCCTTAAATAACACAGCCTCTAGCCCCACAAGGCATATGTTCTTGTTATATAGAAGCCAAACAGTCTGTGGTATTTTGTTCTAGCAGGATGGACCAGAAAAAATTGATAGAGCATAACAAAGAAAACAGGGAAATAAAAGTTGGTGAGCACTGTGTATAAAGCAAATAGCAATAAATACTGGCAAACCAAAAAATAGCAAATGAAAAAGCATAGGGAAAATGCTTCTTCTTTGTTATACTGAAAGTGATAGCTGGTTACTTTATTACCAATTTGTTGGAACAGTATTTTCTTTTCTCATAAGAATTCATGGCTTTCAATCTGCAGCATCAACTTACTCACTCGACTGTCCGGGAAATGTCTTTTCTATTCACTGCATCTCTTGGAATAGCCACATATTACTCACTGAGCATTATTAATAACATAAGATATAGATCTTACACTACTATAACATGGCTTTTACACTAAATGTTTCAGTGGAAGAACATTTTTGCACAGACATTATGTTGGCATTTTATTATGTGATTTTCATCTAAAGAGAGCAAATGATTGAACAAAGATGAATAGGTACTCTGAGAGTTGACTTGATAATATTAATATTTATACTAATTTTTAAACTAAAAGGCAGTATGAAAGGAAATCAGAAGGGAGACAAACTCCAAAAGTGTTTGGACTAATTTGTCTTGAAAAGATTCACAGAAGGGAATTCTGAGTGCATGTTAAATACATTAAATTTTATTGGAGAAAATTAAGGATCCATAATAATTAAAAGTGCCAGTAAGAAAATAAGTCCAAGTGTTGACAAGTGCCAAAAGATAGTATCAGATACAGAATTTCTGGTGTGAACTAGAAAATGTTTTTAAAAGTTATATTGCCATGAATATTTACTTTGCCACTCATTTGCCATTCTTTTTTATACCCCACTTTTGGTAAAAGGCAGTATACTTTGGGTGGTGTTCATGGAGTCTAATATTATGACAAATACCTCAGAAAAATGGTGCCATGTAAGGCATATAGAACTATAAATATGTTTTGAAACAGATTTGACCATAGCTAATGAAGTTCTCAAAATTATACCTCAAATTATCACAAACCTGCTTGAGCATTAATGAGAACAAATTAGAAGTTTCCCCACATACATTTCATTGCTCATGAATCAGCCTTGAAATTCTATCTTAATCCCAAGCATTACATATAACATGAATCATATCCTTGCTCTTAAGAGTTGGCATGAAATGGTGCTTCTTTGGAAAAGAAAGACAATACGAAAAGGTAAATCAGAAAATGCATTTTTAATTCAAATTAATATCTCTCACTCCAGACAAAGTCACTCTTTTTAACTTGTCCTCTTTTTTTTTTATATCCTTGAAAAGAGTAATGAACCTGTCCTTCAGGAATTATTATGAAATGAATTTATCTGTGATCATTTCTTCTTCTCAAATACTTATAATATGATGGAAAATAATTCTCTCCTAATCCAGATGTATATTTTTCTTAACATATGCTAACATGACAGAAATAATAATACAAGGGCTTTCCTATTTTATTTGAAGCTCAAAATATCAAGTTTATAAATTGTGATATTAACATAATTTCAGCTATTTTCAAATTAAAATATTTAAAAAATCAATGGTTCGTGTATAGATCCATTCCAATTTAGTCTGTAATAACACTTTGATATCCTATTAGTAATCTTCAGAAGCAGAACACTTGATATGATAACATGTTTTTTGGAGCCTTACAGTAACACTGAGATTTTCTTCATGTTTCTCTGATTTTCAAAACAAAATCTGAGATCACAAAGGGTTAAGTGACATGTGTACATTCAATGTACCTAGATTGTGGTAGCTCACATTCTTAGTACAAAGGACAATGGAACACAGCCAAGCCAGTTTTCAGTTTGTGGCCCTTCTAATTTTGTTCTTTAGCTAATTTTTTATTTAACCAAATACATATTTTAAATTTTTATTATTTTATTCAAAATTATGATCACAAAAATAAGTTTATAGTAGAGATTTTACAAGTAAAAGAACTAAAAAGCTGAACTTTTTGAATGTGTTGTTTTTGAAAGAGCGTATTTTTTATGATTCTATTTGCTTTTACTGAGAGCAAAAAGGATGTTAGGAAAATACAAATCTTCTTTGGGAAAAGCAGAAGTGAATTAGGTGTTTGACGATGGTAAGAAGACATAGAAGACAAAATTTAGAAGGCTAAAATAGTGTTCCATTAAAAAAAGTCACATTTTAAAATATGTTAAAGAATATTATTAGTTTTCTAAAAGAGAAACCGAAATAGAGTTTGCTTTTACTAATGAGCAGGTAGGACCCAAACATGGAAGAAGGCATATTTTCCCCTAAGTCCTAAGCAATAATTTGTGCCTGTAAAAACTCAGCCTATCAAATGGCGAGAACCTTCCCTGGCCAAAACAGAATCTTATCACTGAAACTCAAATTACCTACCAACACTTCCAAATTTACTGAGCGAAACCATCTTAACGCAAGTTTGCTTTTCATTGGGTTTGTGTTCTTGGATGCTTTACTGGTTGTATACAGACTTCCTGAAGAGAGACAAGAAGTTATATGCAGCCTGATAGAAGTACAGAGAATAAGCTATTACTGGAAAAGTCTTTAGTCTTTCAATTTGAATTCTTTTTTTTTATTAAGTTTATTGGTACCATTTAGATACACACAATGGTCACATGCATTGGTTCAGTAGTACAGTGCTTGCCTTGGAAATATTTTAAGTGAGAAACCAACTTAGAAAAGACCCTCTAAATGTTGCAATGGTAATTTTCCCCCTCATTGTAATAGTATAAAATATATAATCAAATGTACTTAAATTCAAAATTAGCTTGCTTTCAGATAGATAAGAAAAAGTAACTATAGTATTTAATTAAAATTTCTTTCAATGAAAAGAGGATATTAACATATCAATACCTCATAAAATTTCTAAAGACACTTCTTTTAAGAAAATGTCTTCTTTTAAAAGTATTTTCTTTAGCCTTTAAGGAAATGTCAGAGTAGAGAATTAAACAAAGTTAGATTTTTGTAAACAGTGAATTAAACAATAAAATTAGCAAGTCTATTTCATGTAGAAGAATAACTTCTAAAACAAAGAAACCCAAACTAGAGGACCCTACATCTAAACATGAAGGTTTCATCATAAAAAACTAAAGTATTTTACTAAAAAAAGTAGCTTATCACTGAATTGAAATATCAATGTTGCAAACTTTTTCTATCTGAACATAAAGCGTCATTTCCACTTTATGAAAACAAACAAGTATTTGTACTTTGAAAAGTTTCAAAATTATAAGAGAAAAATTATGCATATATGTTCACAATTTTTCAATAGGCATCTTTCTTCAAAAACATTGTATTTGTTAAAAAAATTCCACTCTAAAGTAATATTTTACCACTTAGTTGTAATTATTTAATCAGTAAATGTGAGTATGAAAATTATAAAATGTGCCTATAAGTAAAGGGTATACTTTGTCTTTAAAGATGGTTACATATAACATTTCTCTTACAAATCCTTAAAACAGTCAGTAGTCACAGGGCTTTCTATGCTAACCTTTAATTTCTCTTAGATATTTCTTTAAAAATACATTTTTAAAGAGTAAGATTAAAGTTGTATCTATATCTACCAAAACAAATATTCAAAATGCCTCATATAATTCTATTTTTCCGAACTTGTTCAATTATAATTTGTGAATTATAGTAGAGAACATCTCCTAGTTTCTATGTTCTTGGTGTAACAGAAGAATAAATTTTTCCACAGCTAACCAGATATAAACTATTACTCTATTTATGTTCCAAAAAAGTACTATTGCACAATTTGCATTTGAATGCAATCCATTTACTTGGGTATTTCTAAAAACAGAAGAGCAGAGATTCAGAATCTTTACTCTGTTTTAATTTTTTCAACTTTTCATCAGCACGTATGTGTAGTGCATAATGGTTACATTCATCATGTGGAGATTATATATATATTACAGCTCAATTCTTTTTACATCCCCTTCCCCTGCTTCTCTCCATTTATTGGTCTCCTGCAAGAAAAAATGTACTTAATGCAACTAAACCCCATTATTTATTTATTTCTCGTGCCAGTTATACATCACTAAGAAGTATAAGATGAGTCATATTTGTAAATATTAACATTACAAAGCTCATAAAATTCCAAGTTCCTGGAAAAGAGAGATATTATAGCAGTGTATCATAAGATGTTCTTGGAAACCCAAATCCTAAAATAAATATTCTCTAAATATTTATTCTGGACACTCAAAAGCACTTGTATAATTTATTTGGAGCACACAACTTTATGTGAAAGTATTACAGAGGAAAATATTTCAGTCGGAAGCCCTAAAGCTTCCTATGATTAAATATGAGGATGAATGTAAATAAATGTACATCTTGCAATTATCTTTTGTGCCCTCATAAATATTTATTCTTATCTTTTGCGATAAGGAATATTGCCTTCAAACTCACCAAGGACAGAGGACGCAGGTTGAAGACTGGGTTTTTGTATAGGGAAACAGTTCGTTAACATCATTTCCAATTTTTCATCTCCCTCTGTGCTGATGAAAAGGCTAGTTTAAGGAAGCAAAAGGCCCTCCACTGGCTGTAAACAAGATAGAACAAACACCCCACAGCTGCAAAGCCAGGAAACACAGGCTCCCCTGCGAGCTACTAGCGGGTCGAAGTTGGTTTCTACAGACTTGAGGTGTAAGTCCAAGTCGTACAGGTAGGAAGAGCCACGGGCACGTGGAAAAGAGAGAGAAATTCAGCTGGACCATTTGCCATGAACAAGCTTCATTGTGTTGTCATAATGCAGTAGATTTCTGAGTGCAAAATAGGTAAGACTTGGTACTTCTAAAAACATGGCTATTGCATTTCTAAAGGAGGGAGGAGGCCTCTAATACTTTTGTATGAGCATAGAATCTTGTATCAATAACCTTCTTTTGCCCACTCAGTACCACATTTATGAAAATCTTTTCTTCCATAGAATCTCCCAATATAAATTTCAAAGATACTTTTTTTTTTGGTGCTGGGAGTCGAGCTCGGACCCTCACGCTTACCAGGCAGGCGCTTGTGCCGCTGAGCTATATCCCAGGCCCATGAATTTCATAATAAATCTCTAAATCAAATGGAGTTATCTAGTGATGAAACTATAACGGGTATTGTACCATCAAAAATATCAAACATTCGAAAGAAAATTTTGGTAGGGCAAATTGCAGTCTTGAACCACACCATTTTCAAAGCTATCGAAAATGTGTTTGTAAAACCTAATACATAGCCGAGCGCGGTGGCGCATCCCTGTAACAAGCATTCAGGTATCTGAGGCTGGAGGCTTGCCATGAGTTCGATGCCAAATAGGGCTACATAAGCGAGCTCAAGGTCAGCCTGCGCTGCATAGCGAGACCCTTGTCCCAAAAGAAAAGAAAAGAAAAGAAAAGAAAAGAAAAGAAAAGAAAAACACTGATACATTATTAATCCATTCAAAAATATCTCCTTTCATAAGATTTTTTATCTCATCCCTGAATTTTTGGTCTATAATCAAGCTACTGATATATATATATATATATATATATATATATATATATGTGTGTGTGTGTGTGTGTATATACATATATATATAATATCTAACCCAGTAGACCTTCTGGGTTTCTCCTGTTTAAAATAAATAAGTGACAGCACGCCAGGGTACTATAATGGTACTCAGAATTTCTTCATGGGCTGAGCTGTAGATGGAATATTTCTTTCTTCGCCCTTTGAACCCTGTTCACAAGGGGCGGGATCTCTTGCAAGAGGGAATAGGTCGAAGGGAGCCAGAACGAGGCATGGGGAGGAGGGGGCGGGGCAGCGAGAGCAAAGCGATGGCAGGGACAGGAGTCTAATGACCTCAGTTAATGTAGACACTGTGCGTAACATGAGCTAAGACGAGGAATATCAGCACAAAAAGCGGTAGGGACCCTGTGCGCGCGGGGCAGGGGGGAGAAGGGGAAGATACTACCCTAACACGTGGGCGTCGCCGCTTCCCATTGATGGTAAACTGCATGAATTTCAAACACGTACTAATTTTTTTTAAAAATGTACTAATAGGAACACACACACAAGCCTGTTTATCAGGAGGTTGTTTGTATTGATCTGTCCCATTGGCTGAAATGTTGGTGTTTCAACCAACGTTAATGTCACTAGAACACAATGATTCTACGCTCAATGATGTAACTTTGGTGCTCTGCTGGAAATCATTTTCCTTGTTTATCTACTGAACGGAATATAATTTTCTAATACAAATATAAAGATAGACTAGAGACAGCAAAACTTTTTAAACATTTAGAAATTGCCTGAAGGAAATGTAAGCTACGAATAGAGGTTGATAGCTGTCATGTTAAGCCCAAGAATGAATGTGTGCTTGTTGGGAACTTGCTGCTCTCATCTGAGTGTGTTTCCCAAGTTCATTTGCTGGAATCTTAATCCCAAATTCAGTGATTGCTGAAAGGAGGGACTTTTAAGAAGTTGAATAGGTACTGAGTGCTCTCTGTCAGGCCTTCTGATTCTCAGTGTCTCTGAGAAAGGGCGGTAATTAATAATAATAATTAGCAGTAATTCCAGCTTACGTACACAACACAGGTACAGGCCAAGGGAGAACAATGCACTGTTATTAGGGATCACAAATAAAGATATCTGTGGAACTCTAGGATTTGTGTATCAGTGACTATGTTCTCACTTTTTAGGCAGAGCACAGGAAGGTCCTCACCCCCTTTGAATTAGATACACCTCTGTGACTTGTGCTGGGAGGCAGTGAGGCTTTTGTCTGGTCCTTTTCCTGTCACATGAGCCAGCATGACACTTCTCTCGGCCTGGGCTCCAGATAATGGCATGCAAAACACCCCTGCCTCCACCGTGTGAGTCAAAAGTAAACCCACGTTGAGATAAACCAATGAAATGTGGAGATGCCTTGTTACAGCCTAAAAATTCTGACTGGATATGATGGTGCATGTCTGCAGTCCCAGCTGCTCAGGAGAAGGAGGCAGGAGGATTGTAAGTTCAAGGCCAACCTGGGGAACTAGTAAGAGTTTCAAAATAAAAATTTTTAAAAGGAGAGGAGTCAGGGGCACAGCTCAGTGCAAGGCCCTGGGTTGAATACCACAGTACCACAACATATTAACTAATTAATTTGTCAGTTAGTTATCAAAGAATTCTGACTTAGAAAATATATAAACTCCAAAAGTCAAAGTCATATCCAAAGAATTAAAAATAAACATATTATACAGCCATCAACCAAAGGACTTTGCAGCACATGGACAGAACTGGCGGATATCATAATGACAAACACTGCACAGAAAGACAAGTCCACATTTTCTCCTTCATAAGAGGGAACCAAAATTGCTGACTTCTTGGAAGCAGAGAGTAAAATAAAGAAGGGAGACAGACATCAAATAAAGTTATGCAAAATAATAAATTCTAATTGTTTGTAACAGCATAATGTATTTCCCAATGTATTATGTTGTATACAGAACTAGGAGATCAGCCTTCAAAATCTGTCAGCAAAGAAATGACAAAGGTTTATGGGGATGGAAATACTGATTATCCTGATGGTATATTGTGTACATTTATTGAATTATCATACTGTACAATTATATGTCAATTTTGAAAATATAATAAGGAAAAACACATAACACATAAATATAAAATCCTTCCTGCCACACCGACTGCCTTTTAGATACAAATTATGATGACATCATTATCTCAATTATATGCAGTTAGACCTACAATTCTAAGTACCAACACAAAGCCTCTAAATTTTTGTTACTGTCTTAGTTACATTTCTTTCAATGCTGAAGTAAAATACCCAACCCCCAAAATGGAGGAAGGAAAGGCTTACTTAGCTTACAGTTTGTGGAGGTTTCAGTCCATATTTGGCTGGTTCTGAAGCAGAGTGGCACATGGCAGAGGGCAAATACTCATGGCGGCAGAACACAGCAAAAATAACCAGCAAAAGAGTGGAATGGGGACCAAGCAGCCTCTTTCTACCTCCCTTACATTGTAAATAGGCTATCATATAGGCTATCCCCACCCAGGGGGCGTGTAGCCCTCACACAATCTCCATGCCCTCCTCTTGCACAGGCTCAGGATGTATACAAAGTAAGCACCCTGGCTTCCTGCTGAGTCACTCAGCCAAACCTCTAGACTCCCCAAGTTGACACAATGTATAAACCATAGCAGTTACCCAACTCATTTCAAACTAGACAAACTAAGGTAAATCACAAAGTAGTTGCAGAAATATTGTTACAGAGACCAAAAGGAGGATGCTGTGAAAACTTCGCTGTAGTCTTGAAGTATTTATACAGTAAACATGTATAAATATGTCATTCATAAGTTGATGTTTAAGAAGTACATTTGACATAAAAAAGAAAATCCATGGATGTTGTCATTCAAGTCCTTGTTCAAAAGACAAACACATATTAAGCAAATAACCATGTGCTGTACATGTGTGTTTTGCAAAACTGAAATTTCTGAAAAAGATAGGTTCATCTATTGGTCATTAATAAGATGGTTACAGTCATCCTCTATTTGAGATTAAATTAACAAATCTTGCCATCTTATCTTTCTTTTATCAGTTTTTTCCCTTTCTTCTTTCCCCCTGCTCCTCCCTATTTCCCTTTCCTTTTGAACAGTTTCTTTCCATTTCACCATATCTCTTGTACAGTTTGGTTCTTATTTACACTTCAGTTTCTCACACCAGTTAGACAATGTGATATTTACACGTGTTTCTGATTTATTTCACTTAAGTGTATGGTCTCAAGGTCCATCCATTGAGCTATAAATGTCTCACATTTATGCTTCTTTATGACAGAGTAGTATCCCATTATATTAAAACATCCACATCTTTTTTATTCATTTACTGATTGATGGACATGTAGGTCATTTCCAAGATTTCACTATTATACACTGGGCCACTATAAACATGGGTGTCCATATATTGCTGTGGTATGATGCTTTTAATTCATTCAGGAAAATACCAAGACCAAAACTTTTAACGGAACAAAGATACAGAAAAATATGCCTTGCCTGTTTTCTGTATTATGACGACAAGATTCCAATCTTTATTTCAGCCACTCATGGGAAGCAGCAGCTAAATTCACCAAGCTGAAGTTAATCTCTCTGTACTGTACATCCTGATGACCATTTCCAACCAACTCAGACTCTCCCTTTGAACTTAATAATCAAGTACCAACTATATAATTTTAAAAACTGAAAATCAATCCTGTTAAATAATTCCATGTCACTACCTCAAGAGAAATGGTAATAATGTAGCTTTGGTCATGAATTATTTGGTGCTACATGTATACAACCACAGTACAGTCAGATTGGAGCAATGTATTAGTATTATTTAGCAATCACAGGGCTGGGGCTATACCTCAGTGGCACAGTGTCTGTCTGGTGAGCACAAGGTCCTAAGTTCAATTCCCAGTACCAAAACAAACAAACAAAAAAATCACAGCTCACTACATCCCTTAAATTACTACCTATAACTCAAACCATTGTTCATTTTAGTGTAATCCAGATATGGGACATTAAACCTTGTTTTATCAAACAGCTCTAACTATATTTCTCAGTAAATCTCTGATACTTCAGATGTCAATATCTAGAAGATGTGCTTTGAATTAAGCTATATTTAAGTCATGTACATAAATTCTATTTCTATGGCATTCTTCTAAACTTTGGGAACTTCTGTGTTACCAAACTAAACATTTCCAAAACATTAAAAAACTATCATATCTCAACTCTATTTATACAGTCCAAGACATACTAAGACATTTTCATAGACATAAATCTCATAATTTTAAAAGGAATAAGAAATAAAGTATTCAGTACAGAATCTTTTTTTTTTTTTCCGGTACTGGGGATTGAACTCAGGACCTTGCGCTTGCCAGGCAAGCGCTTATGCCACTGAACTATACCCCCAGCCCCAAGTATTCAGTAGAATTGATAAATTAGACAGTAAATGAGAAAATTTCTCCAGTTTTAGATTTTTGAAAGAATCAAGAGGATATGCCAACTGCTGATGTGTATAATAAGTGGAAAACATGTAACAATTAGAAACGATGCATAGTTTACCAGATTCCCTCAGAAATAACTCTGCTATCCACAAGACTGTAACTTGTAAATGTGCACCAATTGAAAGCTGAATCAAATGAGCAATAATGTCTTTGAAAATTAATTCAATGATAAGTAGAATCCCTACAAAATTAGAACTGTTGATGAAACTCTTTTCAAATTTACATATGCCACCTTAAAAATAGATTCTAATTATTTCACTACTAAGTTTTTTCAAAGTAGCCATTAAGATGAATGTAATTTTCTCATATATATTTTCTTAAGATTACCAAAAAAAGGAGCACAATAAAAATTCCATACCATTCTCATTTTGGATTATTATTCAAAATGATGAAGGAAATAAAAAAGGAACTGATCTTAGGTATAAAATAAAACCATAAGCATCCAGATATGCAAGGATAATATAATACAGCAATAAATATGTTGCCTTTCAATATCACACCTGACATTACCAAAAAATAAATGTGTACATAAATAATATGGAGGTGGATTATAGAATTACTAGAAGCACAAAAGAAATAAAAGATGGCATATGCTTTTTAGGTGGTGAAAATGAGTGATAGGCCTATCATACTATAGTTTATTTTGTATACTTATTCAAATTTGGTGTAATAAATCACTTACTTTAAGATGAAAAAACTGACAAAGAAAGAAACCTAAATCATCAGATTAAAAACTGTTATATAGTTCAAGATCTATAAAACTTGAACAGAAATTTCTGATAATCTAGTTAGTTAAGAAGAGTATAACTTCTTAAGGAGAAAAAAGGGGCAAAAATTGCACAATCAACTTTATACTTAAGTGGTAATCATGAGTCGCTCCCAATTAAATCAGGAAGAACAAAGAATAATTCAGTCAGTTAATGTTGAATTGAAACCTACAGTCAACTCAACAAGCACTAAGCTCAAAATTTGAAAACCACGATACTAAAAAGGAAAATGTCAATGTATCTAAAACTGTTCTTTTTGCAGATAAGAGGATTCTGTACCTGGAACCAAAAAATAATCAACTAAATAATAACCACAACAGATAAAAAGCCAAATGTATCAAGATACAAAAAATGCATGTTAGTACTGCTTTCTGACTTTACAAAAACCAATTCAAAGTTAAGCTTATAATACTGTGACTAATACCTACCTAAACACTACTATCTTGGTAAATATTATTAACCTCATTTTGTTGATGAAAAATGAAAACCAAAAGAGCAAAGGATTTGGCCAATGTCACACAGAAAACAAGCAGAGGAGTAGAAAATTCAAACCCAGAGTCTGTGGGAAGCCATGGAGGAGAATCTGCACTTACATCCTTTATTGAATTCTTGCAATAGGCTGTATGGTCTTACACTGCGCACACTCATTATATACACAGTGTTAACTGATAGTGTATTTGTATGCCTGTGTACTTAATAAACCTATACACTGTATACAGAGCATCATATATACTAGGAAAAGGTAATAAATATAACACAAAGTTCTTTGTCTGAGTCATGAGCTCATATATAAAATTATTATTATTTAGACATCTCCTTTGTATTCAAAAGCATTAGTGGATTTTGTATCCATGTGCTTGACACCAGGACTATCAGAACTCACACAGTAAGTTTCAGGTATAATAATCTTTAGTTTCTTCCAGGTGCTTATGGGTAAGAGTTAAAAACTAGTATTTATTCGAACTCAAAAATGGAAGAAATTAGCTCTAAATGAAGAGACTCCTCAAAGTAAAATTACCAAAGTACAAAGTGTATGAAGATACCTAATTTGATATAATTGTAAAACATATTTAATTGTGCCATTGAAGCCCATAGGTGTTATATTTATAACTATACTATAAGAAAATAATTGACACATGATTATGTGAAAGAACATTATATGTATATTTCTATATATAATCCTTCTACAAATTATTTGTGAACTGTGTTTGCCAGTAGCAGGTAGTAGTTTTATTTTCCAGACATTTGACATTTTACCAGATTTTGGAAGAAAGTGATAAATAGTTCACAAGTTTGCACACCATGTATTTATATTTCAAGATAATGAATTTAAAATACAGAGAAATTCTTTACTGATTTTAACGTTTTTATAAAAACTAAAACTTGAGTGAAGACCAATAATTCAAGGCTCTTGTTTCAATGCTCAGATAGCTGAATTAATTACTGGTAAAGGAATATGGTGATAGTGTAAGTAATTCTACTTACCACTTGGATAAAATGCTTGGAATTTCATTTGGACAATTATCCCGGTAAATTTCCTGAAGATCTGAAATATAAGAGCAACAGAGGAGGATCATCTACATACACTTTATACATAACTTTGTATCAATTCCACAGGACTCTTAACTGATACCTGTTCCAGAATTCCATAGAGATATATTCAGACTCATACTTTTCATTTAATATGAAAATTGTCTACATTCAAGAAGTAACATGACTTTTATTTGTTTCTTCACACACCACCTTTAGTGCTAGCAGGTCTTCTACAGTTTGGCTGCCCTAGACCTCAACCACAGCTGCAGGTATCACACTGGGTGGTTAAAAGAAATAACTCACTCTGAAATCTCACTTCATCCTTCCCTTAAATAAAACCAAGAGAGTGAGTATATCACTAGCTTCCTATTTTGAATGGTACTTTTCCATATATGTGGAAAACTTGCATTATAATGTTTCAGTGTGATAAGAAAAATCTATATTCTGAAGTTTTTCAGCCTATCAGCTAGGTAACCTTATACATAAAGGTTATACAAAATAACCTTTAGCTATTTTATTACCTGTAGAAATGTATTTATTTTAAGAAAATAATCACAAGGTTATTCAGATAAAATACTACCATCACGGAGTGCTTTTATAAAACCAGAAGATCCCTTACCATTCAAAAATTCATTACTTGTAAAAGATGAGGAAAAAAACTCAAAGGAGAAATACTTTTTAAAATATTGGCTAATATTTTTTAAAAATTTGGCTAATATTTTAACTTACAAGTAGTGCTACAAGTAGATGCTTAATCTTATGGCTTCAGGTCATACTTTTTCCATGGGATTATTTTAAAATACATTTCTTATGACTTTAATATATTCTAGGCATTGAACTGGACACTGGGGATTTACTAATAAACAAGAAAAGAATTGGATTTCATTAAAATTCATTCTAATTATCTTGGTTCATTAAAATATTGAATATATTTTTCCACCTATATAATTTAATATAGAGTGCAAATTCAACCAAGATGTCAAGATTTCCAGATGTAGCTGTACCCTGAGCCAAGCCTAGTTCTCATTAACTATTATTTTCTTAAACTTTGAAATATATTTAGCCCATGAAGTGTGTACTAGATACTTGAATATCTTTGACCCATAGATGGACTATTTTGTACACCAATAAACCTTCAAAAACTGAAACATTTTTCCCACTGAATGCTTTAAAAGGAATTTTTATTTGCTTACTGATCTGAATCTGTATCAACTCCCAGGTTCAGTGTGAAATCTAAATGAATCCAGTAAAAAGTAAAAGTTCTAAACATGCAAATTATTAAACAGATTCCACACAGAAGATCAAAATACAGACCTTCAGATCCATTCTTAAATCATTTTAACTACTATTTCAGATGCTGACTTCAGAGCCATGCTTATAGTAGGCACTTGTAACAATCGTCGGCATAGTTTAAAATAAAAGATTGAATTTCTAGACCACTAAAATCCTTTTCTTACTTCATTTTCACACTTCCTACAATAAGTTCAAAACCTATTGCTGTTTAGTTGTATTTTCTGATCAATTTGGAAATATTAATGACTTTCACATGAAGTAACTGGGAAATTTTCTATATTACAAAGCACATCAGTTGAAATCTAAAAAACTAAGAGCACCAAATAAACATAATTACCTGGTCAATATCTAACTAAAATTATAACAATTACCAGAAATATGTAGAATGTTTACTCAGTGGAAACTGATTATTCGGTTTCCTTGTGACCATCAGGGAATAAGGCTGGGTTCCCTTGAGTAACCTTGTTAGCACAGAAAACCTTCAAATTCCCTGCAAACTCCCTTTTTATGACATTCAGCCTACCGAGTTAGTGAGTAATTTCACCAAAAAAGAGTCGGCTCCTAGAATAGACACATCAGAGAATGCACAGGGAGAGATGCTCCCTTCATTTTAAAGAGGACATTAATCCAGCACCTGGAGCATGATCACAAAGTTGGTGATCAATAGAATTGAGTAAGGTTAATGCCTGTTAATTAGCCAGATTAATTGTCTTTTCTGCGTCATAGCTAAGCTAAAAAGCATTATATATTTTTAAACTCATATATGTAGGACATAAAGAATATTTTGTGTGGCAAATATCATAAACATGTACATAAAAATAGTTATATATTATCACATATATTAAACATATGTAATTCACTGTCTGGGGTATTCATTAAAACTGTCTGAACTTAAAATTTATTTCCATGGCCACTTTCATGTTGCTTCCTTAAAGGAAGTAGATAATATATTTTTGTCCAGTGGGTAAGGCAACTACAGGTTTTTTTCAAGTACTTTCCACTTCTAGAATCAAGTGTAACACATTCCTGAGGAAAACTTCAGCGCCTATTGTTTTATGTTATGATTTTTTTACTAATCACTGCTATTACGGAAGTGTAAATTTTGGTCTTAAGATTTGAGTTTTTCAAAAATATAAAAGATCACTGTGGTAACAAAGAAGCAAATATTTATGCCATAAACAGGCCACACGGACACTGGCTACATTTTCCTTGATTCTATCCAAGATTCTGCATGTGCTTGAAACAGAGTCATCATTTTTTTTCCATATTGTATTTGCCATCATAGAGTTTTAGAGAGGAAAAGAGAGAGGAGAAAATGCACTGGGGGAGAAAACTGCAAATGCCCTCTCCCTGTTATCAAAGAGTTAAAAACAGGGAAGGAGGTGACTTGATTTACTGTGTTTGTGACATTGTTCTGGCTGCTGGGTGGGGTGTGACTGAAAGAGTGAGAGCAGGTTGGCTTTAGAGAAGCAGGAAGAAAAATTAGAAGGCTAGTCATGGTCCAGGCCCCACATACTGATTCTTTCACTTAGAATGCGGTAGTAGAAAGGGGCAGAAGCATACACAGCTCAGATGCCTGGAGCATGATCCACGAGAAGAAAGCAAAGAGCGACTCAGGCTATGGTGCCTTTTATTCCAAGAGTGTATGAGAGAAACGCGTGTGTTGGTGGAGCAAAATGAGATATGAAGAGAGACTGTTTAGTCCGTGCTGCCTGTACAGATTTTAAAACACTGTATAAATAGTAATTAACAAACCGTCCTTTCACACTCCATACTTTTCTACATTGTCAGGCACAATTTTGTGGATAACTGGAACAACGCTCAGTTCTTCTATCTCTGCTGCATCGTACTTGGAGCCGCTGTCCCTATTTCTCGCGAGTAATTCCTGTCTCCCTCGTGTTCTTTGTCTCTGGATGTCCAGTTACTTTCCCACAAGGAATTAACCATGCTACGGTGTCTCTCATCCCGGCAATTCTCTCTCCTAACTCAGTTCCCGCCTCCACTGCATCGCTAAAACCGACCAGGCAGAGGCCCTGACTGAACTCCAGTTGTGCCAGCCCTGCAGGTTACCCTCCACGTGTTCTTTCGCTGGCTCCTCAGGCTTTCGCATGTCATTTTCCACAGGTTGCCATTCCCAGCTTTTTCTTTCTCCTCTCGACACTTTCTTTGGATTTGACCTTTCATTTATTAAAAACTGACCAACAGAGCCATGTTGCTAATCTGGCAGGGGGATATCTAGTCCTGTACTCTGAACTGCAGGCATCCATACTGAAATGTCTGCACCTCTCACCTGCCACTACACTTTAAACAAGACCAAGTGGAACACTGAGAAATGAACACTCCTTTTAAACGTTCCTTGCTTTTTCTCCAAAACCTCCCCTGCACCATTCCTTTTGGTGAGTAGCTTCACTGTCCAGCCAGCAACGTGAAACAGATTCCCGGGAGCTGCTCGCCTTACCGTATTTTCCACAATGTCCCAATGGTATTGCTGTTCTAAACGCGTCCGTTCTACATCCCTCATATCCTGCATCTCACCTCACCTAAGCATCTCCTCCATTCTGAGCTTATTTTCCGTCTTAACATGTCCTGAATGAATCACTAAATGCATACTTGTTTTACTCATAAACTTTAACATTTAGAGAACTTTAACATCTTAGAGAACTCATCGATTTCATGATTCTAACTTCACTCTAGGGTTCCTGTCTTGTTAACCCTACTAAAACAGGTGGAGTTCAGTAAATCATAGTGAAAAACTGAGAATTAATGAGTAAATAACTTAGCCTAAAATCTTACTAAAAACACTAACATAACTAAATAATAGTTTTAAACGATCTATCATTTTCCACTCTCATTTTGTAATAGATTCCATGGCAAATAATGTACTCATTACTGCATACACAGACGAGGGTGGGAAGAACAGAATGTAAACATAGGACAAACCTGTTATGTCAACTATTGACAGACATAAGCCGTTTCTTGGACTTTGGCTAGAATGCTACACTTGAGAAAGCAATTCGAAGTTAAACTCTGAACTTAGAATCTAGGAAGAAGGAAAACAACCCAAATAAACTGCATGCTCAGCTTCAACGAAATTGGCACCATTTCAAGACATAATTTAAAGATCCGTTAGTTGTCTTGCTTGTTATTACCAAAACTAACCATAAGCAAAGCATGTGAACTGCTTAAGGTCTTCAGTAAATACTAATTTTAAAAACACATGTAATATTCTTCATGAGGCTAGAATTACACTTACAGATGGAAATGATTTGCTGGATGGCTTTATTATTTTACCATTTTTACCCATATAAAGTCTCATGCTAGGGCATACGAGGAGTCTCACACCGTAGGATATGCCTAGACAAATATAAATCAGAAGGCCTCACGCTCCAGCTGTGAAACTTAGCTGGGATGATTTCCTGCCACTTTCTTTAAAATTGCCATAATTATCTTTGAGACTTGGTTTTAAATTTAATTTTTCAAACACATAGGAGAATATATCCTCATTTTTGTGGGACTATTCAAATAATACACACACACCTGGATAAAATATTTTCTTCTCCCCTCTTCCACAATTTTACATCTTTCCCTGAAAGTGTTTAATGTACCTCATACATATGTGGGGCACATGTTCGTATGTGGTTTTCAACACACATATGATTTAAAAGATATATTACTGTCAGTCTTTTGTGTTCCCTTAATTGTGAGACTCAGAAATATTGACAGAAATATAAATTTAAGAAAATTGTTGAGGAGCAATGTTCAAATTTAATTTTGAACTAGTAATTCTACCTCTAAAAAACAAGGCATACAAATTGGTGTTTGTTACAGAATTCTTTGATAAAATAGAGGAAACAACATAATATCTATAAATCTGTACTCTTTAAATGTAGTATGATATACCCACATTATGAATTCTCTTTCTGCTGTTTAAAAGAAATAGATGTAAATGTAGTATACTTATGTATCTGTAAGTTATTGCACATTGTTCCTTTGGAAAGAATGTCAGTTCTGGAAAGTTCTCCAATGTCAAAAACAAACTCAAAATAATGAGTTGCTAGTAGGCTTCAGATTAGCAAGGAGGTCAGAGACATCACTGCTGTGACAGGGCAGTGGCAAAGCATGCACTTGGCAAACTCACTTTGACCAAGCTATTTGCCACTTCTCAATTTTAAGTTTCCTAAACTCTAAACCGGCATTAGAATCATGCTAAGCATTAAAGTACCAAGCACAAATAGCTTCTCATTCTATGGGTTTTCAAAATATAATGACAATTCCTCCTTCAGAGATTCTTTAATAAACTTAAGTAAATTCATCCTCTTGGTTCTTTAATACGGACTAACTAAATTTACCAAAAACTAAGGGCAATTTTTAAATATAGGACAACAGGCCTTTGAGGATAATTCTTTATTTGCTAAAACACCATTACCACATGGTAAGCAAATTTAAGTATTAATAACAAAAAGAAACCTCTTTTACCTTCTGTTTCTTGCTTTCAGTTATTTTCTTTTGATACAGGGTCTCATTATGAAGTTCATACTGACCTTGAAGTCACTATGTAACTCAGGCTGGCCCCCAACTCACCATGATCCTCCTGCCTAAAACTTTCTTTGGAATTGATACTAAGTTCATGCTAACTTACTGTTCAGTGCTACTGTATTCTTAAGAGATAAAATATATACCTGAATTCACATACATGTTGAATCTTAATTCCATAAATATAAAATTCAAACTTCTGGTTTTCCTTCTTTATTGATAATACAGCACTTTGCAAGGTGCTTGCCATTTGCTCATATGTATCTTTCTATATTTTATATTTACTTCCAGACTATAAAATAAAACATTTCGGGCTGGGGATATAGCTCAGTGGAATAAGCGCTTGCCTAGCAAGCACAGGGTCCTGAGTTCGATCCCCAGTACCGCAAAAAATAAATAAATAAAATAAATAAATAAATAAAATAAAACATTTGCTTGTAGGATATGGCCTGCTCTTCCTTTTTATCACTTACTAATCTATTGTTATCATGGGGCACACAAAATAACATGAATAATACAAAACAATCTGTATTATGTGTACATTACTGTCACTACCCAACAGGAGATTGAATGGTAAAAGAGGTTATGGTAGGAAGTTTCAGCAACAACAGTTTTGCTACCATTTAGCTCTCATGTCTTTTTCAGCCATCATTTTAAGGATATATTTGCTACAGAGGAATGAGAGGGGATTAGACTCTGATGGCAGGGGAACGAGGGCCTTGACTATGTGTAAATAGAAAAGGTCATGATGTGTCTTATATTGAATAACCCACAGGGAAATAAAGACTCAGTAATTTAAACGTCTGGATCCTCTGCCTAGGTGAACCAGTCCTGATTTATAGGACGTAAGGACAAGGAGCTCATTGACGAGTACACTCACTACCCAGTGCTTAGAACTACTTCGCATAACCACAAACCAGGCGCCAGTGGCAAATTATTAACACATAATTAATTAAATGGAGGCAAACATACTAGATATAAAATATGAGGGTGAAAGGGAAAAATTGTGAACATTCACAAAAAGGCCTTTACAAAACAAAGTACTTGACAAATACTTTTAGAAGTGTGTATAAATATTTTAAAATATTCACCTCCTCTCTATGAGAGTAATGAGGAAAGGACTGCATAAGTCGCTTAAAAGAGATCAAAGAAAAAGAAACAATTATTCTGTGACTAAGGATGAATCCACAGTCTTATCAATTAAAGACAGATTTGAATGTGATACCTGCATCAAAAATGTCATTCAATCTACTTCATATTCTCTTTCAAGTTCAAAGAAAGAAACCTTCCCTTCTATTTAAAACTTGTGAATTATTTTTCAAAATCAGACTGAATAAACATGTTACAAGTATTCCCATAAATTGTTTCACTGAAGTTCCCTTTACAGCCCACCTGGGTAGGACTCACTATCTCCATTTTGCTGTCAGATAAGCAGAGATTCAGAGGGTAAAGAACCAGCCCAGAGAGTCTGTCAGTACACGTCAGAGCTGGAATTCACATTTCCATTTGTCCATTCCAGCTTTAACAATCTACCACTTTGAAGTTGCTTTAAAATCCTTGTGTAAAAATGCCATTTATTTACAGAAATGAATACTAGTATTCATAGTATAGTTAGCTTTTACTGATCAACGAAACACTAACATTAGATATTTTCAAGTAGATATAAAAAGTATGTAATTTTTACTGCTTAATAAACCTGGTGATATCAGATGTACCACCTATTTTCCATGTGGAAAGGTGGATAATAAGGCTCTAAAATGAGTTCTTTGTTGTTGTTGTTGTGTTGCTGTGCTTAAAAAGAAATGCTTTATAATTAAGTACCAATCAGGAACTCTCTCAGTACTATATTTATATTTATACAAGGCAGACAAAGATTGCATTTTCCATTTTGTGGTCTGGACACCTGATGCACAAACCCTAGGAACAGACCAAGGATAACTGAAACCATCTTTTGCATGTCTGTCACGTAAACAAGACTTCGAATTTTGAGAACGCTACAACAAAAAGAGATAAGCACTTTTCCACGTTGCTATTCCGAGGGGCAACATGTCTGTCTTTAGTAGATTTGCTCTCGTGGCCACTTCTGTAACTTTTTTAAAAAATCATTTTCCACTTAATAAAATACTTTGCTTTGGGAAAAGCTAATTATGTTATGCACAAGCCACAGAGATAATTATAGTTCGCCCAGACACTCCTAATCTGCATTAGTGGAAACATGTTACAGGGTGATGAGAAACTCACACATCATTATCCAAGCTGAGCAGCTGCTTAGTTAATCTTGCTATCATCAAATCAAAGTTTTCATCCCATTGTTTGTAAGCTACCATATTCTGGTGTGTTTCTGCTGATTTAAAGACATATCTGCATTTTGTCATCAGACCTGTTAAGACTTTACTATGATTAATTATGTTTCACTCAGCCAAATATGTCTCTTTTCCAGACAAAATTTAAGGTGGTACTATAGATGTATTTGTAATTAAATTTAACTAACATGTATTCTGGATATAGACTAAATCCTCAACATTAAAGGAAGTAGAGTACTTTCTGGATAGTGCAGAATCTGCTAAAAGTTCACAAGCAAATCCTGATAAGAAAATAACTTCATTTATTATATAAATGTATCAAATTTCCACGTCTTGATTTACATAGTTTACCTAAAAGTACTGATCAAATGTCATAACGTCAGCTCAGTGACCTACACATTAATTATCAGTGACACGGGAGACATTTCTTCTTAGACACTATTAATTCCTCACTGATTGTAGTTTAGCACTTTGTCAGCTGGGCTTTACTTACTCCAAGTGCTGGTATTTCCACTATTTCCGTTGGAACTTTCCTCCATAATCGAACAAATTTCACTGCTAGATTGTATTTCCTGACATTGAGTTCATCCTCTTCCTGATGATTATTAAACTGGAGATAGTTACCTAAAATCTGCCAGACCAAAAATTGATTTCGCTTTGTTTCAGCAGTCCGGGAGGGTCAACAGTCATTTGTAAATTTCCCATGAATAATAAGCTCGTTCTTATCTGTGAAGTGTCACCATTATTTTAACTATTTCTGAATAATGACAATATCATTGCTTTTGGCAAGGAAAGGAAAAGTTACAAAAGAGTAGCTAAAATGTTTAATCCTTTGTATACCAGCAGGAAACATCAGGCCTCCCTCTTTGGGGACAAAAAAGCACAGGTGAGAGGAGAATTGTGCTCTTGTAAAAGAGCATCAAAATCTATCCTACCATTTAGAGTTAAAAAGAATAAGAAACAAGCCAAACACACTCACACACCTACTCATCCTAATTAATATTTTTATTCATCCTAATTAATACTTTTATTCATGAATATTCATGAATATTTTTATTCATGTTAATTTGAAGAAATAAACAGAACCAACAGATGTTTGCAGTGAGAAATCGTTAACAGAATTTATTTTTTCTTATTTTAAGGTAAATCTGTAGTTCTTAATGTGGAAATTATGTTTTTTATATTATCTGTTTCATGTTATTCATAAATATTTAGCCTAATCAGATAATGACTGTATGAAATTCACCTTATTTTACATATGGTATCCCGGTAATTACCCAACATTCCTCACCAGGAGACTTACCCAGTAGATGTTTATATACAAAGTTGGCATCAAAGGTTGTTTTAACTCATTCTCTATTGTTATCTTTTTAAAAGTTTTACTATCTTGGTTACGCGGCACTGTTTATTCTACATACTTAGTCCTTCTGTGGAGCTGTACTTCCAAGCTGAAGTTGAAACTCCTGAAACAAACAAGTGAAGCACGTTTTGCTTCCAATAGCGTATTATTTAAAAATTACTGGGAGTTAATTTTTGTTTTTTATGTACACATGCGCACATACACATATCCTGTGGTTTTTATAAACCAGTACACACATTTTAATAAAAATTCTTGATTACTACAAGTTTTCACATTAATCCTCAAACCATAATTACTTGTTCTTATTTTAATGTGAATCTATAATTATTAATGTGGAAATTATGTTTTTATATTACATGCTTTATGTTAGTCATAAATATTTCACCTATTTAATAATGATTGTGTGAAATTCACCCTATTTTACATATTATCTCCCTGTAATTACTCAACATACCTCACCAGAAGACTTATCCAGTATATATATATATGTGTGTGTGTGTGTGTATGTGTATGTGTGTATATATATATATATATATATATATATACTTGGATTGTAGTACATAGATCGTAGTACATGATATAAATTTAGAGAAATAACAAAAGCAAAATCCAAGATATCTGAAAGTCATTAATGGCTGCTTTTAAGTAGAGCGGTGTTACGTAATAAAAATTGCAATGAGGGGAAAAAATCCTTTGGCAGAAACCAGTTGTAGGGTAAAATCTATTCTTCATTTTTATCTTGGTTACTACCCTATTGTACTTTACTGAGACATCAGAAAATGTACCATTCTCCCAGGAGGTGGAAAAGAGAACAGAAGGCCTAGAACCAAAACTCCTGGGCAGAACTGAGAGATCAAAAAGACACATAGTCCTTAGGAATCATAGTTGATAATAGCTGAGTCATGGTGATCATAACTCATGGGCATGATGTCAGCAGAGCCAGGCCAACAGCACAAAAGTACTGCAGGGACCTCAAGAGGGAGCCACTTTTACATTGTCACTCTGTATCCAGAAACACATAAGAATATTGGTTTTCTGAATCATTCTGTGAGAAGGATAGAATAATTAAATTGGATAGAAACTGGAAGACATTTCAGTGCCAGTTATGTGGATGGCTAACCTATAATCCCTCTCTTATGCTAACCAATCGGTCATTGTTTTCTCTTATTTTATCAAAGTTCTCCCTGTCCTCTGATTATCATCAGTAGACAGGGACTAATAAATGCTATAATAGATACTTTTAACATAGGTAGTCTTCCTTTTTTTAATATTTTTGGAATTTATCCATTCTTTTGTTTTTTTGTTTTTTTGTTTTTTTTTTCATCTCCGTCCAGAAACTGCTCCTTGAAGTAGATAGAGGGCTCGGCGGCCGCCAGGCCGAGAAGGCCAAGCAGCAGCGACAAGGGTAGCAGCATGGCGGGCCAAGGGGGCGGCGGCGCGCGGGCCCTTTAAAACAATCCTCCGGCAGCAGTTCTGCAGTACGGACCATGAATTTATCCATTCTTAACAAGAGAGATCTACCTTAGATCAAAGCATTTCCAGAGCAGATAAATACTACTTCTATAACTGACATCTCCTTGAAAGTATATCATTAAAGGAAATTTTATTATGAGAAATGAACTCTTATTTGAATTCTGCTACTGCACTATATTACCAATGGTTCTAAACTTAGCAATTAAGCATAACATCATATGCTTAATAGAAGTAAGATGATTTCTCCAAGTTGTAATAGCTTAAATTATCTGTCAAAAAGTTACACATTAATTATAACACACAAGTGATCATCCAAACTCAGTCCTCTCAGAGAGTAGATGGGGCTCTTTATTTTCACCTGAGCCAGACCTTCTCCTTGGAGGAGTACCATTCTCAATAGCTAACAGAAAAGCTCTTAGCACAGACTGTCTGGAAACCAGACTTCCAATATTCTACGTCGGCACAATTTGATGTTTCACATTCGGCAAATTATGGCTAGAAAATCTAAAGAGAGGCTGTTTTACTCAGTCTAAATATTTCCCCTGCATCATAAAAGTGCTCTTTAAAGCCTCATTCCTAGAACGTCTGTCATGTAACACATATTCTTGAAAATTCAGAGACAGGTGTGCCACTTAAGAAACACTCCCCTTTCTTCCCTGATGTCTGGCAGAATTAAAAAGACTCATGAAAGTGCTCTGAGAGTCATTTAAATTTCTGTAAACTTTCAAAACGTATCTCTATGTGGAAAGCAAGTGTACATGAAAGGGTCAAGTGAGGATTCACACCATATAACTAAGGGAAATTTAAGGGAAAACATTTGAAAGAATTTTCCTGGAGATTGAAAACTGGGGGAAAGAGGTGGTCTCTCTTGGCTATTTCTTGTTGTAAACTTGTTTTTACAGAACGGGATAGTATGTGGTTATAGTACAAGTTATTTTCACAGTGCTTCTCCTCAAGTTCACGAGTTCCAGGCACATCATCATACCCAGAAAAGTTCTTGCCTGGGCAGATTCCAGACCCTTCATTAATGAGAGCAGTTGTAAGTGCCCTTTGCCACTCAACAAATAATTTCCAAGGATTAATCACTGAGAACATTGTCAGAAAATACAAAAATCTCTCTATTTATCACCAACACAAGCATTCTCAAAATCCTTCAAATTTTACTTTTTCAAAGTTTTGTCTAACTGCCCTCTCAGCTCCGTTCCCTCTGCAGTGCTTCAAGAAGATCCCACTACTGGCAGCCCTAACTTCTTTCCACTGTCCTCGTTCAAACACGGCTTTCATTCTCAAACATATAGTGCAGCTTTCCAAGTGAATCCCGCACTGTAAGTAGGGTCCTTAAGGCCTGTCGTGTGATGGCCCCCAAATATCTTTCAGACATCTCTATCTCTGCACCCATCGTAGACTCTAGTCTCTAGCCACTTTACAGCTTCCTGTTGTCATGTCAATTCTCGTGCTGTTTCCACTTATGTCTGATGAGAACCCCTTCCTGTGGTTCAGCTCTGTTCTGATATCGCCTCTGCAGGAAATCCTTCTTCTGTGCAACAGTCCTTATCCCTGTATTATGGAGCCTAATAAAACTGGGGCCTTATTAGTTACTTCGGGGCAGTTCTGCTCCCTAATTACTAAGAATTTTGAGGACAGAAAGTGTGTCTTGGTTATGAATATACTCTCCATGGTGCCTGGCTCAGCACTTTGTACATAAAACAGAAGTTTCTTATCTGGAGAAATGGCTGTGGCTCTGACTGAGGACACAGAGAGATGACACTTACCAGACCCTCCCCAGCTCAAAGTACTGCGCATACAACAGAAATGTGTTATCTGAAGGAAGGGCTATGTTCCTCTTGGAGACCCAGAGAGATGACATACTCCACATTCACTTCAGCAAAGTATGGAAATGTGCTAAATTCTGCAGAACAAAATATGCATGGGGTTTGTGTATGCCACTTCTAGGTCAGAGCCATGGATTCTCCAATGCTTGAATTTACCCGGCAAGCCTAGTATTGGTGAGAGCTGGCAATGGTGGGGCTGCAAGATGAAATCAGTGAGTGCAAAGCCAGCTAAAATACTCTGCTTTGGACTATGACCAGAATGTCTAAGATGCAGGACCCTTATCTATTATATCAGCTAATGTATCTTTACTAATATGGCGAGTTACTGGACTGTTCAACCAGCTGTTACAAAGGAGAGTGATACTGATCTATATGCATATGAATACATATATATAGTTATATGGTTCTAGTAAGTTATCTTTACATGTGTTCATCAGACTCTACCCCTCATTGCTTTGCACACTGATTAATAGTGATTTTAAATTTAAGATGCTTTAGAATTTAAATTCAACAGGAAAACATTCAGTGCAGGTAACTTTTAAATATATTTTGCTTTACATTTTTCTTGTTAATCCTTGATTCAACAGAAACAAATCAAAGCATTCCAAAGAAATAAGCTTAATTTTCAAATAAATAAGTGTACGCTTCTTTCTATTCATATTATCAGCTACATGTACCAAATTTTTTATTAAATTTCAAAGAAACCATCAATAAACAATTGCCATAAATAAGTTTGGGAATGAACATAATTAAGGCTAATATATTTATTACAGTGCACTGATTTTATTTACTTTAAGTTTTATACATATTAGCTAATTTTTCTTTTCCCATATTTCTATGCTTAAGGTCTCAGCTAAATGTGATACAACCTCACACCACATTGTTGCATTTGATTTAAAATAAATTTTTAAAGAATTATAGCTACTATTAAAACCTTTTCAACTGAATTGTGAAAGGTGGCTTTTCAGAAGATATTAGCATACCTTACTTTTGTTTTTATGCCTGTGTGAACCCTAAAGAGAATATTCTGCAGTGGTATTTATAATACTTTGAAAGAACATGAAATTATGGTAACATTTTGTGGTTTATAAAAACTAGTGTTGCCATCAATATGATGAGTAGCACTTCTTTCCTATGTGCAAGGCTTCCAGTGACATTACTGAATGTGTGAGTAGACATTCACCTAGGTGACAGGCCTGTTTATTATTTGAGCTTCACATTATATAAACATAAAGGTTCATATATTGAAAATCAGTACGAGACATACACTTCAGTCATGCTTATTTTAAACAGCGAATTCAGGCTTAACCTTTTTCTTCATTATTTCCAACCACGTGAAGGACTCTCCCTCAGCTTTCTCCTCGCTTCTCAAACATTTATTATTTTGAAAATCAAGCTCTTCTCATCTCTCTGGTACTAGTTCCTCTCCGGACTTCTCCAGTGTACTAGGCAGCTGTGTCTACTGTATTAAAATACCTGACGCAGCTAACTTTATAAAGAAAAAAACTTAGGCAGCTCAGGGTTTTGGCGAGCATCATCTCAGTTCTGGTGAGGGTACACATAGTTGTGTCCCATCATAATAGATGTAGCAAGCAGAGAGCTGGGTGGGACCAGGCTTGTGCTGTCATAACAACCCTTTCAAGACCTAACATGGGTCATATATTAATCGTGCCAGGAACCAGGACCTCAGTGACCTAAAATACTTCCACTGGAACCAATTCTTAAAGATCCAGCAGCTCCCATGTCACAACATGAACTCTTGGGAGACTAAGTGTATCCAAAGCATGATCCCTGTTTATTCTGAATTATGTGTGCACTTTTGTGCCTTGGACTGGTTAATACCTGAAACTGTTACCTGTAAGTCTTATCAGTGCATTCAGAAACACAGGTTTACCACTTGCCAAGTTTATCACTCTGTGCTCCTTCAGTATTCACTACTGAGAAGCAAGGCTTTCTAGTCTTGCTCTCTTTCTTGGGTTCCTAGAATTTCTATACCAATATCCCTATAGAACAGATGCAACCGCACCTTTGTGTGTAAAAACATACATTTTCCTCGAGTTAAAATTCCATAATAGAACTTTTACCAATTCGACAGAAATTGCCTGAATTAGAAAGCCTCTGGCAATATTTTACTTCTTGTTATGATTTGTGCCTCCATGTTCCCCCAAATTCTCATGCAGTCATGCAGCAGGCTTCTATTCTAGATTTCTGATTGATCCACAGTGCAATGCTGGGATTAGGGGTGAGTGCTACACCCGCCCTGGGGTGGACAGTTTGCATACAAGGTAAAAGAAGGAAAGAGGCTGCTTGCCTCTCTTCCCCTTTTTCTCTTGAGGCTTTGTTTTCTTCTGCTGCCATGAACCACTGCCCTCTGCCATGTACCACTCCGCCTTGGAGTCAGCCAAGTATGGACTGAAACCTCCACATATTGTGAGCTAAATAAACCTTTCTTTCCTTCATTTTGGCATCAGGTATTTTGCTCAGCAACAAGAGAAAAGTAACCAAGACCCTTCTATTTTACTCTGGTCTTCCTTATGGATGGATTTGCTGCAATGGTAGTATTTTCACTCATGTGGAAAGCTCATCTGCTCTCCAATACTAATCACACCCCTATGCTGCTGGTGGGACTTCACATTCTCCTGATTTGGACACCATTACTCGCCAGGGATTTACTGCATCTGTATAGAACCAATGTCTGGGCCTTCGGGCTAGCGCTAAATCTGTTTGGCTAGACTTGGGAATTCCTGGCCGTATGTTCCAATTCTTCTTATCTACACCAGGACAGCCGGATATTTTATGCTTAAGTACATGGTTGCCTTTATATACATTGTCTATTAACAATCAATTCAAAATGTCCTTGCCTAGCTTTGGAGTTCTGCAATGTTTGCTTGGTAACAGTTTTTATTCACATATACTCTGCCTTTTTCTTAAAAGTGTTAAAGAAGCTCCACTAACCTTGCGTAATGCTGCTCAAGCTACCAGTAAGCAGGAATGATGTCAGGGGTGTCTCTCTCTCCATCCCTGAAGCACCCCAAGAATGGTCAGAAAGCAGTTAGGGATGTAGCAGGCCCTGGATTGCTGCTGAACCAGTCCTATTTCTCCTCTTAAAATAAGTCAAAGCATAGTTCATCCCAAGAAGTTAATCGATTGATGTTCAGTATTTGAAAATAAAGAAGTGGGATACAGAACCATTAAAAGTAGTAGACATGCTTTCTAAAATCTGAATTGGGATAATAGGAGATTATAAACTTCACAGAGGCAACTGTCATAGTTATCAAAACAGCCCTGTCTAGTAATTGTCAGGGAAATCAGATGCTCCAAAACTGTTCAACACAAAGCCTTCCATATTCTAAATTATAAATTGTATCTTTTGGCTTTAAAAAATCCATTGAAATTTCCTAAGTAATTACCATTATTTTGAAATTATGCCATCAGTTAATAATTACTCTTTAAAAGAAAGATTCAGTGAGTATGTTTCTGGCCCCTGTATTTTCTAATGATGCATCCTAGAATTTTAAAACCATGGAATTTAATTTCAGATGCATTTCAAAGTCTTACCGTAGTGCTCGCTTCTGCAGCACATGTACTAAAAATGTCTTACAGTAACTTATGCTGGACAATAGAACATATAGTTCTCTATAGTATGTGGAGGTATCATATTTCTATATATGTACATTTGTATTTATGTACACATACCTTGTGTATATATTTTAAACATCAACATTACTTTTCTAAATTTTTCTTTGTAACCAGTATTTTTCATTTCCTAATTAATGAAACTTATTGAAGGCATAACAGTGATTAAAAAGAATAATACTTAGTAAGCATTGTTCATTGCATATCTACAGAAGAATGGAATTCTAAATGTTGATTAAAATTCTAAAAATCTAGATGATCTAGATCATATTCCTGTGAAATTTTCCCCTATGTAATTTCTAGTACCAATTAATGTCGATTGTAAAATTTTTTCTAAATTGTGTTGTGATATCCTAATTTCAAAACCATGTGAAATCAAATCTTAATTTGCACCTGGCTGACAAGAAAATATTGATTGTGACGATGAGAACAATAAGTAAACCAATTATCACTGGCAGGAAGATACCAAAATTTAGCATAGAAAAGGCTGATGTCAGAAATTATCATATTCCTTTTCAAGATGCAAAATGTTTAGTTTTTTTGTTGATCGAAACATTTTGGAAAAAATGGGATGAATATTCTGCTGGAGAAGAACTCTATCAGCAATGATTAACAGGTAGAGAAACTTGAAGTACCAACAAACAGGAATGGAAACAGAAATTAAAGATTTAGAAGACAGCTGAAGGAAAACAGGACTTTCACTTCAAAGTCAAAAATTAAGAGTAATGAATACAGCTCAGTGGCACAAGGGCCTGGCAAGTGCAAGGTCCTCAGTTTGATTCCTGGTACCAAAAAATGTAAAAAGTTGTAAGGTATGACTGCAGAAATCAGCTATACCTTCCAAAAAGAAAAGTTTAAAAAATCCAAACACACAGACACACACAGACACAGACACACACACACACACACACGCGCACGCGCGCACACACACACACAATAGTTAACATAATCATACCACTAATTTCTATTAGTTAATTGAAAGGAACAGTTAGTGCTTATATTATTTGATCAATTTTGCACACCTGTATCTTGTAATCCTTAGCAACTACCAACCCAAACAAAGCAACTAAGTGCACCTGGTTGTAGACCGAATGGAGAAAGTTGGAATAATAAGTAACAATGTTCAAAATGTAAATAAATATGAGAGAAAACAGGCTTTCTGGAAAGAAGTGAACATAATAGCACCAGTCAAGGTCTAAAGATGTACTTTGGAGTAATCCAAGAACTATCAAAAGAACAGAAACTATGAGTGCTTCATATAAAATGATGAAGCTAAAATGCTTGAAAGAACAGAAAATGTCATGACATCATGGTATTACCTTCAGGAAGCAAAGTAGCTAATGGATCTTCCCATAGTTTCTCTACATCTGATGCCATTTCGATAAAAAGATGGGAGTGGAAGTGGAAATGTGTAAATAAACAAATATCAAGGGAAAAAATGAAAAAATTAGAATCAAGTTGGCCAGAAAGTTATATTATGCCAAGAAGCACTGACAGTTCCCTGATATACTATTTATAAATGAGTGCAGCATAAAGTAAGACGTTTATGATGCTAAATGAATAATATCAATAAACAGGTTATAAACTGCATACTCTTTATTATTCAGAAATACCTATTTCCCTGGTTATTACATGAAGTAAAACCAGTATGTCCACTAGGGGACTAACAGATGTTAAAGAAACATCAGCTGACATAATGCAATAGAGATTCACAGAAGATTTCAAGTTATTAATATTTTGTGACTTGTCTTTCCAACTCCATGTACAGCAAATTTACCACCCCACAGTACAATCTTTCACGATCAACACTAGAAACTTAACTAAACTAAAATTTGATGTGCTGAGATTTAGCTCAGTGGTGGCACATTTGCCTACAGTGTGGGTTGGTTTCAATCCTCAGTACTGCAAAAACTGAAATCTCAGATGTTCAATTATAAAGAAAACATTTCTGAAAAAAATCTAAAGCATTTCTTAGACATTCTATAAGCTCAGATATAATCTAGTGCTGGAAATTATAAACTCCTAGCCAGTTTTTTCTGAAGGGGTATTTATTTTCCTATGTAGATTGGACGTCGTAGTTCATTACCTAAACCACTCTTCCCACATTTTCTTACCCACCACACATACCCTTCCACTACACATCCTCAGAAAAGCCCCAGCACAGGTTTAGTCCCATGATGCACTTCTTCACCCCAGACATGTCTTCTCATGTTCGAATAGATAAAGAAAATGTGGTATTTACACACAATGGCATACTACTGTGTCATAAACACTACATATCTCTCTGATAATTTGTTGAACACCACTCTCTCCAGTACAGAATACAATTTATTGGTAATAGAACTTTGTAAATGTCTCTATCCATATTACATAGAATAATGACCAAATGTAGTAGTCATTCAATAAACATTTAATTGAATATATAAATATACTTATTCTGCATTTTTCACTGTAAAATATTTTCAGTCTCCTTCCTAATCACATGGCTTCCCAACGGGAAACCACATTCTCCAGCTTCTCTCAAAACCAATTTTTGTTATGTGACTTAGATAAATAATAAGGAGAAGGCAAAATTTGAGGGACAACAGAAATTTAATTTATCGAATTTGGCTCTATTTTTCTTTTTGTGCACACTCAGCAATGCCTGTGATCCCAAACCAACGTATTAGGGTGTGACCGAGCAGAAGGGTGGAAGTAACCCGGGTTGCTCTGCGCCTTTGAGGAGCTGAATGGCCATATTGACACAGACAGTCCTTGCCTGTAACAAGGAGGAGATAAATCACTATTTTATTTATGGGATTTACTGTTGGAATCTTCTTCTACTTAGCTACTAAGCCTTTCAAATATTTGGCCTCCTTGATTCTGTATTATTTTCCCGATGACGTTTTCCCTTTGTGAACCCTTTCTCTTTCTTTGTCCCTTAAAGGTTAATTTTTCTCAAGTGTTCTTTTCTGGCCAGTGGCTGTTCTTAATTTCATCTAGTGAGTCCCAAATTTCTTAATCAACAATCCATTTGAAAACCTATGTGTTCAGTCTCAAAAATATTACAAGTAAACATCAATAGTCCACAGCCCACCCAGAAACCCTGTGAGTGACTATGGAGAATTTAAGACTGTTTTTAAGAAATGGCGCCTGGAGCTGTCATCCATCTGCTCGGCCTATGCTGCCCTTCGCTGCCACTCTCCACCCACTCTTCCTTTCTCGCTGTTTAACCCTCAGCTCCTCCTCACACGTTTTTACACCCTTTCTCACATTCATGTAACTACCGTGCTGCATGCAGGTACCAGGCCCTTCGTATACAGTTTCTAAACTAAACTCAATATTTAAGTTGTTAGAGTTTAAGGAAATTGTGGTGTAGAAGTACATTGTTTTTTTGATGCATCATTTTAAATTGTTACGAAGAATATTAAGCCTTTCTATTAGAATTATATTTTTTCTGAGTTCCTATAGCATCTTCTGATTCTGTCAACACTGTATGTGCGAATAAGCTTTTAGTGGATTGTCTATGTATTTATGTTCATTTTTGTCTTTCATTGTGTATAATGCAGCCCTTTACACATCTTGAAATATCTCCATGGTGCATTTCATGAATACAGCAGGGCTTGGGACACTGTTTACTTCATCCAGAAAGAATTAAAATCCACTACTAGACAGACACCTATTTTATTGCAGTGCAATTTATAGGTTTAAAGAATGAAATCACATTATTTGCAAAAAAATGGATGGAACTGATCATGATGTAAACTAGACTCCTAAAAGCAAGGATCCCATGTCTTTTCTCACAAGTGGAAAGACAGAGACAGAGACACGGGGGGGGGGAGAAGGAGCGAGGGAAAGAGAAAGAGATGGAGCATGAAAGTAAAGAAGACCTTTAGAGAAGGGGAAACAGAATAAGAGGCAGGTGAGAAAGAAGCTCGAAAACAGTAGGAAAGGGCCAGGGATACACCTCAGCAGCACAGCACTTGTCCGATAAGTGCAAGGTCCTGAGTTTGATTCCTGGTACCAAAAAAAAAAAAGAGTAGGGAGGTGTGCGGAGGTGATCAGACTGTGCTACATGCATGCATTATTCTGTATCACTCACTTGGACTAGTGCAAAGCATAGCTTATAATTACTTGAGTATAAAATCTATATAGTATTTATTTGACTTGTTAATTATTTTGGAGACAGGTTTTTGCTATATAGTTCTGGCTAGTCTTAAACTTACTGCATAGCCCACGATGGCCTAAAACTGGTAGTGATCCTTCTGTCTCAGCACCGAGTGCTGGGGTTACAGGCATGCACCACCATGCCTGGCTATTTAACTTATTATTAAAAGAAGATGCCTGGAAAGTTAGGGAGTAGAGGAGATGCGAAACAAGAAAGGGAGAAAAAGTTGACTGTACACATTGATATCTTTGTGAGATTTCAGCATTATGAATATGTTGTATATTTTAAAATTAATTTTTTTAAAAACCTCCTTTATAAGGAAAACATAATAAAAGTTTAAAAACAGGAACAGCCCGAAAGAAATTGTTCCAAATATACATAGCTGTTATCATCAAGAATATATAACAAATGCCAAAAAGTCAATAAGAAAAAGTTAAACAGCCACAGAAACAATTGGCAAATATATAAAGAAGAAATCAGCTTAAAGGGTACTTAAATGTTTGATAATAAACACGTATTCACATTAAAAACGAGTAGGGTATTCCAGTCTCTATATTGCCAATGTCCTCTTTGCTCACTTAGTTGAAGAGATTCATTAGAAATCTTTTGGGCTCATTAGCAATTAAATTATGAAATTTTAAAAGCATTAACAGTCCATTTTATTCAACAGATAAAAGTTAAAACACTGAGCAATATTAAGGACAGGACAGGATGGAGCCAAGTGGTACTCTAGTCACTGGTGCTTTTCCAACACTCTTGAAGAATAATTTCACTATTTTATTTTAGAGAGTAAATTGGAGAACATTCAAATTGAGATCATACATGTATTGCAATACAGAAATTCTACTTTTGCATCAGGAGATATACGCCATGGTGTTCTTGGCAACACTGCAGGAAATGGAAAACACCTGGAAACAACTTACGCGCCTCTTGGTACAGAGGCTTCTGGTATCTTCATGCATCCCCAGGGCTCACACTTCCCAAGCATATTGAGGAACCTTTACTGCAAGCACCTGCCACCTTCTTCCCAAGGTTGTTCTCTAGCCAAGAACAAGCTAAGCCTGCCCTGTGGTGAGTTGGGACTCCAGTTAATTCAGGAGTAACCCTCAACCAGTGGCAGATAGGAGTTTTAGATACACATCTGGGTTCCCTTGTCTTCCAATAATACAACAGAAGTGGTTCACCACAATGTGACTCAAAGGATGTGAGGATGTGATGAGACAAATGCTTAGAAATAAAAGTGGTTTAAAATGGAATCAATAGGGGCTGGGGATATAGCTCAGTGGAATAAGCGCTTGCCTAGCAAGCGCAGGCTCCTGAGTTCGATCCCTAGTACCGCAAAAAAATAAAATAAAATAAAATAAAATGGAATCAATCTTTCATAAAGCTCAAATATGTGAGGATAGAGGGATACAGGAAAATTCACGCCCTGCTTATGATTATGAAATGGACTGAGATATAACAGGTTTCTGGCAGGAAGATGATGGTTTGGATTTGGACATGTTGGATATGAAGCTGGAGCTAACTCGAGGTGATACTTAAAATGTGGAGCCAGTAGGAGGCTAGAATATGGCTTATAATAGCATCAGAAGTCATGGTAGAAAACAGAAACAAGGAAGAGGGGATAGTTAGAAATGGTGGCCTAGGTTACCAAATACAGGCACACCAAACTGGGCAAACAGTTAAACAATAGCTGTTCCTTTCAGTTAACCAATAGAAATCAGCAGTACAACTACCTTAGCTATCTGGTGCACACACATATATATATATATTTCCCTTCCTCCTTTCTTTTCTCCTTTCCCTCATCCCCGTTGTTCCTTCCTTTTGAGCAGTTCCTTCCCTTTCACAATATCTACTGTACCTTTTGGATTTTATTTACTCTTTGAGCTCTTTGAGTTTCCTACACTAGGGAGGCAATTCATTGTTTACACATTTCGGTCTGATTTATTTCACTAATGAGTATGGTCTCTAATTGCATCCATTTACCTAGAGAAGTCTCAAGTTTATCTTTCTTTATAGCTGAGTAATATTCCACTGCATAAAAATACCGCCTTGTAACAACATGCAGCATAACAACCATTGCTAATTTCCTATCATCTTATTTTGAAATTCTGTATCATTTTATTGGGTTTTTAAATTCTCTTTTAAATAAAATAAATAAATTTAAAAAGGAAATGGCAGCCCAGAAAAAAGCACTGAACATCTAGGAATGTTTAACTAGAAGGTGCACCCCCAAAAGAAAATGAAAGAGAATAACTTGATGGACCAAAGCCCAGCAATGCAAGAGGAAAGAAAATACGTATTCCATGGTTATTCTGCTCAGAAGCACATTGACACCAGCTTGTTAGAAATCTGTCTCCTTTGAACCCTAAGATTATTTCTGAGCTGCTGCACTGCTGCGTCTTTATCATCACCTTCATCTTTATTATTTGTAAAACTTTTTTGATTTTCAGAATCTCACTTCCCACTCAGCCAACCACTCTGTCCATGTATCGGTTTTGAGTCTGGAACATCAAAACACACATTTTTTTAAAGGCCTTAGTGTTACAAGTGAGCTACAAAGCTTCAAAACGTGATCATCTGAAACACAAGAGGCGACATTATCTACTTTTTGAACTGTTACAGAAGCCCATCGCTCTATGATATGGCAATCACGGATATGCCATGTTTTCAGGATCCTTATCTCTTCTACTTACCTTGAGCTGCATGGAATTAAATAACTATGCCTATAGGGTCATCTGAAAGCATTCTCCCAGTTTTATCTACACTCTCCACATTATCTTCACTTACGCATGCTAAAGGACACAGAGAGGATACACGAGCGCCACTCACCTGTTAAACACGCAAACGAGTGCATCTGATGCTCATCTTCAGAAACTTTCAAGATATCAGAATTGCAACATTGCACACATGTGTAAGAGGCAAGTCTTATGCTCCAGCAATCATTTATATGTCACATAAGTGATAGCATCCGGTTTGGGTTTGGCTTTAGTTGCTTTGCCTCCATCTTTTGAATGTACCCACCTAACTGTGGTTAAGCACAGGACTAAATTCTTTACATGAATTCCTCATAGTTGATGCTTATAACAGTTATGTGAGGTAGGTATTAACAGCAATACTTCACAAGGGAAGAAATGGATGCTTTTAAGGGATAAAAAGGCCTTACTGATGGTGTCCCAGTTGATGAGTAGCTCTGAATTTGAAACCAGTCTTTCTTATTCCCAGGTGTCCTTTCAAGATGGCATTGCAAGAATATGGTTTGAGCCCTTTGCCTTTCCTTCCAATATATTATAATAATAGATTTACAAGATACAAAGTAAATAAGAAAGAACCAACTGAGAAACAGATCATAGATAGAATATGAACACTAAATGAGCCAGGGCAGCACTGGTCTCTGGAATGAGAAGCAGGCAGCTCTTCACATCTTAGGGTAATTAAGCATCTGCATTTGTCACACAGGGAGTGTAACCGGTCCCACATTCACTGACCGAAACCTGAAGCTGAGAAGCAGCAAAGTAAGTGACAACAGTCGCCCCCATCAGGACTGACACAGACCTGCTGTCTTGAGGAAGCAGCACAAGAAGCCACAGCCTCAAAGTCAGAATCTGAGTCAAACTGCTTTTTAAATTTTTTAATGTTTGATCTTTTTGAGACAGGGTTTCCCTATGCAGTTGAGGCTGGCCTTGCTCTGCAGCCCAGGATGGCCTAGAACTCGCAATGATCCTCCTGCTTCAGCCTCCCAAGCTCTGGGGCTTCAGGCTTGTGCCACCAACGCCCGGCTCCAAATTGCTTTCTGATTTACGGACAAAATTTATGATATGCTCGTTATCAAAGATTCTGGACTGAGGAAGCAGAAGGTGCCGGGCCAACCCTAAAACAATTAAGACTGTCTCTGAGGGCTAGTGAGAATTTTAAAATACCCTCTCCCACAGACTGATTTAGAAAACTAAAATTCCAAGACACAGAGGGAAAAAATAAAATGCTCCAACAAAATAATTTGTAAAATGTAAATGAGGTCACCCAAGAAGAAGAAAATAACAAAGCAGTTTCAGAATGCCTTTAAAGTAAGCATGTATGATCCTCAAAAATACAAAATAAGAAATAGCATCCATACCATGCGCAATAAACTATGCAGAAATGAAACGATAATAGTGGTGACAAGGAAAAAGAATGAATTAGAATTCTCAGAAATGAAGACTAAGTCAATAGCTTGTGAAATGGAAATAGTCAAAAAAAGCATTAGGATACTGGAGGACATCCCTGAGTAACTCACTGAAAATACAATGTATAAAATACTATGAAAGAGAATTTAGGAGGTACATGTGATATGATATGAAACTTTAATCTATACCCACTAGCAAGGTCTGGGAAGAGGGATCAGAGTTCATGTTAAAAGAATGTTAGAAGAGAAAATTCCTGAGACGGCTAAGAACAATATGAGTCCTAAGATCAAACTGTCGGGAAACCTGAATAACTTGTGTGGTTTCCTCTTCTATAAGGAGAATAATAAACACTGCCACTCTCTAAAGTCTAATTTGGGAAAATAAAATCTATTTGCATCAATTCAATCATCTTCAAAACAAATTTATTACACAACCAAAACAGAAATACAGTTGATATGTTATCCGTCCCTAACAGTCGGCACAGGTTTACTGTAGCAGGTATCTATGACAACAAGGGTGTAGAAATAACATTTAGGGACCATAAGCAGAAGTAAACCAAAGAGTGCCATAAATCTAGCATATGTTATGGCTACCACCACCCTCTGTGTGGACTCATAAATGCAAGCACATGGACATGGAAATGTGCACACACACACACAAGCACACGCACACTTCAATCTGGTATATAGTAAAAGGACAATTAGTCACCAATATATGATCAAACACATATGAAAACCAGTGACTTTCCACTCCTGACACAGTCTGTCACAATTGCTTAGTATTCTTTGGCTTTTTGAGACAGGGTCTTGCTATGTAGTACAGGCTGGCCTTGAACTCACTTATGTAGCCCAGGCTGGCCTCAAACTCACAGTGATCCTCCTGCCTCAGCCTCTTGAGTGCTGGGATTACAGGCGTGCGCCATGATGCCTGGCAAATGGTTAGTATTATACTTCACAACCCTGGGGTAGCATTTTTCTCCTTGTTTGTTTAAAATTTGTCAGAAGACCCTTTTCTTTTAGTGTTACACTATACATTTCTTAAAAATAATTCTGAGATAAAAGAGAAGGTTGTTGCTTCAAGACGTTAGAAGCATAAGCCCAAGATACGTGTTCATGTTTGCCTGTGAAAAATATGTTTATAGGCTTTATATATAAATGAGAGAGATCGCTATATGTCAGTTTGTGAACATATATATATATATATATACACTATTTCTAATTAATTAAATACCTATAGGTATACTTGAAGAGCATTACCTTATGTAAGAGAATATATACTTTCTCAAAACTGTGGCATAAAAATCATGCAGTTTGATTTCAATTTGCAAAAGAAATCTTCATTTAAAAAAATTAATCATTCAGTAACTATAAAAGCAAAGAGAGCAGTTGAAGTCTAACTGCTAGGAAACGAAGCAGCAGATCTTGCTATGTTGCGTTTGTCACAATTCACAAACTTCTGCTGGAGGGCACCACTCTTGCGTATCTCCTCCCCACAGCCCAGTGACTTCCTGAGCTGCGGTTAGACTTTATAACTAAGAAAAATAATGAAGTCCCCTGTAGTGTCCGGTGTCTGGATTGGTACCGAGGAATTGGTAGAGGCTAAGCATTCTTCTCTCTCTCTTTTTGAATCTTGATCTCTAAAAAACAGATCTCTCACCAGAGCCTTTCACAAAGCCTCAGCTGTAGCTTTGCTGCATTTACTGGGATATGTTAAAAGAAAGAACAAAAGAACTGCACCTCACTTCTTGACTATCACATTAAAACTGTAACAAAAGACCTCATAAAAAACATTTTGGGGGATTCTGATAAGAACATGAGTTTTAAAAGCTCAAGTGGTACACAACTGAAAACCTCCACAGTTTCTTCTTTAAAATAAAGACAGTCTTAACCTTTCTAGCAGCACTAATAAACAGCTAGAAACTTTGATTTGGGCAAGAAAGAAGGACTGTAACAGGTGATGAGAACATACGAACTTGTTCTGTTGCAAAAGGACTTGCCAGCCACATTTTGCAATTCTGGAACGAAACTAGTATCAAGTCATAACAACAGTTCTAAACTAAGTGTCTTTATTCCACAGAGTTTTTTGTAGGACACTCAAGATTAGTTCTATCAATAGTTGAAAAGTTTTCATAAACCTTTGCAAAAGAAGAGCTAAGTAATACCTTAAAGTTACCTTTTAACTGAAATACATTTATTTTTCCTTAAGCACTTCTCTACCTTTCTACTTTTCCTTAAGCACTTCTCTCTTTATTGTAGTGATACAATTTCAAAATTTCTCCAATATATTTTTCAGTTTATTGATTGACTTTAGCAAATAGAAGGTACAAATCTAAACCTAAAAGGGGCATACTTAAGGAAGTTTTTCTTTTCAAAATGAGTGTGCCAAATTTGTACTCTACAGCTGCACTTTCTTAAGAGTTTAAATGAATATGAAGCCCACAGTAACAACACAGATCTCTGCATTTTATGAAACGAAGAGTGTGAAAGACACATTTTTCACTTCATCTCATTTGGTAACATCCAAAGCCACCACCTTGTTAATAAAACTACTTTTCAAACAAATTCAACAACAGCAATATTTTGACACTTGTTAAAATTCCAATGGTGAACGTGCAGGTTTAGAATTAGAAAAACATTCCTCTACCACTAACATCTTTATGAATACTCACAGACATTTTTTTAACCAAAAAAAAAAAAAAATTAAAGTAGGACTGTATGTATGATTAAATGAGAAATTAACCCCAACTTACACTCTGGTATTTTCTCCAGAAAAAATAAGCCTACTAACTTCCAAATATTTGCACTGAAATGAAAATTACTTAATATTATTTCAATATGATTTTCTAAAAAATATGTGCAAAGTTTCTACAATGAAATGTGAGCTCATAGACAAAATGAAACAAAAGAAGTTGGCAGGCTGCTGCTGCGGAGAAGTTAAAACAATCCTTCGCCAGGAATAGCACACATAAACCCCAGCCAGAGAACTACCGGCGTCAAAACACGCTTACTTTTTTTTAATATGTAAAGATGCACTTTCTTTCTATTTTGTCTTAAAAATAAGAATCTAACAGTCAGTCTTTCTGGCAGTCAGGTAACCCTCAGGCCCTGACCCATCCACTGGCCGGAATTCTCACACAAAGCTCTTTTCATGCAGTCTGCCACATATTCCTGCGATAAAGAGGCAAAACACAAAGCTGCGGGCGAGGGACCCAAAGTCAGACTAAACTCAGTGTTTACGTACGCTCCGTCACACTGTGGTTTCTTGCTCATCGGTCTCACACATGATTTGCCTAAAACAATATTGATTCAGGCTGAAGAGAAGTATGACTGAAACAGGAACTTTTAGGGAAGCAGGGGGCACAGGACAATACAAACACCACGCTTTCGTGTTCGGAGCCCCCAGTTTAATATGAATTTAAGCAGAAACAAAGCCATATCCCCTAAGAAGTGCTCTTATTTTTACAGCTTCCCTCAAAGCACAACAGATTTCTCAACTTGCTTTACAACACAGAAATTAAATAATATCTTAAATCTGCACTCACCAGACGAAAGCAACAGTTGCGCAGAGTGACAGTGTGCTATTTTCTGCCCCTGTTCCTTCGCAGCTTTGCCTAGAGGTGTCCAACACCCAACAGCCCAGAGCTGCTGCTACCCAGAGGCCCTTCCACAAGCCGGCTTATTTGCCTGTCAATCTGAGTGCCGGCTTCTGTATTATGCAGCTGTGCACTTTGCTGAAGTTCTAATGTAACTTCCATACGCTTTCCACCGCCTCAAGTAGGTGATTTGTTCTTTCGGCTCAATGAACACTGGAATCACTTTCCAGGTATCTCTGGAGGATCAAGCACTAAGTTGTTCACCCAAGTTAAGGAGTCCTTGGTAAGAAGTGGGAGGAGAGAAGCACACTCACTACAGGGAATTCAGGGTGTAATCAGAAGGCAGAAACTTCCTCTCTTTTTTCCTTCCTTGCTGGGCTGAGCTGCTAGTGCCTCTTTCACAGAACTTAGGAATGTACAGGGAGGACGCAAAGAGGCCCCGCCAGACAAGCCTTTCTCAATCAATTAGCTTGCAGCCATTACTTGTGACCTGAGGTCACACAGCATAAGTGTGTGGGGTGTGCCCCCGGGGGTCCCAGGGCTACTTATTACAGCATAGATAACCCAAACCAAGCAGACACTGAACTTTAGAAATGTTTTTAATGGAAACTGTGCTTAAAAATGTGAAATAGACCAGAGATAAACACCAAGTGTCTTTTTGCAGTAGCTACTATTTAATTCAATGACTTTCTTTCTGTGAAGAAATCCAATGTAATATTTTCTCTGTTGGGTCAAAATTATTTATATATCAAGTGGTCTGAATATATATATATATATATATATATATATATTACTTCTATAACTGGGGTTTTAAGGTTTTATTTTAGTTTTTTGAGAATTGGTGGTTTATTACACTTTTTTGCAAAACTGAACTATAAACAAAGTTCTCCGGGCCTAAGGGAATCAAAATGGTGCTTTGAGGCTAAGCATAACTATGTTAAACTGCTTTAAGATTACATGCTACCTTAATATCATGACTTATTTTCATAGCTACTTTAACTGGAATTTATTTTTGTGTTGTAGTTTGTAAAAGTATGTCTTCTATTTAATGTACCTCAAAGGTGATGGTTCAATAGAAGCTAAGTGAAACACTAAAGAAAAGTCATCTTTTAAAACTGCAGATTTGCTCAGTTTTATACATTAAGTTTTCATGTTCCCCCAAATTCTTAAAATATGATAACTAACATCAGTATCAACAAATGAATGACAAAGAAATATGAGGTAAGTGTATTTCAATAAATGCACTTTTTTGAATAGCACAACCCAATTAATGAGCAGATGCCTCTCTAGTGATTGGGTTAGACAGTTTCTCCGCCCCTAAATGACAGTCACTTGGATATGGGTGCACCGCTCACATCCTCTCATCCTCCGTACCTGGTGATGCACAAGGTTTCCGAGAAACCTGATCTGGCACTGTACAGGAACTGCAAAACTCCACACAGATACTGAACTTAGGATTGCCATTTCATGAGCCTTCATTCGGCCAAATAAACTGTGTTCAAATTGGGCACTGACCGACAAAAATAAAATAGACAAACCAAAATAGCTAATGTGAACAAGAGAACTGGCAGAAAATACTGACCAGCTGATACTATCTGGGGGATAGAGTCAACTTTGAAAACAGTAGTAACAGGTCATATAACAGTACATGTTAAAATTAAGCATGGGTAGGGGTTAGGGAAGAAATTAGAAGTGTCTTCTTTCTCCATCATAAAATAGGGAGGTTGGGAAAGGTTTAGAAAAATAGGTTGACATCACTTCCAAATAAGTACTTTTTAGTGATTTGATCATGGCTGTGTTATATATTGAAAGCAAACACCATTGCAAAATGCTTTAGCCTCTTTAGCTAAGAGATATGTAGAGAAAGAATCATAATTACTGTTGAAAGGATAGTAAGTCTTAAGAAATTTCTACAATTCAATGCCACCCTGTAATTTCATGTTCCATTTTCACTTGTTATGCAGAACATGGTTTGTTTTCTTGTTTCTTTCATCCAAGACTAAAAACTAAGAGTCAATAAAGGACTCATCCTTGAGAAATCTATGATCATATACCTCAAAGGCCCGGGCTCTGCTGTGACAGAGCATTTGCATGCACAAAGCAAAAGACTTTCTGATGAGTGCAAAAAGGTCACTAATAACCTACATGAAACATAAAGCATGAAGATTCAAAGCAATAGACTACAATGTGTATGTACAAAGTTATAAAGACTAAATGTATATTACATACTAATAATAGCCACTTACATAATGTTGATATTGTCTATAGGAATATACACATCCCTAAGCATCTGTGATGGTTTGGACTAAAGTCACCTTGGATGGAAGAAGAGATTAACTAAATAAATGCTTGAAAAGTGTTACCATAAAACTTCTAGTGGCTAGGGGAATAGCTTTTTGGTAGAGAGTTTGCTTAGCATACATGATCCCTGGTACTACTGCAAAACAAACAAACAAACAATCATGTGTTTAACAGTCCATAATCAAGTTAGTCTCAGACATTTTCTTGTTAAAATATGTGCTGGAAGAATACATCTAAACAACCATCACAAAAATTAATGTACCTGATCTCCTTAATACTCTCTTAAAGTTAACAGTTTTGGACTAAGAAAAATTGCAGATAATTTACTCTGATAGAGGACCTCTAAAAAGTTCAGAAAGTATTTTAATATTTCTCGATAAGCTCCATTCAGATCTCTGGATTTGTTCCGGTGAAAATCTGAATTGCGACAATTATTTGGGAAATCAACAGATGGTGCTGGTTCTTAGGATACATAAAGAAGGATCCTCCTATCACTGTGTCTTCCTGTTTTGGTAATAATATCTGAAAACAGGAAAGGAGGGGGAGAAAAGGCATGTGATGTATTGCACACCCCTAATTAATTAAGACAATGTGTAGGGTAGCAGAGAAGGGAATGGCAGAGAGAGGCACATATTAGGACCTGTAGCTTTCCATGCTGGGGGAGCAAGGTGGAGGCACAGCAGACCACTTACATTAGTGAGCAAAGTGAAGCACAGATGCTTCTTAGCCTCTAACTATGAGTTCTGCACACCAACGCATCTCCTAAGGGGAGCAACGTGAGAAGACCTTGCCTGCATCAGTGAGATCTAGCCAACAAGAAGTGGACAGTGAGGAGAAAAGCATGGTGTAAACATGACCTTGGATAGATCTGGGCTAATCCCGAGGGGTGAGTAAACAGAGAACAAATATACAAGGAGAGCGTACATAAAAATATCACAGAGAGAACCGGATAAGAACATCCTCAGAGGAGGAGTGCTAAATAAACATTTTCTCTCTTACAAAGCTGAAAGGAGGAAGAGAAGAAAGTACAGGCTTGAAGTAAAAGCAAGACTATACCACACAATGGTGTCATTTTAAAGAGAAAGTAAAAGTTAGAGGCAGCTCTCTGACAAATTGTAACAGTGAAATAAATGACAGGCAAAATATCACATATATTTGCCATAACATAGTTTGAAAACTTGTGCTGTCACAGAATATAAGAAAAATTTGAAAGCATAAATTTGAGAAAGGAAAATGTCTATAAAAGTGTAAAATTTTCAACATACTCCATATATATAACTTCTGGTACAGTATTTTAAAGGAATGACACTTTATGGAAAACAAGGATAATGTAGAGGACCACAGAATTTAAAGAAGAAATAAATTTAATGCAGCATTTACATAGGGTATACGTTTTTCCTCTTACTCTATTATTTTCAAGTGAATATTTAAAGTGAGCTATTCTGTAGCAAAATGGGTACTGTCACACATTGTTTATGGGCATATAATTTGAAATAAGATTTCCAGAGAGCAGCTTGTGAATTTACACTGAAAGTTTTATATTTTACCTCATTTTATCTATTCATTGAACATATATTTATTGACAACTTGCTATGTGCCAGAGACCATTTAAGGCACTGGAGATAAATACAGTGTTGAACAAAACAAGCAACATTTCTGCCCCATTTATCTTAGATTTTGAGAAGTGGAAATAGATAATAAACAAGTAAACAATCATAACACCTTAAGTAATATTGAACATTGAGATGAAAAATAATACAAAATAAAGGGACAATAAATGATACTGGAGGTGGTAGAGATGACATTTCAGACAGGTGCTGAAGGAAACGTCTCTGGTGTGGTGACATTTACGCATTAATTTGAGTGCATTAGAGAAGCCCAACAAGATGATATATGAAAATAGCACTGTCAGAGAGCAGACACCTACCAGTGAAAACACCCAGGGATGAGACGTGATTCTCAGTAATGTTATATTAAGGGTTCTTTGCAAAATCTTACTAGTGAGAACGACTAGCACTTTGGTCCAAAGTTGGTTATAATCACCTATACAACTAGAATTAGAATATACCAATTCTTATGTTATGCACTTAAAATGATTCTTTTAACAAGTTTTGAGATGTGAATTTTAGCTAAGTAAAAACAAGAAAAGAAAAACAAAACTCCAGATAATGTGTAATCCCACATTTATAAAATGGGTTTCTTTGGCAATAAAAAAGATCAAATACAAAAAAATGTTCATAGCAACTATCATCTCTATATGACAGAAACATGGATTTTTGATGTTTGGTTTTCCTTCTAAAGTTTAGAAAATAATGTAGATGGATTTTTCCACAACAGAGAGACATCACACAAAAAGAGAAGTGGATTTTACCAATGTAGGTATGTTATAAATTCCTGTATCATTGTCATAAATGTTAAAGCTTTCAGCTCATGTTTTCTTATTGTATCCAAATCTGTTCAGTTGGTACTTGGAATAATTCTTTAAAGGTCACAAAATTTTGCCCCTTCTCATCAATTTTATTGCCTCTATTGTACTACTCAGGTCTACAGGAAAATCTTGTAAATGCATATACACAGCATATTCATGTACACATATAGCCTTTGTTTCTCCTCTGAGAGCATATGGCAAAAGTCATCTTTTCAATCAGTGACAAACGCCTTCCCACAGCATCTACTACTTTGACCCTTAATTGGATTTTCCCAGGCCATCTAAAATAACTCATGTCTGAGACCCTATAGGGAGGGAGGTCCCAAAGGGTCAGAGCAGCAGCAAGAAAGTACCTTACTGAGGCTTAGGACGTGGGTAGCCAACTCCCTGAACATGTAGCGAATTGAGTAAGGCTACTTTAAAGAAATATATAGACAAAAGAATTAAACAAAAGAAAGAGAGCAAACAAATTGCGTAGAAATCTACACAATTAGGTCATTAATGAGGAACGGAAGCGGAGCAAAATATCAGAATGCAAAGGCGAAACATCCTGCTGAGGGTTCATAGCGTAGGCCGGCCAAGGGCGTGCAGTTCAGCCCCTTTGTTGTTTCAGTAAATACACAAACCTTGCAGTCTGGGCTCTGTTATTTAAAGATCTTCTTAAAATAAGAAACTGTAAAAGAAGTAAATACAGAAACATGGGGGTGGGGAGAGGGAGGAATGGAGGAAGGGAAGACGGCAGGGGGAGCAGGGAGGGGGGAGAGAGGGTGACAGTGTGGGTTAAATTACGTAACTTTCAAAAGAAACAGCCAGGTTGAAATGAGAGCAAGGAAGGAAGAGGAAGCAGGGCTCCTGCGGTGCTCCGCTAGCGGCTGGGCTGCCGCGTATGTGTGTGAATGGTTCTGATACGGGCCGCTAGACCCGGATAGGTAGAGACTCTACAGCACAAGATAGAACACTGTCTAAGGGAACAGGAGGTGACGGCAGCCGGGGCTGAGAAAGTCCCAGTGATTGCAAGGTATGAGTTTCACTCAGACAGAAGCAACTAAAAACATTTACAAAATAGAGTAAAAAGGAGAAAAGTCACACACTGGAAAAAACAAAACCATGTTTTGCATGCCTTCTGAGGTGAGAAGGAAAAGCTGAAGTTTGACCCTCTGGGACACTGTGTAGGGTATCAGTGTTGTATTCCTCAAAGAAGATCTTTAATGAAGTCAGGGCTTCCCTGCAGTCTAGACATCCAGGTTGTCTTTGTCACCCATGGGATACCGAGTGGGCCCTATATACCTCATTGCCAACAGACTTCATCTAGTCAAGCTACAGCTCTGCATGTTAAGTGGCTAAATCTGCTTGAGCATCAGCACACAGACCTAGCAAGATGAGGTGGGCATAAGTCCAACTAAAGAAAAGAAATCAGAAGCAAATGCTATCTATTACATTACAGCTACATAGAGTAACTGAATTCAGTTAAGAACAAGACTCAAGATTATAGTTTGGCATTTAGGAAGGGTATAACTTTGAGATTAACCAAGGTTTCCATGAGCAGGTCATATAGAACATGCTACATGACACAGCTTGAAGAATGTGGTAAGCCCAAACTATCAAATTTATCCTTCTGGTTAGTACTCCTAGGTTCCAAAATTTCCCTGCAAGATTCCCAAGTTCTTATAGCATCAAACACTAATTCTTATATGAGTAAAACACTGCCTCTGAAATCTCCTTCAAAGATAAAAGCTGGTATATATGAGGATTACAGTCACCTCCTTGTGATATCAGGTTTTACATTAGGAAATCTGGGACTATCTTGGGAAAATTCTAGATGAAACAACATTGCCAAGAAAGGCAAGTCTGCCATGGTTAAGGTTTCAGAATTTGAAAAAATTCTCTCAGATCACTGGTTGTAGGGCTGTTGTTACATGACATTACTGAAATTTAACCTACTGAGTTTGAGAGTCCTAACTAGTTAATTCTGGACAACCTACTGCTTCCCTGAGCTATGTAGTCATATGCCCAAATTAGCAGAGCAAATAAAGTTCTGTAATTCTAGTCCTAAACTTTTCAAGAAGAAACTGTTTTTCAGACATGAGATACTATTTAATTAAATTGGGGATTGTTTTCATATGTCATTCTGCACTCACTTTTTAGCTAAATTAGTTAACTGTGAAGCTTTTAAGAAAATTTTATTCTAGCTCTGACATGTGATCATGAGAGTCTATAAACATTTGAACTAAAGATTTTGGAATATATTATACAGGTTACACATTACAAAATGTATTCTCCTGTTTCCTTCCTTTTCAAGGAAAAAGCTTAAGAAAAAATAGTCAAATGTCACAGGACACTTATAGACAGAAAGACCTATGAGAACTGGCTATGAAGTTGTTGTCTTTTTGTTTAGCATTTATCAAAGAGAGCACATTGTATGTGCTTGAATATCAACAGTGGGAGGCAAAGAATGTGCCTTGGCTGCTCCTTCTTACTTGTTAAATACGTATTGAATGAATAAATGATACAGCACAAGCATATAAATCAGCTGAAAGTATCATTTTTACTGAGTACAAATCAATACAAATTTATCTCCCAAATATGAACTTAAGATGGCTATTCTAAAAAATAAAAGCTCTGAGCATATTGGGGAAGGAGGATAATCCTAGCATTTGACAAAAGATGCTTTCAGGTATTAAGACTGATGTAAATATGATACTGACTATTTAGATAAAAGAAGGATGGGAAGTTGCACACAGGCCTCCGTGGCTGGTTTCTCCACCTCTTGCATCCTGCCCCACACTCTACACCTGCCATGATCACACACTCTGAGCAGCTGGTCCACAGTCATTTCCTTTGTCGCCTGAGCTCTTGCTCAGTCTCTAGTGTGGGGAGAGCTCTGTTGCTGTATTTTTTCTTTGCTTGCCTTCTCTTTCAAATACTTTACTCATTCTCTGTTTGAAGACTCAACTTAGGTACCATCCTCTGGGCCCCAACCCACACCCAAGTGGGCGCAAGCCTAGTCCCCAGCTGCATGCTGTGACTGCTGGCATTGTCCTTACCGTCTCTTCTGTACGGTAGACCTTTCATTGCTCTGCCAGTCTTGTGTCAGGCTCACCTGGCTCCGCCTCTTGTCTTTGTCCCGTCACCTCTGCCTTGATTGTCACCTCTGCCTTGATTCAGGGCATAATCATCTATGGCTGACCTGGAGCTGCTCCCTCCCTGCTGCTTCCCCTCAGCAGGGAAGTAATCACAATACCTTTATACTTTCCTGTCTAAAAGATTAGTAGAGTCATGTTGTTTTCTTGCTTAAAGTCTCTATGGTCCCCATTTCTAAAGCAATAAAAATCTAAATTCCCTGTCACAGCAAAATGTTTTAAAAAGTCCTCATAATCACACCTCTCCCCACCTTTTATCTGGGCTGTATGCACATTGATGCCCAAGCAATCTGTGGTGTGTAACACATATGTGCCTTATGCAGAGCCAGTTGCTCTCCATAAAAAGTCTTTTCCCATGTAGTTCTTCCTGGAACTCCAATTTATCCTCAAAAATCCTCCTCAAGCACTAGTTAATAAATCCTCTTAATCTCTCCCAGCCAGAACTCTGTCCTGTGTGTTCTATGAGGCCACATTGCTTTTCTCATATACAATCTATCACTTACATGATTTTACTTTAGTTGTTGATTTTCTTGTCTGTTTTTGGCTTTATGCCTTGCATTAAATAAGCATTATTTTTGTTCATGCCCTGTATCAATAGACAATGAAGTCAAAGACAGCATAGAGGAACACTGCTCCTCCCCTCACAGCAGCCAGGAAACAGACAGAGGGAGGGGCTGCGGAGGGAGATGCACCCTCACGGGTCACACCCCAGGGTCACACCCCAAGGGCCCACCCCTTGTGGCCAGGTATCATCTCCTAGCAGCACATTCATTGATTTCTTCAGTGGATTAATCCACTGATGATCCACTCACCTTTCAAAGCCCCACCTCTGAATACATGAGATTCTGAGGGTGCTGTCCAGAGTTACATCATAACCTCATGTTCTACTGGGCAAAGTCCAGCTTCTGGAAGAACTGTGCTATCCCCAGGGATTCCATGGCAGAGTCCAGTCCTTGCTTCTTCCAGCATCTGGTGGACCCTGCACTACTTGCCATTTGCTAACCTCTGGTCACAGCACTCTGGTTGCTCTCTCCATCTTTACACCCCTTTCTCCTCTGTCTCAGGCCCCCTTGGGCCCCAGCCCTTGTGATGGTGTTTAGGACCCACCCAGATATCCAGGATAATCTTCTCACCTCCCAGTGTTAATTACATCTGCAAAGACTCTTCTTACAGGTAAGATAATAGTCACAAGTTCTAAGAATGAGGTCATAAACATACTTTTAAAAGACAGTATCAGCCTGCCTGCTACACAAAGTCAAATATTTGCAAAAATTAAGACTTTTATAATTCCAACCCATGATATATAAAGGCAGAAAGGGAGTTGGCAAATGATGTTTAACTTAGCAATGTAGAAGAAAGACAAACTACATGTAAAAAGGAAACAATTAAAAATAAACTAATATGCCTATATAGTAGTATCCAAGGAAGGTTAAGACATTGAGACATTCAGAAATTGTCTAAGGTAGACTTGAGGTCAGAAGTCGGAAACAGATCATTTAAAATTGTAAGAGGAATACTAGTCAACTGCTTATAATCATCTCTTTACTCTAAAGGATTCAGTGATCTCCCCACCCCTAAAGGAAATAGATCATCTATGGAAAACATGAGGCTTAATGATCACAAACTATAACACAGAAGGGAGAAACATGGCACAAAAAATTGACAGGGACAAAGGTAATACACTGGCTACATTCCAGAGTGTTTGTGTGTCCAAAGAGAAGGCTAAGAATTATCCTCTAGGGGGTAAATAATTATCACTGAGAAAAATATCCTCAAATAGATACTTGCATATTTTGCTCATGAATTTAAAAAACCAACTGCTACTCAATAATCATTCAAAGGGAAGCCTACCTTGTTTATAGAAATTGTAACCAGGGGCTGGGGATATAGCTCAGTGGAATAAGCGCTTGCCTAGCAAGTGCAGGGTCCTGAGTTCGATCCCCAGTACCGCAAAAAAAAAAAAAAAAAGTTATAAAAAAAACAAAAAAGAAATTGTAACCAAGTGTTTGGTATCTCACTCAAAATTATGATTGGACAGTGAAATATCAACATTGGGAATATATCAAGGAGTAGGTAGAAGTCAAAATAAGTGAAAGGATGGAAGCCAGACAACCAAAGAAAACACAATGACAGGAAAATATAAAGGACATGATAATGTCCCCAAATACAAAAGAAGTATCACCTTGGTGCAACAAGTATACCTTTTAAAAAAGAGAAACAGGCAGAAAACCAAAAGGATAAGCAAAAAATTTAATATGTGAATACTGAAAGCAAAAATTTAGGAAAAATGTTGACAGATAAGGAAAAATAAATTTAAAAAGACAAACATAAAAGCAAAAGAAAAGATTATTTTAAATGTTATAAAAACCACGCACATAAATAATCCAACGATCCATAAATAGTAATTCAAGAAATAAAGAATGAAGGAAAGACTAACAAATTCTTAAGGATATAATATGAGGAAATTTCTCACAACTGGAAGCATAAGTCTCAAGACTTCTGCATACAGTGAAGTGCCTGGCACAGGTGGTGAGAAAGACCCACAGAAAGATGCATTCTCACGGGATAAAGAAAAGTCATCAGGAGTTTACAATGAGAAAAGCAGGTAATATATAAAAAAGTCAGGCTCACAATGATATTGGCCTGCTGAACAATATGGGAAGCTGGAAGTTAATGGGAAAACACTTTTAAAATTCCAAATTAATTACTATCATATTTTTCATAAAAAATAATAAATTTTTGAGGAGATAAATACATTTAAATTACACAAAGCTCACATATATTGAAATACTAGTTACTTCATTTATGTGTACAAAGTTTGTGTTCTTATTTATCAAAAATATATAAATGAAGCAAAATTATTTTCAAGTTATTCTCAGCCAAAGATTCAAACAAACATGAGAATGGAATAAATCCTGACATGTAAATTGAAAATATTTTCATCAGTGGAGATTTTCTCAGTGTTACTAGAGCATGGGCTCCAAGAAAAATAGACAGTTACATAAGTAAAAGTAGAATATAACATCTGGAAAGAACAGAGTACAATGTCATGAAATGGAAAAATCAATTCCTAAGATGTCAACCAAAACACTCTACATGACACCTTTTGACACAGTGCTTTTGAGTGCAGCCAGAGAAGCTGAAAGTAAGGGAACATGGGGCACCAGGGATTTCTCAAAAGGAAAGCAAAAATGACACAAAGCTATATTGCTAGATTGTCTAACCAGCTTGTCTGTGCAGCAAATAGTATACAGAAGCGTTTTACAAAGATCTCAGAGAATGGGGGGGGGAAGGAGGAGGAGGAGGGGGAGAAGACGAGGGGGAAGAAGAACAAGAGAGAGCAGAAGGAGCGAGGAGGCTGAAGAGGAGGGAGTGGGGGGAGGGAAGAGAGGGAGGGAGCGCGGACGGAAGGAAAAGGAGAGGGAGATGGGGGGAGGGGGAGAGGAGAGGCGGCACGGAGAAACCAGGAAAACATGGAAGGAGGGGAGGGCGGGAGGAAGAGATGGGGGAAGAAGGGGCGATGGTAAGGTAGGAATTTACTAAAAAAAGAAAGTAGATGTAAAGCTTATTAATTAAAAGAAAAGTAAAAATGCTAAAGTAATAGAATATAATCGTATTATCAATAGGCTAAATAGTAAAATTTATCTGAATACTCTTAACTAAAATCCCAGATATATATTTAAAATGGTGCTACAGGTATGTTGAAAGAATACAAAACTGGAGGGTTTTAAGAAGATTTCAGCTGGGGATATAGCTCAGCAGCACAAGTGCCTGCCTGGCAAATGCAAGGTCCTGAGTTTGATTCCCAGTACTATAAAAAAAAAAAGATTTCAGTCTTTATAGCAACAAGAAGTCAATTAATAAATTCTGATGTAAAGAATCCTAAGACAGTTATATGAATGTTATTTACAATCGCAAAAGTAAAATGGAAAGTGTCTTTCTTCCTATACTTATGTCAAAATTGGTATCTCGATTATTAACCTTGAAAATTGCTTGAATTGTTAATATATGTGTATTTATTTAGTGGAAACAAGTTATTTTAAAGAAATATTAAATTTACTTAACACGTTCTTCTCTTTGCTTAGAACTATGATAGATCAGATCAAATAACCACCTATTCTCTTTGTTTTTCCTTTATGTTTCCACAAAATAGTTTACACAACTGGTATAACTTTATTAGTCAGTTAATGTGTCACTATGCTCATGTATCAATGTACGCTTTAGTAAAACTTTCTGCTTTTCACAGAGAATTAAATTCATATAATATTTAGAAACAAATTGTATGTATAATGTCATAGTCAGTATAGTTTCCCAAAGGAATGAGTAAGTAAAACTTGAAGAAGTTTCTTTTATAAAGGTAATACATTATACCAAAATCAGATGTGCTATTGTTTTGCTGATTTCCAGAGTACTGAATTGGCTCTAAGGGAAACACTTGTTGGCAACTATTATTCACTCCCACCTCCCTGTCAGCAGAAGTAAGTACAGAAACTGCCGGAGAGAAGAAAGGTTGGTTTGTAAATTCAGTATTTTCACTCATTCAAAAATTTCCTATAGGAGCTGCGCAAATAGGAAGGAGCAACTGGGATGAAGGAAAAGAGAGGAAAAAGAAAGAAGAAAGAGAAAAAATATGTGTATGTGTCCACAGGTCAGCTAGGATAGTTTTACTATTAACATCTGTTGGTTTGTTGAAAGGAGCAGGTAATCTGTAACTGTTCGATCAGTCTTGCATGCCTATATCTAGTCATCTGTGCAACCACTGTGAAGACGACATTATATAACAAAATAACCAGTGTTAATATCCTATCGCCATGTTTTGAAATTCTGTATCATTTTTATTACTCTCTATGCTGTTTTGCTTATATATTTGTTTTTGTTATTTGTTTTCTTTTCTCTTTAAAATGAAAAACAAAAATCATATGTACATAAAAGGATAGCTGGGATAGGTGTATTGCTCATGTCTGTGATTTATTGAAAGGAACAGTCAATGCTCAAATTTTTCTTTTTCTTGATCAATGTTGAATGCTTGAATCTGGTAATCAGAATGACTGATCTGAAAAACAACAATATGTAGTATAAGAACCATTGTTGAACTCTTACCATCTTGTACGATAAAGCTCTGCATTTTTCTAATTTTTTTTTAATTACTTGTTACTGTCTTTGTTTGGTCACCTTACATTCTTAGATCTGGCAGACTGAGCAACTTCATTGAAGATAACAGTATGTAATGCAGCAACCACTGATAATTCCTATCATTTTGTTTTGAGGTCATGCATCATTTTTGTTGTGTTTGTGTTGTTTAGACTTTGTCTTCATTGTTGCTTTGTTAATTTTTTAAACTTTTAAAATAAATAAATAAAATAAAAATTTCCTACAAGTAATATTAATGCTGATTTTATCAGCTTATTAAGGATAAGGTTTTATCTATCCCCTTTAACTTTCAAAGAGATTTAATGCAAATTCCTATTCTTCAGGGTATAACAGCCCTTTAAAAATATTTCCACCAAATACTCAAAGAACAAAGTACAAAGGGAATTTACACTACAGGATTAAAGCCTCCTTATTATTTCTGGAAAGCATCCTAGTCTCTTGTTTTTCCTTCTGCCATTCTTAGAAAAAGTACATTATCCATAACAGGTCAACCTAAGCCCCACCAATTTCCTCAGGAATAAGGGTCAAGTGGCAAGTAGGATCCTTGGGAAAATGACCCCAAAGGACCAAAAGGGCCCCCCTCACTAAGACATCAGGAAGCACAACTGTTTCCATTGACACTAATGAAATGAAAACAAAATGCTCTAGAACTTTGTGCTTTCTGAATCACAGTTTGTAAAAATATCACACACGCTGTGCTTTGACCACCCAAGAGGAATCAAAGTCCCTGTATCTTTCCACAAGCATCTTGGTAGTACTGATGTTTATGATTCTAAAATCAGGAGCAGGGGTGGATCATCTCTGTTCCTGGGACAGAATCAGTCAGTACTAGCTAAGGCAATGTTAGAAAAAAGCTTTAAATGCCTCCTTTGTTCCAAACCTGCTACGGGAATTCATGGTATGTGACATCAAAAGAGCAAATTCAGGTCATCCCTGTTGGATGTAGCCATGTGGGTGTGTGAATAAACATCACCGAAGAGCCTCCCAGAGTCCTGTTTCAATCGGTCTCTTCCCCGCGTTATCTAAAGCCTATCCTAGGCATAGTTAAAGGAGAGGGCTTGGACCATTTTCAGGATGTGACACTTCTTAGAAAAATGCATTATACAAAGAAATGAACAACAAAGGGGCAGATTTAAATCTTAGGTCAAAGGAAAAGAAGAATTTCTGAGGATATTTCTGTTAACCGTGAAATGTCTGAGAGATCAAGCTTCTCGGGATCCTGTGGAAAACGCCGAAATGGGCCCTACACTCTTGGGTTGGCCTCTCAAGATGCTAATGGTTTTGATGCTACTGGGACACAGGTGGCAGGAAAGGGCAGTGTTTTGCCATTGCCTTGGAGGTCAACATCCCAACTCCCGTGCATCCTCTAGAAGAGGCAGACATTCAGGGGGACAGGAAGGGACGCTCGTCCATGAAGTCTCAGCTTGTGTTTTACAACAGAAAGAAGTGCAGAGAAATTAAAACATGGTCATCTACACAGAAAAAATCGGTAGTAAGCTGATAGATGCAAAATAAGAAACAAAAGAAATTTAAAAACAGGATATTGGTATCTTAATGATTCCATTTTAGTCAGCCACGTCTCCTTCAAACTTTTATCTCCCTTAAGCCTATTCTGCAACTTGATTTTCAATTTTCCTCCCACTCAAGCTGTTGTGTCACTTAATTTCCAAACAGCAATATCCTGACTCTCTATGGAAGGCTTCTTTCGAAGTGTACCTCCTCAGGAACAATTCCTCAGACCAGATTTATGCATAGCAGCATTAATATAAACAAACCGAACTGAACTCATCAGGGTTCCTCTCTTGGCAGTTACATGGCTTATATTATGCTACCTTGGGACAGTGTGTGCATGGGTATCTGTGTTTGTTTAAATGAATACCTAATCTTCTTTGTTAGAGTGCAAATCCCACAAGACCAAGAATCAGATTTTCTATTTTCTGTTTTAATTTCCTGCAGCTCTCACTTTAATCTTACACAATTAATATATAATGGCAGGCAAAACAACCAACACTTTTTCATTCAGTATAAGCAATATTAAAAGGTTTCTGCTTGTCTCATAATGGATTTTACAAAAAGATTTAAGCTGACTTTGTGAAGAAGTATTGTCCAATCATGGGAAGCATTTTCCCAGTTGTTTAGGAGCCTAGCTTCGATTAAAATGATAACAAATGGGTGGACAGTATTTATGGGGCAGCTTCTCAGTTGCTTGTCACTAGTTCCACAAGTTACCTCAATATGTATAGGTTCAGTAAAGACTCCCTTTACAAGTGCTTCTTCTAGAGTGAGAGTAGTTAGCAAATTGTCTTCAGACATATTATTTTATTTTTAAAAATAGAATTTAAAAGATATCAAAATCAAAACCATCTAACAAATGTTAGCATTCTTAAGCATACTATACTTAGTTCATGTACATTTTTGAGCATTGTTTTTCATCACTGAACATTCCAAAAGTCTGATAAAAATGGATAATATCATGTAGCAGAACACAAAACTATACAAACTCAGCAATGTTACCAACCAGGCACAGAATATGCACAGAATAAAATACAACAAATAGAAAGTGTAAGAAACTCAGGAATGTTCTTAACCAACTTCTGCAACAGATTTCATTGGTCATATGAATATTTTACTTTTTGCTGATAAGAAAAATGTACAATTTCTCATTATGAATATACATGTTACTTTAAATTATTTTTTAAAATGAGCAAAAACACTGTAAGACAAAATGTATCTGTCAATTTTTCAAGGAGCTGTGAACGATGAAAATGAAGTCATGTGTAAAAGAAAATGTTACACAAGGGATTAAGTGTGGGATTGACATGTGACAGCTGCCTGGAGGATTAGCACGCTCATGGTACAAAACGGGGGAATCAAGTACACTAACACATAGTGGAATGTACCTCAGTGCACAAAACAAGTTTGGGTGCAAAAACAGAAGTGTTTGAATCTATCCTCTGTTGCTTTTTGTCAGAGATGACTTGGGAATGTTGCTTAAATTCACTAAGCCTCAACTTCTTCACCTGTTATGATAGGCACATAGCTTCTCTTTCTCTAGTTGCTATGTGAATTAAATGAGATATATAATGTAGAGCTCCTAGAAAAATCCAGAGAAAACTATATGCAAAAGTACATGTTCCTTTTATGCACTCTGGATAGCTGTAGCATGTTAACATTGCAAATGGATAATATTTAAAAAAAAAACTCATACATCTAGAAAATATTGGTTAAGAGAGAATTTTCATGGGTCTTTAGGAGAGGAAACATCAGAGCAGGAGAAAAAGGCTCTGGAGAAAGTAAAAGCATAAATCCAGCGGTATGGAGCAATACAAATAGTCTCGGAAGGATCTATCTAGGTGCAAGGAAGATTTATGTGAGAAATAAATGTACATAAAACAAGTAAAACGCAAGTTGAGTCTTGTCCCATGATTCCAGTTGGAAGAACAGAGGCATCCTGGGAAGCTGGAGCAGCCCCCTGAGCAGAGAAAAGGGCCTGAGCATTTCCAGTGACAAATGGTGAGGCTGAATTACAATGAAATTCTGCAACTGTGGAGCCTTTTTATTGAAACTGTAAGTTTCTTCAATCAGTGCATATTAAAACTTATCTTTCATTCCGTTTTTAATTTATCTTTTACGAGACCTTTCATTAAAATGCATTACTACTTTTTTTATTTTAAAGAGAATAAAAATTTAAAAACAATAAAAATATTTTGATCCAATAATTTATATTGTGCTTTCAAGAAATGGCCTGCAAATGAGCAAAATCCATCCTGCCCTGCGTAGTGATTTCTAAACATAGAGAATTTGGACCATGAATGAAATAGAAATGCATGTAAGTCTGATACTGCATACGATGCCCATGGTTTTGGGAAGCAAGCACACCACCTTATGTACTACAATGGATTTTTAATGGTTCTTCATGGAATTCTTCAGGAACAGTAACATCTCTTTCCAATAGCCATAAAATGCATAAAATATACTTATCACTTAGTAAGAACATATTTTATTCACCTGAAGTTTACTTGCCTGCGTTTTTCTAGATGGACAGTGACACAGTCTGAAAAGACTCTAAACATGCAATTTTGTTTATTTTCTGTCTTTCCACAATCTTGCCCTATTTAAAGTAACAGGTCTTCCTGATTTGGGGAGTATAACACATCTATTATTATCCCGTATCCCGCATGCTCATCTTGCAGCTCTGTTTCAGATGGCAATTTAAGTAGCCTGGAAAAAAATGACATTCAGAATCATATAAAGCCAAATCATCATAGAATATATCCAGTCTTAGAATGTCATTTGTGTATGAAAAGCTCAGATAGAGAAAATTTACTTTTACTGAAAGCTCTGTTCAGAAAAACAACTACCAAGAATACATGATTATTGATATTAACCCAATTTTCTTGCATTAATACAAAGTATCCTGAACAGTTCAGTTTATTGATGAGCAGGGTAAGTGAAGACACTCCCATAAAATGATGAAGAGGTTATTGATATTTTAGTATTTTAAAAATACAATATTCACATTATTCAAAATATTGCAATTCTAATTGACTCTTGCAATTTAGTAAAAGCAAAACAAACCCATCATTGTCATTTGGTTTTTGTCCTGTTATTTACTTACTTATTGTGCTAGGAATGGAACTCAGGGCCTTGTGTACACTAGATATGTGTTTTATGACTCAGCTATATAGCCATCCCTCACTGATTTTTAAATCTTGCACCATTGTTAAATTTACTTTAATATCAAAATTAGTTTGTATTTTTGCTGTGATTTCCCTTCTAGAACACTGTGCAAATATGTATTTTGAGAGTGTGAGTGGAGTCCATGGTCAAGTTTGATGGCAGAGAAAACCTCAAGCAGATGACTTCACAAACGGTTTATTTGGATGAGAACAGGCTCAGTTTAATTTTAGGACTCTTGGACTGGTCTACAATCCAGTATTCTAAGCCTTGCTTCAGCCCCTACTACTTTCATGAGTCTCCATGTGGTCTTCCCAAACTAAAGAAGAAGTAAAACTCTTAAAGAAATCTAGAGAAAATATGTAAAGATACATGAAGCCTTAGAAAAGTAAGATCTGTAAAGTGGTATTCACCAAAATGAGAGTTCTGTTTTCAGATCTGAGTGTGTTGACATAAAGAGCTGACTGGATATTGTTTGAACTATTAGGTACAAAGCAGACCCTGGAGGAAGAGTCCCTCAAAGACTGCACACACTGCACTTGGGTACAAGAGAAAAGCCACTCCCGCTGTAAGAGGAAAAAGAGCAAGAAAACAGTAATAACGTCGGTGTTTTTAGCAGTGATTTAAGATGAGGAAACATGAATGTTTTACGTTCATTTACTGAATCTTATCAATAGAGAAATACTGGATAAGGCCACATGTTGTTTACAGAAGAGGCAAGGATAAGCATGTTCCCAAAACAAGCAGCATCATGGTGAGGGTCAGAAAGAAGGCCTGACAAGGGTGGAAGCTGGCAGTACCTCCCTCTGCTGTGAGACAGCAAAGGGACCTCTAACAAGCTGTGGACCACATAATACAGGGCAGACCATAGTCTGTTTCAGTGCTTTTACTCCGCCAATACACCTGGAAGAGAAAGTAATATTATCCCCAAAACACAGCTGCCCAGTGAACAGCAACTTGGTCATGGTCACAGAGACCAAAATCCAGACTTGAAACTCAGCCCTGTGGATCCAGAGCTCATACTGTAAACGTCCCCAGTTTTCTATGTCATTCCTATCTGTATTGCTATTTATAAACTTATTATCATGTCTCTTTAAGGTTTCTGCTGTGGAATGAAGAGCATCTGCTCCATATAATATGTTTGCAAATCTAAAACTTGCAGCGGTGGGCAGAGTTGGGGGTAGGGCGAGATAGGGCAAAGGAACTAGGGAGAGAGGGATTGCCACATCAGGCAAGGATTGAAAAATATGGTCAATGTTTAAATTTTTTAAATGGTATAAGAACACATTGACATTAATACCCCTCAAAGAACCCCACCCTGTTTCAAACACACTCACCCAGTGATCATTCTTGCCACTTTCTGACACAGCTCCGGAAGGCCCCTTTCATGATGGTCTCTAGCTACACAGCTGTGGCTGCTTCTAGGCACTGAAACGATTCTAAATGTTTACCTTTCATTTTGATTCTGGGAAAGAGCCAGAGGTCGTATGGTGAAAGAACTAGCGAGTTAGGTGAGGGGGAACACAGTGCAATGCATTTACAAGTCGGCCTTTCCCTTGGATGGCAGCAGTAAAATTCACCATTTTTTGAAAAGAAGAATTCAAACTACATCCAAAAGTGGTGAGGGCAGTGGGTTAACTGTGTTAGAAGTCGTGCAGATGTGTTTTTGGGAGAATTAATGCCTGTGTGTTGGGGGTTTAGACTGGGTCTTGCTGTGTAGTTCAGTCTGACCTTGAACTCATTATGTAACCTAGGCTAGCCTCGAAGTCATAGAGATCCTTTTGCCTCAGTCTTCGAAGTGCTGGGATTACATGTGTGCAGCCACCATGCCTGGCACCAAAGTGTCTGTTGCTGTAACAGATATTTTTAATTTAAATATTCCCCATGTATTTTGATCACCCTTCTACTGGAGGGTTATGTACCATTTGTAAAGCTTACTTAATATGGTCAATGCTTGTTTTAAACATCATAAATTACTGTTATAGAAAGTAAATTGTTTATAAGATAAAGGCTGACTTCATTTGGTTATTGAAGCACAAATGAAAAAGTTGAAGTTCTCAGAAGGTTTAACTCAGACCCTCCGGGCACCTAGAAAGATCAGCAGTCATAAAACCAAATCTCGGTCATCTTCCTTTCACTTTACAAACCAAACACTTCTCATTGTTCATTGTACAAAGGTCAAATAGCTCCTAGAATGAAATTTAAACTACTTAGCCTGGCATAAAAAGAAGGACTTGGCAATTTTGTTTCTGCCTCCTTTCCAGCCTTAACTTTTGTGGCCTGTGACAACCCCCCAAATACATGTGTTCAAAAGACCCCAAACCACATACCATAAACTAGCATGCCTCTGTTTACAATGTGCCTCAAGAATCATATTGTTGGAATACTTCCTTAGCTCAAATGATATCAATTCTAAGTATTTCTGTGCTTTCACCAAGGAAAAACTTTTTCTTCTTACTCTTCCTAGGTATATATTTATTGTTGATTTTTGTAAATATTTGTTTATAAGTATTTATGATGTTATATCTTAATAGTCTCCCTTAGTACAATAATTCTAATCATTGAACAAATATTTGTTGAGTGCCTGTTATGTATCAGGCACACTCTGAGCTCTCTAAGCCAAGGAGCATTTGTCATTTTGCCACTTTGCAGGGAGGGAGGAAGTGATTTTCTCTTACTTTGTTTACACCTCACATTCAGTAGACATTAATTAAATGGTTGAATTGAACCACCCAAGAGAGGCTCAGTGAACATTATAGTCAATAAATAATCATTAAAATTAACATCCTATACTTCTCCAGAAAGAAATAATTAATATGTAGAAGAATATATATGGAAAGTAGAAGGGCTTTACATTTGGCAGGGTCTCAGATGTGGAACTTTTATAATGTTAATTAGAAAGAGATTAATGAGAGAGAGCACCATTTTGTTGCTTCTAATTCCTTTCTTCAGGTTTTAAAGGGATTAATCTCCTCTCTACCACCAAGCGAGATTCCTTGGTTGTCCTTAAAACCTCAACAACAATTTCAAACCACTCACCACAAAGTCTCACATTTTACAGATGAGGAAACTGTTCTGAGCAATTCACGAAGCTGGGAGGAGAAGCCAGTCCTGTCCTCCCAATGCACCCCCTTCTGTCCCCTATCACACACACATTTTGGTTTCTTCTTTCAATTTTTATTCTCTTGATATTCAATAAAGCACAGTCTGCAAGGTATTGGAGCAGATAACTCAAAACACTAGAGGGTGCAGAAATTATATGCGTCTTTTCATAGCCCAAGATCTCTCCACAAGCAAGAATCTTTTATAATGAGAATTTGAAGCAGTGCTAAATCTGTCTTTGACTAATAAGAGGCTTTCAACAAACCCTTTATATCTCCTCTTACTCCTTTTTTCTCCAAATTTATGGAAACTCAAATCTGTTAAATACAATGAATGGCACACACATACATATCACATGCATACGTAGTATTATAATAGTTATGTATGTAACACATGTGCACATTTTTAATGATGGGAAACAAATATTTTTGCTTCTGTCTGAAAGGTTACCTGAAACTTCTTTGTTTCATGGCTCACTGTGATTAATTTATCAAGTTCCCCTTTGATGCAGCACAGACTGACCATGATTAATGAGTTTATCTGCTAACAGTATTAAAAGAAATTTACTTTGGGTAAGCAAGTCACGGCATTCCATTTATTTATAAATCCTTTGTTCTTCACGTGTTACTCCTCCTGGGTTTGTTTATATTTTGAGGCAAAATTAACATTCCTTCTTTCACAAAATAATAAACAATAGTTTTCAGCTGCCAATTTAAATTTCCGTCATTTTAAAAGAAGTTAGGATAGATCCCTGTGGGGCATAGAACATCCGTTCATTTGACTTTAATGATCCACATGATCCCACAAGCAGAGGTACAGATTCCATGGACTGAAGGAGGTCCGACTTTAAGCCTCTACGTTGGAACCTTGCGGTAAACAGTAGCAGAGAAAAACGTAACAGAAAAGAGCAGAGGGAGGGTGCAACATTTGTGTGAGCGTTGCTGGCTGTGTGCTGATGGTCCAGTTCAATGATCCACCTCTCATTCTGCCAAGAAGCTTGCTCTTGATCTGGTCCCTTAGCCTGCTACTCTCTGCGATCATCTAATGATCATCACTTTACGGCATTTTTTTTAAAAAACCACTATTTACATGATTTTTGAGTACATGTTGAAAAATTGACAGTTTCCTCCATCCCTGCCTGAAACCAGCCCACTGTCTGGCATCTATTCTTGAAACAAGTCACAACGTCAGCCTAATAGGCAACTTGCAATTTCAAAAAAAATTGAGCTGCAACAGCTTTTGAAACATCTTACTGGGTTACTTTTCTGTCTTACGTCACCCAGGTTTCCAGAAATCCACTCAAAATGCCTAATGAGGCAATAAATTCCTTTATTGACTGTTCAGAATGTGGAAACAAATTGGAGTGACTCACTTGGGCCTTTTCTTAACCTTCTTATTCAGCAAAACAGTTTATTTTCCTGAAAGAATGAGAAAAGAAAGAGCTGACAATTTAAAATTAACTAAATAGGCCCACCCTTTCCTACGCCCCTGGGGTATTCAGGAAGATCTTTTCGCAAGAGTGTGTGTTACAGCTTAATTGAGATTATAAAAGATCAAAATTGTGCTCTATTTATTGTCCTTGGGAAAGTAATTCCCATTTTCATCTTTTCAGTTATGATTTGTTACTCCAACTACTTTCTTTTTTTAATAATGAAGCATTTTCTTATGATGTTTTTGTTGGTTTTAAAATGCAGTGTACCTGTTGGCCATTATCCCCAAGTAGAAATTGACTGACTTAGGATATCACTTAAAAAGAGCCTGACTTATAATACTTTACTAAAAGAATAACACAGAAAAGAGAATGTGCCACGGAAGTTCACATTGCTCTCTATAGTTTGCTTTAAAAGCACTGGCATGATCTGAGCATATTCACCACAGCACTGGTGATAGCATCAAAAACTAGATGGGAAGGGAACAGTTATCAACTACAGGTAGAAAATAATTTATTTAAATAGATGGCATGAACACACATCCTGGAAGCAACATTTTTATTGTTCAAAGTGAGCTTAGAGGGCTGGGGATATAGCTCAGTGGCGTAAGTACTTGCCTCGTAACCCTGAGGTCCTGAGTTCGATTCCAGTAAAACAAGCAAAAAAAAGTGAACTTGGAGTAAACTTAGCTACAACTCCTCAATTTGGAGAGATTAAAAGGATAAGTAAGACATTCACTGGCATCCCTGGAAAGCTGGTATTTATACCACTGACCTGCAGTCCCCTCTCCTGATCCTCCAATAGTGGTTCCAACCTTTCTGTCTCATTTTTCCCCCTTCTAAATTTCAAAAAGCCAAATGATGCTAGTTTGTTTTTCATATACTCATTCACAGAAAACAGATCTAAAGCGAAATGAGCGAGGGGAGATCATCTGTGTCCTACAATGTTGCACGTCAGCTCTTTATTTTCTGTTCAAAACTAGTGGCCTTCCCCACTGTTAAAAATAGCATCATATCTTCCTCTTTTCTTTTTAATTTTTACTCTAATAAACTGCTTGCTTGAAGTTCTAAATACTGACATGAGCATGAACATTAGAAAGAAATGAAAATAGCACTGAACAATTATTACATTATCATTTGTAGAATGCTAACAATCAGTACTGATTCTGTTTTGTGAAATATGTTCTGAAATTCTTAGAATTCCCAAAAGGCAGAAAATACTAAGAAAAGGGTCAAAATTGCTAACAACAAAGAACAACATATCTGGTTATTTATTCTGAATTTTCAAAAGAATTAGACATAAGGTCTAATGAACTGGGACTTACTTTTATATGTACAATTAACATTTATCTTAGAACCATACAGACAGCTAGAAGAGATCTTAAATATTATCTAACCTTAACCACTGAATTTTACAGATAATGTTTAAAAAATAATTAGTTTATTTTAACAGCACATGATAATGTAGTAGGAAGCAAGAACCTGCTCTGTATACCCAATCCCATGGTTCTTACCTGCCTGATACTCAGGCTCTTTCGTGCATATTCATACAAGAATACTTAAATGTTCTTATGCCAATAATTCATGTTGTTAAAAATAAATGTGCAAATGAGCTAACTCCTTACAAGACCTTCTTTGACAAAAATCACTTTTCTAACCAACATTGAAGTTACAGAAAAAAAAGAATTTACTAATCACCACCTTTTTTCTAACCACATTCCTGAAGTGCCAACATGTTACTGAAACTACAAATAACTTATGCCTAAAATAAAGACCATAAGTGGGGATCCTTCTTTTTACCAAAGTGAGAAAAGAGGGGAGCTTTCATTCTCTTTATCAAGTCACTACATTAAAAGACTTCAAAATTCAAGTTAAAAGGACTATAGAAAGGTAAATCGTGCTAAAAAATATAATTACTTTTCCTTAAAAGAAATAGATTCACATTTAAATAATTTAACTGGGAAAATAAAGTTTTAAATATATTTCTTTCCACACCAGTTTTTCATTTAAAAAAGTCATCAGGGTGAGCTTTATATTTATGAACCTACTTGCGGCCCTCTGTAAACGCATCTTTGTACACCCCCAATATCTTAAATAATAGGAAGCTGTGGACAAATTGGAAATACAGAGTCCATGAGTAGGGAGCCAGTGTTCTGACAGGGATGTCCCCAAAATACCGCTGTCTGCCTGTCTCAATCTCAGTACATATCAGTAACTTCTTCACTCAGTAAAAGAGATGATTGTTTACATTTATTATAAGGGTAAGTACTGTACTAAGAATTCCTAAAGTGCTTCAGTTTCTCTCTCATGGAAGGAGCTTCTCAGGGCATGAGCATGTGACTTTTGAATATATAGGTCAAGAACTTAATATAAAGATGGTAATTTGAAACTCTGGCCACTCATTACAAGGTTTCAGGAAACAGGATGCAGTTTTCAATGGGATACTTCTACCTGCTAAACAGTACTTGGGTTTTGGACTTGATCATCTCTAATTCCGTTTTTCCATGTTTGTATTCTAAAAAATAATTTAACTTCAAATACAAATGTGTGTACTATACATTGCACAGATTACTTAATGCTATTTAAAATCACTTTATTTATACAGAAACTAGGATAAATATTACCCATTAATGCAAATGAAAGATTTGTTTTTTCACTCTTCTATGGCTCATAACCATGCTTGTGAAAATAGATAAACAGCAGTTGTTCAATTCAGAATACCAATGTAAAACCTCAAGAATTTTCTGATATAATGATTGATTAATGTAGCAAAAGACTATGATTTCCAGTGATAAATAAAAGCTATTTAAATTTGCTTTCAATTCCTAAACCAGACATTTCTCTGGTATCTAATTCATGTGATATGTTGGAAAAAAATAAATTTTCACTTGCTAGTGATTTTATAGGGTTGTGTGAACACTTCTTGGGATGTGAATGTCAGTTCTGCTTCTCTTAGAGCTGTCTGTCCTGTCCACAAGGTGGTCCTAGGAGTGCACTGACACTATCTCCTGTAATCAGAGCTCAGTGGACTTCGCTGGACACTTGCCCAGTGCTATATCAATGAAAACTTTTCCCCAAAGAATTTAGAATTAGGTTTGAAAAATTCTTTTGCAACCTTGCCCATGTCTGCAGAAGCAGAAGTAAACTCATGACTGCAGAGAGACCCTTGTCTTACTTCTCTGAGGATTGGAGTCTGTGGTCTGGCCAGGGACTATGACTCCAAAACACACGGAGAAGCGGGGGTGGAGGACATGTGAAGCACGTCAGGAGTATTTCAAATCCATTTCTAGTCTTTGTGAAAGCCCAGCCTGCTTTTCTGCTATTCCATTGCATGAGATAAGCCAGCAGCTGTTTGATAAGTACATTTTTGGTGTAAACGAGCTCAAATAGACCTTTTCCAGGACATTTTAGATCTTTTGTTAAAGTCAGCTATGTAGGCTTTCAAAAGACAGAACTCTCAGACTCACCAAATAGGTTGACTTGAACAGCATGATGTATGCTGATTATAAAATCAGGTTCACAAGATATAACACAAACAAATCTTTGTGAAACAGAAATATTGGTAATATTATATACACAAAGGTTAAAGTAAATTTTAAAGCATTTTTATTGTGTTTCACCAGAGAACTTTTATAGCCTTACTTTAAATGCAATTGACTTTTATGTTTATTATGTTAAAATGAAGATTAATTTTCATATAACATTTTGCTTCATGGTATCTGCTACAATAAAGGACCTTACACTCAGGCCTTTCATGAATATAAGAATGAATGTCTCACTGTCTACTTTCTAAGGTCCTGTTTACATTAGGTTACCTACCCTTTACATCAGACCTTGTGTTTTAACAGTTGTGTGAAACAATGAAAAGAATTTAATGGACCTATAGATCAAGCCTCCTCACTCATTAACTTGTAAAGTATCACCTTATTTATTTATTCCTCCTCTGGAGTTTCTTTTTTGGTAAGTGGCAATTTTATTAGAGATCCACTTAACTGAAGTGAAAAAGAATGGCATAGTTTTCTCTAATACATATAAAGAGGATATTCTTACATGTAAATTTATGTTAGCCAGAAGCATTACAGGGTAATCACTGCATCTGTTTTTGTATCTATAAGGAGTGAAAGGAACACTAGTGACTTTAAAATGTTCAACACACCAAATAGCTAATACCGATTTTGGCCATGTGGGAAGACTTTGCTGAAGGGAACAAAACAGTGAAATCACTGGATTGAAGGCAGACCAAAATATTTGAAAAGTGACAGCATGCCTTAAGCAGTCTGCAAAAAGAGAACCCAATTTAAAGATGTGATTCATTAAAAGAAACAGTGCAACTGGTCTTGTAATTGGGTATTGGTTTGAAGTTTCAAGGAACAATAGTAACATTATATCCTACCTTACATCTTTAAATGAAAAAATAATTTAGCAGTTCATGTACCTTCTTACAAGTGTAACTTCTCTTCAAACAAAACTGTAAATGTACCCTGGGAGTCTGTTTGAGAAAGGAGTAGCTCCAGAGAGAATATAGCATACAAAACTTTAGACTTCTAGACATAATCATTTCAGGTAAAATAATTTTCAAAGGTAAGGAATCAATGGATAGCTGGATTTATCACAACAGTCTAAGAGGAGAAGAGAAAGGTTCTATTATGAGACATAATAAAATATCTTAGATATTACAGTAATCTAATGACTATTGCATTGAATGTAAGTTGAATATCCCTTATCCAAACTATTTACAATCAGAAGTTCTTCAGATTTTTTTCAAATTTTAGAACATATCACATGAGACATCTTGGAGATGCGAACCAACCTAAACAGAAAATTCATTTATGTTTTGTGCATCCCTTATATAAGTAACTTGAAGGTCATTTTTATTGAATTTTTTTTTTTTATATTTTTACTGCCGCACATTCCCCAAGGCCAGCCATGGAATTTTCAACTTGTACTGTCATCTGTGCACTTGAAAGTTTCCCATTTTGGAGCAATTTGGATTTCAGGTTTTCACATTAGAAACACTTGACCTATAATTGGAAAAGCTTGAGAAAATGAAGACTCCAGTCAGGAAATCACCTGACCTCCCTGAGTTCTTATATAATTATCTCTTTCTCATCACTATTTGTTAGGTCATGCTTTTGCAAATTAAAATAGCACCAAATTTCCAGCACATAACTTTTCAGAAATAGACATAGGAAAAATGATTTGGGGACATACTAGCCCCAAAGTCATTTTTTCCTTTTTGCTACAAACTTCCCATTTCTTCCTTAGTGAATTAGACAGAGAACTTCTGCCCATCAAACTACCTTTTCAGAGATGAATGAAAACCTCTGCAAACCACTTGCATTTTCCTTTTCAATATATCCTTAAGTAACAGTGAATTATGCCATCATATGGAAAAAAAGCCTGCTGGCTTCGACCAAATTCTAACATTGTCTTTTGAATTGTAACTGATGTGCCCACTTTCGAATGTGGCTTGTTTGATTGTAAAAAGTGTGCACAGAGTGTTGATTTGATATAGCGTGAATAATTAACATAGAACTTGGCTTTATGCTATTCAGAGAGAAGTACTTGCTGTTTATATGGATAAAGGTCAGGCGCAAGCTGACACCTAAATACGTTTGTCCCCCAGCCAATCATCTACACAAGGAGCACCTTGGCAACCTGAAGAAACTGCTAAACTTCCCGCCCCAGTCACGGTGTAACTCAAACTTCTACACACAATGTACTTTATGGAGTATTTATTCCTTTCAAGTTGACTAGAAAAACAAAAGCAGTTCTTTTTATGTTTGATTTCTACTGCAAGATTTAACAAAATAGATCCTTCCTGGAAAGTGTAATAAAATAAATTCTAATTGGAAAAAAGAATACACAAAAGGAGTAGTAATTTCTTCCCCAGCAGCAGTAATTCTCAAGCTTAACTGCACATTGGAATTACCTGAGGAGCTTTGAAAAACTGGTCTAAACAGTACCATCAAATATTTGTATTTAATTTGTATTTAATTGGTTTGTGTCACCCCTGGCATTAGGATTTTAAACATCCCCAGGTGATTTTCAAGTTCAGCAAAGGCTGAACATCATCACCCTAATGCAGACTGATGCGAGGTTATGCTAATCTTTTTTCTTTTTTTGTCTTTTTGAGACAGGGTCTCACTATGCAGTTCAGGCTGACCTTGAGCTCACTTTGTAGCCCAGGCTGGTCTCACACTTGCAAGGATCCTCCTGTCTCAGCCTCCCCAGTGCTGGGATTACAAGTGTGCACCGCCACGCCTGGCTTATGCTCATCTTTAAAGTGAAAAGTTTCACTAAAAATGAACAAGTTTAATGGTTACTTGGTACTATTATTACTCATAATTAAAAGAAAAGAGCAGCTGTGTATGATACTGAGTCATCAGATTAGTGTATTCAACCTCTATAAATTCTTCTAAATTAATGAGAGAAATTTAATATGATCGTCTATTCATGTGTGATCAACCTTAAGTTTCAAAATTATGTCTTACATTTAACTTATACTAATTTGCCTTTCGTCATGGTGGGAGATGAGGGAAGACCCGTTTAGTTTTTACAATTACATTATTCCACACAATAGCTTTTCCCAAAGAGACATTTGCAATACCTCAGAATCAACAAAAATATGTTTGTCAGACTTACAGGAGGAAAAATGACATTTGAGAGCCCAAGACTATTATACTTTCTTCTGAAATTAACGTCTGTATTATCATGAAAGAACAATAATTATACTTAGAATTAGACACTATCAAGACAGCATATATTTTACAGAAAAAAAGTAAATTGTACCTTATACAAATAAATCTGAGTAGATGGTCTTATTATACAGTACTAACTTCTTCCACACAATGAACTACATATACCAAGGGAAAATTATAAACTTGATAATTTATGAAAATTATGCACATATGCACAGACATATAATGTATGTACTAATGTAAAATAATATAGGATATATTATATCATTTTTAAAATACACAAAAAATTACAATTTTCTACCTCATATATATATATATATATATATATTTGTATTTGTAATACAAAATACTAGGAGTATAAATAATATAGCAACAAAATGATAGAAGAGGGATAGCTCAGTATATATTTTATACAGTCTTGACTTTGTAGAATTTAAAGGTATTATTATACAAATAAACTCAAATTTAAAAATAACGTGAATGCTCCTGCTAGTATTTTAGAGTTTTGCTGTATGTACTTCTAGGATAGCATAAAAAGGGGAGTAACCACACAACTGCACACAAAGTGAAAGTAATAAGTATTTCAAACAGTATAAGAAGTAACACACGCAAACTTGGAAAAGGATGTTGTAATGGATAGTATTATGCCCCATACATGACCTTGTATTGATCAGTTTTTCATCACTGGGACAAAATTCCCCAGATAACTTACAATGAGGAAAGATTCCACCTGGCCCATGGCTTTGGTGGTCTCAGCTTATGGCTGCGTGGCCCCACTGCTTTGGACTTGCGGCAGTACAAGTCATGATGGTGGAATGTGACAAAGGAGACCTGTGCACCCCATGCCACGCATCTGGGAAGCAAAGAAAGAGAGAAGAAGGAAACAGGGTTCCAACAGCCCCATCCAAAGCACGCCCCAAATGACTCCACTTCCTCTCACTATGCCTCACCCCCTCAAAGTCCATCACCTCCTAACCACGTCACAAACCGGTCCACATCTTGAACCCATGGGCCTTTGTGGGGAGACACTTGTCCATAACTTAACAGATGCTCATCATAACTTTTTGAAGGTTAAAAAACCTGCTTAAAAATAAATATATGCTATCATTCAAACCTCATAAGCAATTTTCCTTGAACCATGACAACAGATAGAGTTATATATTCTTTTTGCTTAATGTTTTGTGCCCACCACATCCCTGACTGGGGCTGTATCTGCCGCCCTCCACACTGAGCGCCTTTACTTCCAGTGGCCAGAACTTTCACTCAACTTTTGTTCCTTCATCGCCTGGCCTCGGGGAGGAGAATCGAGCTTACAAGAGCAGTAGACAGAAGACCATTAGGCGTGAGATCCATGCTGGTAGATTCAGGGGAAAATGTGGAGAGTTTCCCCTCAGAGTGTTCTTTTGGAAAAATGAGTCATCCTGCACATTCCACTACAAGGACTACGACAGAAGCTACATGTGAGCATTAGATTAATTCAAAGTTGATAGCTGGGCTTTCAGGAGAGAATGCTGGGAAAGAGAGCATGAAACTCCAGGAGGGAGTGGGACTGACCTTTAGCTTTAATCTCCCTGCTCCTCTGCCCCATTCTCATCCTGGGCAGCCCAGGCATGAAAATTGCTCTGTAAAAATCAGCCGTGAAAACTGCATGCATTCAGAATTTGGAAGAGGATTTCCTAGCAGCAGACAAATCAGTAGTGAAGTCAGCTGTGGCAGTGAAGTGGGTAACAACCAGGTTTTGGCTTTGAGTTCTCACTAAAAAGTAGTATTACTCAGGCAAGCACTTTCCCTCTAGTTTCATTCCAAAGCTGACCCCAAGTGTGAGTCAGGAGGTAGGAAAGTAAAATAAATAAGGCAATATTAAGTTTTCAGACCAATGGCTAGTTAGGGAACATCAGAGGCTGAACGATGTTATGGCAAAGAGTGCCCTGCAGCCCTGAAAGTCTCTTGGAGGTTTTTCAATAAATATTAAGCTTTCAATAAAACTTTGAAACTGCATTTACTGAAGACCCATGCTCCAAATGTAAAAAGTTCCATATCTTTGCTCACTCAGCAATTACTTAGCAATTTGACTGTATATTAATGCAACTGAATTTCTCTTTAGATACAAATTGGCTCCCAGACAAATTCTTTCAAAGGGAGCAAAATGCCTGCAGACTCTCTCAAAGGAAGATGTGTTTCCTGGAGTATATATTGAATAGCGCTCATTTCGTATATAACATTGAATTCAGCCTCACTGATCAAAAATTTAAGCACATGTGAATAATCTGAAAAGCTTGTTTGCATTTAGAGAACTGACTACTAACCTCTCAAGCTTCTGTTTTAGTAAATTTGTGATAGGTTGGAAGATTTTCCCTTCTAGAATTTTCCAGATGTTGTGAATCTGACATCCTCTGGTATGGACACAACTTTTGGAGAATCATTGCTTTAATCAGTCTTTAATGATTCTTTAACGGTATTACCTGCAACCTACACAGCTATATTTTCAGAAAATTTCAAATTTCTGTAAGAATTACATTAATTTTATTGTTTATATTTTCATCATTTCTTAAAACTATATGATCATTAGTACTTTTTTTATCCACATGTCTATGTTTACAAGAATTTATAGTTCTGTTTACAATCATGTAAACAGTAAATGACTATCTAAAGTTAATTTCTAGAACAATATTTTTCATACTGAGCCACTAAGTGTGTTCTAGGGAATCTATGAGTCTAATTTTGAGAAATATTGGCACACTAGAATCTCACACTATGGCATCCCAAGGATGCAAATTAAGTTATTTGCCAACAAAAGCTCACATGAACATTGTCCTTCTTGGGTCTGTGGCATGTTTTTAAACCTAGTAAAGGCAGTAAAGTGGCAGTGAGAGAGTGTGCTTTTAATTTTTTCACGTCAAGTTATAGAGACAAACCCACTGGGGAACTTTTAGGGAAAGTAAATAAAGCTGCTGATGAAGCATAGACACCTATCTGCTTTGCTGGCAGCAGAGAATATTTGCCAATACCTGAGAACATGTTATACACTCCTCATTTTCTCTAATGGTGGCTCTTAGCATGTGTAACGATCTTGTGAAGATGACACTTCCCCCCCAGATTTACCTAACAAAAGGACTCTGCTTAGTTATTTAAGAGGGAATGGCCATTGCCAAGTAAACTTGTATATCGCTGCCCTGAATGGAGGAAAATGTTTAGAACCACTTCAGATTTTACCACTATTCTTAGGTTTGGTTCATACAAAGGGTCAGTAACTTCCGGTCCCCATCCGGTACCCATTACCCTTCAACATGGTATAATAAACCTAAGTGCTGGTGTTATAGACAGCTGAGATAGATAGAAATACTATAGGCAGTCAGACAGGGCTGGGCCCTTGAAGAAGCCAACATAAAAGATAAGATACCTGTGGGCCAGACCTCAAGACGGAAGACTAAACAAATGCATCCACATACCTCCCCAGGGATGAACAGCAGGGATTGACCGTCTTGAAGATTCTTTGACCCGACCCTTACGGGAAAAGCCCCTGACCTAACCCTTACGGGAAAAGCCCCACTCTGCATGCCCGCTTGTTACGTGACTCGCTTTCCCATTTGATCCCAGTCCACTCAGTCTTACCTGGACAATTATACCTGTAATCTTATTGGCGGACCATAGTTTTGTCCATTTCCCCTACCTTGGACGCGCTTCACCTCATGGTTTTTCCCTGTAAAAGTCCCTGATAAAGACAGAGTCGGGGGTAACCCACTCGGGCCCCCCTTCTGTCCATCTCTTGGACAGAAGCTTTCTTTCTCTCAATAAATATATTCTGCTCTTAACCTCCGTTGTTCCTAAAATTCATTCTTTGGTTTTAGAGAACACGAACTTATCTGATATCATTCAGGTTGGGATATTTATTTTCCTCTATCACTGGGGTTTGCCCTAGTCTTCAGATATGTTTAGAAAATAGAAAAAAAAAAAAAACAAGAAGCCATAAAGAACAACCTACATTTACTATTCAATACTGATTGTCTTCAATTGCTTAGCATGCAGTGCATCTAAAAATAACTATTAAACTCCAATCAATGTGGTTTGGGAATTGAATGTGTAGGATTCAATTTTTACATACAAAATTTTTACATGCAAACATTTAAAACTACACATATGTGCAAATACAGTGAAATATTAAATTTGAAAGTACATTTTATAGTAATAAATTTGCATAAATTCACCTAATTCAAAGATATAATGTAATTTTTCTTATATAATTTGGGGGGTACACCAGTATTTTGTACAGCCCCAGAAATACATGCTAAGTACAAACTACATATCAGAAACCAGTCTGTAAATCTATATGTCTTAATTTATTCCACCAAGCATCATTAGATGTAAATATGCTTTCTATCAACATTTACAAGTGAAGATATATAACTTTCCCAGAGAAAAACACACAGCTAATAGGGAGCAGAGCTAGGATCCAGACTAAGCATTAAGTAAGGCTCCAACCAATTTTAATGGCCAATGAAATGTGCCAAGGCTGATTAAAACAAGAATGTGCTGATTGAAAGCATTTCTTATCTTTGGCCACAAGGAATATTTAAGATTCCAGGGATGGTTACTTAAATTACAGGATGCACAGAGTGTGATTACAAACACTAAACATGAGCTGGTAATCTGTATCTATGATGGAAAGATATCCATCAACCAGCAGTAAAAAATAAATAAATAAATACAGTTTTAAAGAATGTATTTGAGACAATTTGTGAAGGATTACATACAGAATGGGATTCTGTTTAATGCATATGTGTAATAGCTATATTAATAAGGACACATAGTAGTGTTATGCTGAGATGATAAATTCTGACCTATTTTCTCAGTTTAGGATTCAGAATTTGAATAAAGGCATGAATTATTTTAAAATTAAAGTGGTACTTGGTTCGCAAACTTAATTCTTTTCACGATTCTATTTGTGGCCAAATTGCAAGCATAAAATCATGCAAAGAATTAAGTTTGTGAATAGAGACACCACTCTATACATTAGTATATATTTTTAAACAGTACTACAGGCATGTTATATAACAATTTATTGTGCACTTATTCTATGCCAGGCAAAGACCTCAGAATTGTTCATAAAGAATCTCATTTAGTCTACATGTAAGCAAACAACAAAAAATGTTGAGGTAGATCTTGTTAGCACTCCCATTTTATCAATAAAGAAGCTAAGTTATAGAAAGATTTCAGTCTCTCAGTGAAATTAAATGCTAACAGCCCAAATCCAGGGTAAATGTTCTTCAAGCCAAAACACAAAGCTCCCCACCCTTGCTGGATACGGTCTACAAACGTTGGTACTCCTTACACCATTTCTCCTTAGAACCCTCAGAGTTTTAAACATCAGATGGGACCTTAAAATTTTAGAGTAAAATCCATTGATGTCCCAAACCACTGAATGTTAATTCTGATAAAATTATGCCATATTTACATATGAAATCTTGATGATTAATAAGAACTAACAAAAGAAGGGGTATGGATGAAAGACTTCAAGGCTGAAAACCAAAAACAAAAATTTGTTTTCAAGCATTTAGGAAACTAATTCAACTTTGTTATTTGCTTTCAAACAAGGAATGTGCTCATTACAAGTAATGATCTTTGGTTCATTTAGCACCTAGAAATTTTGGAAATCCATACAAAATTCTCTGACTTCCTTCTTTCGTTCGTTGTGTTTCCCCATGCCATAAAAATAAATAAAACATTGTTGCTTCAAAGTGATTTATCATCAGATTTCTCACCAACAGGCTGAAACCCAGTCTCTGCCCTCACTCTCTGGCTCTGAGTTTTCTCTTCGTTGCCCATCAAGGCAGAGAGGGCGGCTACACTTCAGCTGCAAGAAAACTGTGCAGGACCTAAGCACATTCCAGTACCTTAGGTTTTGGTAACAAACTAGTAAAACTTTTAAATTCTTCTTCCTACTAATCTTAATAACAAAGATATTTTAAAAGAAATATACAATTCCAGAGATCTTTGTCTCGGTCTCGGTCTCGGTCTCTGTCTCTGTCTCTTTCTGTGTCTTTGCTTCCCTCTCTCTCTCTCTCTCTCTCTCTCTCTCTCTATCTATCTAGATATAGATATATATATATAGGAGAGATATCTCTTATATACTTATATAGAGATAATATTCTGTGTAGAGAAAGCAATAGATAGACAGATATCACTCACTCTCTAACTCTTTCTCTCTCTCTCTCTATTTCTCCCTTCTTTTCTCCTGTTCACTATGGACAGGGGCAACAGAGTGCCCCTGGACAGACACTGACACTGGACAGAGGTGTACCATTCATAGCAGATATATGATATACAGCTGCGGAAGTGGGGATATGACTCAATGGCACAAGCACTTCTCTGGCAAACACAAGGTCCTGAGTTTGATTCCTGTAACCAAAAAAAAAAAAAAAAATGATGGACAGCTGGGCTCACATTCTCTCCCTGCTTTCCCCCAAATTTCTGCTGAGTCTGTGATTTAAATATAAATATGCAAAAATAATACCCTATGTAATACCCTATGTCTTTAATACCTATATACAACATACCACTCAAATTCAGATTTTATATAGTGTTTTCTGGTGAATTCAAATTTAATCTTCTAACAGAAGAGCTGCAGATGCCGGTAGGAAGGTGTGCAGTAATGCTGGCTTTGGTAGGCTACAACTGTTTCAAACACTTGCTCTGACTTCATTCTCTAATGAACATCTCTGGAATCAGTAATTACTGTGGGAACACATCTTTAGAGCTATTCTCAAAGAGCAAAATTGGCAGAGGTTGGTTTTATAAAGTTCACAAAATGAATGGTGCCTTATTGCCATAAACAAAGGGATTTTTTTAACAACCAGCTTTAAAATACCCAGCGAATTACTGATAAGTGACTCAGTGAATAAAGATACGTCTTTAATTGACAAGAAAATGAAGGATTAGGCTAATAGTGCACTATAGCAATATGCCATGAATTCAAATTTGGGCTTTCTTCCCCATTTGAACTGAGTAATTTAAAAGCCTTTCTTTAAAACACGAGGACTATTTCTTCCGCAACATTCTGCTCTAAATCTTCTAAAATGGATGCAACCAGCACTTGATCCTTGCATGAATTCTCCAACTGACTCTTGTTTCTTCGTAACTCTGTATTGGAGGTAACATATACTGATTTTCTGACATTGCTTTTTAAACTTGAATGTTCTTCATAAAATATAATTGTGGGGTAAATACATCTAAATAAAATTAATAGTACCTTTAACTGAAAACGTTTGTAGGCAAGTTTTAAACTTTTGATGTCAAGAATGAAATATTTAAAAAAAACAAAGAAATTCTCTTTTATAGCATGAGATTCATCTAGATATAGTTTAACATTTTTCTATGTTAACATCAGAAAAACCCATGTGCCAATATAAAAATTATGAGTGAATAATATGAACCTTTAAGATAACCAATGAAATATTGACATTCTACTCCAGAGTTAAGTATATGGTTTTTTTGTTTTCTTTGAGAAAGGAAATTAAACTGAACTGTAGCCATTCTTTCTAGTTTCAGCAGTGATCATTCAGTGACTGAGGCGATTGGTTTCAATATTCCAGTGATTGCCAAATTCTGTAGATGCTGAAGTCCTTTGTATAAAACAACACAGTAGATGCAAATGACCCATGCTCATCTTCCACTTTAAATCACCTCTAGATTATTTATAATACAATGTAAACACCATGGAAAGAATTGTTATACTGTATTGTTTAGGGAATCATGACAGAAAAAAGTCAATATATTTTGTGTGTGTTTTTAAGTTTGAGTATTTATGTTTATGAATATTTATGTTTATGAGTACTTATTTTTATTTTTAAAGTATATGACTGACAGTTTATTTTATTTTATTCTTGTCTTTTTGAGACAGAGTCTCACTATGCAGTTCAGGCTGGCCTTGAGCTCACTTTGTAGCCCATGCTGGCCTCAGACTCACAATGATCCTCTAGCCTCAGCCTCTTCAGTGCTTGGATTGCAGGTATGTGCCACCACGCCCAGACTTTACGTAGAGTATTCATGTTTGAGTATAAGTTTTAAGTTTTTATGAAAGTTTCCAAAATGAGTTAAGTCGTATATTGAACCACTACTTGAGTCACTAGCTAGACATAGTGGGACATGCCCAGGACATGCACAATTCATTGTAAAATGAAGCATTTCCTAATTTATATGCTAGCATGTTTTAGTGCTCTTCTAGCATTTCTACTCAATTTATATGATAACATGTTTTATTTAGTGACTTTCTTCTATCCCAGTATAAAACATACTGAAAATTTAAAAAGTACAAATACTTTATAAAGAATGTTGTTATCTACAATTGGTTATATATTTAGAACCAGCTATACTATTTCTCACTACCATGGTAAAACATGAGAAAAAGAGATCTTCAGAACTTTGAGCTTTCATATGTACTTTGTATTCCTAGTCTGCCAAGTGCCAATGAAATACCTTCTACCAAATTTCTTTTCTTTTAAATATGGTACTCTGGTAAAGACACATCTAAGGCACCCTCAGGAAGAAAATGGAAGGATCCTTCTTCTTAAGCAGGAAAGACACCAGAAAACAAAAAGCCAAAGGAAAGGCCCAACACAAACGTAAGTGGCTAGAATTTACAGTGCCATGTTGGACAACCACAGGAAGAGAATGTAAAGTATTGAGAGAAAGCCTTATCTAAGATAATTTGCTTCCTAAAAGAGAAAAGTTCATAAAACAGAACTTCCTAGAGATTTTACACTTGGAAGATGGAGGGAAACCTACTATTTGATTATAGGTTCTTTAATGTAGTGGCTGGAAAACATCATAACTAGGAATATCTTTCTTATGTTTCGCTAAATCTTCGCATTCTAGCTTAATTCTAACACACTCAATATATTCTCTGAAATGCAAATTATGTAATCTGTGATATCCTGGTACTCATCATATTCTGATATTAAATACCCTGTACTTTTTTCATGTTGACTACAAGAACATAAAGCATTAGGTATAGATGTTACTATGATTTTTTCTTTAGTTTGTCTAAGTACTCATAACAGTCTCAAGTTGTGACTACTTTAAAATACCCAGTCATATAAATACTAAATATTTTTTAAAGTACAAGTACATAATTTTTCTAAAAGCCTTTTTTCAAATACATGCTTTTCATTATCATTAAAAGATGTTTTAAGGATTTATTAAAGTTTACAAAATGAGTTAAGTCATATGCTGAACCACTACAGTTGAGTCACTAGCTAGACACAGTTGGATGTGCACAGACATGCACAATTCATTGTAAAATGAAGCATATCCTCAATTTATATGGTGACATATTTTAGTTTCTTTTATCCTAATATAATTTTAAAAGAAAGTGGAAAGGACAACAGTGAAAGAAAAAATAAGAAGAAAAATAATCAAAGCAACATGCTAGAGAATTAACTAACCCCCACCCACAATCCTGTGCTACAAATATGAGAGCTGCAATTTCTTTTCTTCCACTCTACAGTTTCAGGAGGCAGGTGTTATCCCCATGTTGTTATACATAACAAAACCAAGGAAGGGCACGAGATAGGTAGAAAATTTCCCAGCTAGCAGCAATGAAGTCAACTTTTAAACCCATATTTATTTCATTCAGTCACTGTCATGTACTGGTTTAGGCATAACTACATGTTAACTTTTTCACTGAAGATGAAACAAGATGTATCATTTTAGATTTCATAACATCACTCAAAACTCACAACAAAGTGCTTGGGTCAAGTGGTTTACCGTGGTTTCTGGGAGTGCTACTGTTATCGCTGCTGGACTGACAAATGAGCTTTCCAAGGAAAAGAACGTGTCATACAATAGCTTCTCACACACAAGAGAAAGCTTTGCTGAGAAGAGGGTATCATATTCTTGATTTCATCTCCTTTTTTTTTTTTTTTTCCAGTACCAGGGATCGAACTCAGGACCTTGCGCTTGCCAGGCAAGCGCTTATGCCACTGAGCTATACCCCCAGCCCGATTTCATCTCCTTTCAAGGGAAAAATGTAAACAAGAACTATCAGAACACCTAAACATAAACCAACATATGAGAGAATCTAAACAATTCTAATTACATGGAGGAAAATTTTCTTTGAAACCTTCACTTATTTTATTTTTAAGATACAGAACACTCATTGTTTCTAGAGCCAGAATGTGCCTTGTCTTTTTTTTGTTAATACTAATAAAAGCTAGTATTTATATCATAATTCATATGAAATTTTATGCATTGTATTTATTGCAGGGGTTTGTCATTCATTACAGCACACTATAAAGTGCATTCTGAATTTTTAATGCATTTGCAATCAATCTTTTTCCATTTAAAACAGTTAGAAAAGCAAATGTAATCTTTCATAGTATGTTAATAATGTATAATAATTTAGCAAAAATATATATCATTAAATAGATAATAAAATATTCTTAAGCCTGGCCAGTGATACATTACTGGCCATAGTTTAACTATGTAAGAGTGGGTGAAAGTCAGAGCTCAAAGGATAACAAAGATTAGGTAGCCTGACTCAGCCATATATAACGAGAGGCCAGCTGAGTCAGGTTCTTGGGATGAAGAAAGTTTGCTCAGGATGAAATAAGAAAAAAGACTCAAGAATGAGGATATGGGTTACTGTATCAAATGCTGCTTGATGAGGGTGAGAATTGACAGTTTATCATCTCGCTCTGCATTGTAGAGGTTCTGGGTGATTTTGACCAGAGATAATTTAGTAAAAGTTTGGAGGCAGAATTCTGCAAGAATGGATTCAAGGGAGATTGGGAAGAAAGGAATTTGAGGTAGGGAATTTAGAAAACACTGGAGCAGTCTTATCAAAAGGGAGGCCAGGAAAATGGGTAGAGCTAGATGATCACAGGGGATCAAAGGATTTTTTGGTGATATATATATATAAATTCCATCACACACACACATCATTCCAACAGCTTTCTGTGCTTCTTGTGCTGTTGGAATGAAATAATGTGTGTGTGAGAGAATTAATGATTAAGCAGACTGGTGGACAATTAGGGAAGCATTTTCCATTCATTAATAGCATGAGTTGCTTTAGTACTCAAGTATGGGTGGCCTGGGAAGTTTTATCTATTGTAACATACAGAAAGGTCAAGGGTGTATAGACAGGGAATGATAGAAAGTACAGTCCGTCCGACATATACTCTTGAGAGTGTGGTATTGGAAAACTGGAATAAAGGATTTTGGCTCTAGAAGTTATTGAAATGTAATATTTAAAGAAGATGAAATGACAACAGAATAGTGAAAATTATTTAATAAAATGTTTGATGGTTAATAAATGAAAACACCTAGTATCACTATTTACAATCTTTACCAAAATAAATTACCAATTGCATTTAAAGCTTAAATATTTAAAATCCAACAACTTTAGTAAGAAACACCTAAATTGGCTCAGCATAGTTCTGGGCATGGAAAATCCACCCTACAGAGGATTGCTGCCCGAGTGGTATAAAAGGAAAATGAAGAAGGAAGGACTGCTTCTGTCACTCCGAGGAGCTCCAATTTTGCCTGCACCTTGGACTTTGTCTCCTGGATTCCAGTGCAGTCTTCAGCCTCCAGCACCAACTCTTCAGCCTCCTGATGTGGACTTGCATGGTGCATTACAGTGAGCGCTAAGCCTCTGACTGCATCCATCAGATGTCCAGGACACTGACAGATCTTTTGCACTCTTCCACATCTAACTCTGTGAGTGGTCATTGTGTGCCAATCTTTGCAATTCTTATATATTTGTGTATCTTGCATTAAAGCTCTTTCTCTAGTAGGCCCTGCATGATACAGATTTTGGTACTAGGGAAGTGGGGTCTTTGCTGTGACTGTACCTGACCATGTAGCTCAAGAGCCTCTGGACCTGGCTTGTGAGAAGAGTTTGGAAAGATTTGGAGACGCGGGCTGAAGAAGCAGCCCTGGAATGCATTAAACTGTACTTAATTGGAGATGCTAAACAGAGCTCAAAAGATATGAATACTGATAGAAATGACACCAGTAGAGATCAGGCTGAGGAGATTTCAGGATGGAAAAAAGGAATGCCCTGGCTATTGAACTCCAAGTGATGTGTGTTATACCTTGAGAGAAAGTTTGCCTGCATTTTGTTCATATTCAGAGATTTTGCTTGAGACTGAGACTAAGGACAGAAGACTAATCATTCTGTCAAAAGAAATTTTAGGGCAGTCTAATGTTGAGGTGACAGTGTGGTTACTGTTGGGAGCATTTAGCCAGATTCATGTTGAGAATCAAGAGCAAAAAGCCCAGAACAATGATTTGAAATGTGAGTCTGGCCAGAAAGGAAGCTCTAGTAAAGCTGTGGAATACAAAGATGGAGCAAAGGATAACTTGACTGCTAAGAAGGGACAGGACAATAGAAAAATGGCCTGAGGACTTCAGAAGCACTAGCAGGACTCCAGCCTTTGGAGCCTCAAAACTGCAAAGGTGACACTGCTTTGAGAAGGGAGTCCCCGAGCACCATGTTCTTATAGTAGCCTAGGGAAGTTTTTCCTCAGGATTTGGTTCCTAGTGCTTAGCAATGTAGGCACTCAACCCCTGTAGCTACTACTCCAGCTAGCAGCAGACCTTGGCATCATCTACTTGGTACTGGGTTTAGGAATATGGAGAATGCAAGAGTTGTGAGGTCAGGAAGGATTCCACCAAGATTTCAGAAGGTTGTCTGGAAGACCATCACAGTTTGTGAAGCTGCGATTGTGAAGTTGAAGGTACACTGAAGACCCTACAAAATTGGAGAAGCTGGGAATATGAATCATTTCAGGAAAACTGCCACAACTAAGCAAAGCCAGCCCAAGAGCCAAGCTTCAAAAACTGTAACCACTTGCAGTGCCATAGGGTTTGAGCCACAAAAGCCATTTGGAGTTTACAGACTGCCACAGCTGCCTCAGATACTGGACATGGAACGATAGGACGTAATGTTTACTCTGATGGAATTTGAACTTGCTTTTGTCCCATGTCATTCTATCCCCCTAATTGGAATGGGAATGTTTACCTTGTGCAACTGTATGTTGGAAGTGTTTAACTTTCTTTTTCTTTGCACAGGCTCATAGCTAAGAGTTTTCCTTAAATTTCAGAAGAAACTTTGGATGTGGACTTTTCACAATGCCGAAACTGTCAGAGCTTTGGCAATTCTTAAGAGACAGACTTATGTACAAAGTGATACATGGGAGCTGGCAGCAGAATATTATGACATATGTCGATAAGTTCATAGGTGGAGGTCTGTGGAGGTCAGTGGATCTAGAGTGTTTGATGCTGTGATTAAGGATCTAAAGCTGAGATTGCTTTATGGAGTGATGTTAATGTTGAGGGTGCACCTGACTCCAGTGTGAGTGCTACCTGCCCTGAGGGTGAGTGGCCTCAAGCGAATATAAGGACCAGACAAAGGCTACTTTTGTTGTTGCTTGTCACTTGATTCCACTGCTTTCCTGCCTTCTTGCGTTCTTCCCACTATGAACTGCTTCTCCTCTGTGATCCCTCTCTTCCATGCCACCTTCACTGGATCCAGCCAACTATGAACTGGAACTTCTACAAACTGTGAGCTACAATAAGGCTTTTCTCCTTTTACCTTGGGTGCTGGGTGTTTTGCCTCAGCAATGAGAGAAGTAACTAAAATGTAAACTAGTAGAGAATCAAATCTCTAACTTTCAGGAGTGAAACCATCTGAGTATAAGATCAGAGTACAAAATTGTACCCTTATGAATATTCTCACTCAGTCTATAATTGCTTAAATATAGAATTTCCAACAACTGGATTTCTAAGCTTAAATTTCTGCCTGTTTCTACTTTTCCAATTTGCAAATCTATGAAATGGTTGAATTTAAGATTTCTTTTCCTCAAAGTTACTATTCCCCAGAAATTGCTGATTTCTTTCTATTCTCTACAATAAATTAAGGGAGGGTTATGTAAATTCTCCTGGGGAAAAGGAAAGAGAGGAGAGGAGAGGAGAAAAAACTACTCCCTGAAAATATCTCATCCGTAAAGAGAAGACGCTGATCCTATGCACTTTTGGATCTCTATATAACGTTCTACTACCAACCACCCAGGTGTCTAGGTGAGGTCTAACTTGTTTGGAGTGGTGTAACCACAGCTAAAGTTTCTAACTGTACTGTTGCAATATTCTTTAAAAATTGAAAATAATGAGAAAAATTTAATTACTGTTAGTCCTTCAAGATTATACAAGTTAATGGTTGTAGCTGTGAGTTAAATTTTACTCTCCTAATGTATCTATTCCTGCTACATATTCCTACGTGAGTGTTTCATTTACATTTTGGTTGCATTAGTAATGATATATCTAGAGTCCAATCAAGGTTGAATCCTGGATCTATAGCATTTCAGTGTGTATACATCTCAGGTAAAGTGGAAATAATATAACATTCCAATAAACTCAAAAGAATAGAATGAGATAAAATAATAAAAATATTTATGATGTGCAAATGCAACGTTATGAAATGCGATCTTTGGGCTATTTTTATAATGAAATATTACCCAAGAAAACCATCTATTCCATTTCTAGCCCAAAGTGTTAGCCTTCTTTTTAGAGCAAGATTTATTCATCTATTCCAAAGAAAAATCTGAAAATAAACTGTTTAAAATTGAGTATATGTATAATTTTAAACTTTCAAAAATTTTACTATAGGTCACAATTGGACACCATACTCATAAGTGAAATAAATCAGAGGTTCATGTTCAGGCAGCATATTGTATCACTGGTGTAGGAATCTGAAGATGGGAATGTGGATTGGGGGATGTGAAGGGAATCTTCTCAAAAGTGGGGAGTAGGTGGGATGAGGGGAGGAGGAAAGGGAAGAAAGGGACAGATATGTATCTATGTGTGTATATGCAGGATGGCTAATCTGGTGCCACTGTTGACCTGTGTCACTTTATGGTAAGGAACAGTTCATGATTGTTTGATCAAGATTGTATGTCTGTACGTGATTTCAGAAACATGCACTTTGAAGTTATCATTGTGTGGTGCAGCAACCATTGGTGATTCCCTGTCGCTTTGTCTGTAATTCAATTTTGATTGTCCTGCTCTTGTGCTACTTTGTGTCTTTGTGTTAATGTTTTCCTTTCGTTGTTGTTGTTGTTTTGTTTGTTTTTTATACTTTTAAAAAATTAAAATTAAAATAAAAAGAAGCTACTGAGAAACTTGGCCCTGAAAAGGGTTAATATCTTGCTTTCATAAAATTCCTACATAAATGAAATATATATTTCAACTATTACTGACAGACTATCTAAACATTAAAACATCAATAAAACCTAAACATTTTGATTTGCTAAATTTAAACAACAGTCTCTTCAAAATAATAGTAAATCTTTATGTATTTGTATTCCTATAAATAATTTAAGGCATTTCCACCTACTACTCAAGTTTATAATAGGTTATAGTGTTTAATACTTAAATTATAATAATACAAGTGAAGCTTCACACATTGGGAAGAAAATCAGTACTGTCAATGTGACATAAATATCATTTATTACTAATTTCTTTTCCATGATGTCTATGATTGCAAGCTCAAACACACACAGACACATATATCAGCATTATAGTAACTACAGTGAACACAATAGTGTGTGTTGTACTTCTACTTATTTATGTCAAAAACTGTTCTCCTTTCTATTGTCATTAAATTTTTCCTTTAGGTACAGCATAAAGGATATTTCTTCCCATGAGATGGAAAGCTGTTCGTTAACAACCTACAGACTTTTCTTCCCTAGGAGACCTGTCAGAAGGAATAAAACTTCCTAAGGAAAAATGACATAGTGAATTGAAAACTACAGCACAAGTTTGCCAGCTCTCAGTCTGAGCAGAAGTGATTGGGAGACTGGGCAATCGTGCATTAGGATGTTTCCAGTAGATTCCACAGCGTCCACAGAGCCTAGTAAAATGCAAAGTTTTTAACCAAAGTTACTCAAGGCTTTTAAACAATTGAATCTCAGTTAGTTCCCATGAGAAAGGCTGGGAAGATCTTACAATTTTTGCAAGTGTTTATAAGGACAGAGTCCTGCATTTTCATGCCTGACTCTTTCTAAAGCCAAAATTTTAATGAAACCATTTTCTCTTTACAGCATGCTTATTATACTACTTTGCTTCCCCCAAGAACAAAAGAAGTTTTTCCAAGTCTTATATATTTCCTACATTCTTAAATAGTGCTCCTACTTTTAAGATATATTTGCTTATTCCAAAATGATGAAAGTAAAATCGTATTTCTAACTTAGATTTGCCATTTGATAGATTACCAAGGAACAGACTCCCCACTCAGGATTAGCAGATGAAGTGATTAATGAGGGGCAATGCCCGGGAGCTAAATGGGGAGGGTGGAAAAACCAGCAGACCTGACATAGCTCTGCCCCTGGTTGAGACAAAAAGGGAAGGACAGTGGTTTGGTTTTAAGCATCTCTGACAGAAATTCAGGTCCAGAAATTCGGCAAAATTTTTTCGGGAGTCCTTGAGCCAAAGTTGCCTGATTCCTACATCATAGCTCCCAGAAACCAAGCTTTGTGGTCCTGCTGCACCAAGGCATTGACAACAGGTGGCCTGTTTAGAGCTTGGTAGAAAAGCACTGGTGGAATTTAGGAAACAGCCACTGAGATTCCCAAAACTGACACTCCCTGCAGTCCAAGTCCAAGGTGAATTTATTGCACTCCAAACTAAAGCCATCTAAAGCCTGCCACATGGCCTAGTAAAAAACAAAGTTATTTAAGGCTTTATGCCTTAAATCAATCTTTTGATGGCTTTAGTTTGGAGTGAAAATTCTTCCTGATTTCACCAATTAATATTTGACATACTAAATACTGAAGAAGAGCAGTGCTATAAACTTAGGGCACATGGTCTAGATCTAGGTCATAGAAGTGGGTAACAGTGAGCCAATGTCAAGGTGATGACTCCAGGAGGAATGAGTCAAAGGTCAGTGCACTGACTGCTGTCAGTCACACGGATGACGCATCTGATAGGAAACAGTGAAGAAGAAAATCAAGACTGGAAAAAAGAACCAGAACCTAGATTTTTTTCTAAAAAGAAGGTAGATTTATTATGCCAAGCTGAAGAGAAATTAGGGTAAGAAAATAGAGAAACTCTTCTTATCATGAGAAGATTTAATTCTAAAAAGTTATTTCTATTTAATGGGTCCAAATTAGCATTGCAGAATTGAGTTTGGAAACAAGTAAGTTTCATCATTTCTTAGAGTGCCAGTGCATCAAACTTGATTTTGAGTCATCATTACGATCGGAAAGAAAAAGTGAACACACACACACACACACACACACACACACACACACACCCCTCACTATTTTCATATGAAGTACAAGGTTTAATTTTTATTATGAATCTGACTGAACTGATAAAACGCCTAGGGCCGTAATAATACACACTTGCACTCTTCTTAGTGTCTGTAAGGGTGTTTCCAGAGGTGATAATTGGCATTACCATCCAATAGGCTGGGATCCTAGCAAAAGCTCTCTCTCTCTCTCTCTCTCTCTCTCTCTCTCTGGCTCTCTCTCCCCTTTCCTCCTTCCTTCCCTGTCTCTGTCTCTCCCTCTTTCTCTCTCTTTCTCTCTTCCCCTCCTTCTCTCTCTCTTTCTCACCCCCACCCCACCTTGCTCAGTCTGGCCTGCCTGGCTGACAAAGGTTAGCCTCTTTGCTCTGCCACAGCCTCCTTTGTGCCACCACATCACAGAACCAAAAACAACAGCCAACTGACCATGGACTGAAGCCTCCAAAATCATGTCCCAAAGTAAATCTTTCCTCCTTTAATCTGGTCTCAAATACTTTGTCATAGTGTCAGAAAGCTGATATATTTGATTTCCAATTTTCCCACTGTGTAAACTGAGCCACCAGAGGCTAAGTCATTGCTAAATATAATTCAGTCAGTTTGACAAGTTTCAAACTAAAAAGGTGGCTTCAAAGTCTGTGTTCTTGTTTTCTATGTTGTGTGGACAGTATTTCTCCTTTTATCAGAAAGGAAAAGTGAATATGAGGGACATTGATAATGTTTAGCATCACATGATACAAAGCGGTACACTAAGACTTCAATAAGCAAAGCCAACACAGCTGCCAGCTTCCACATAACTATCCCCTAATACTGGCCCCAACAGCGATAAGAATTGGAGAAATTATATCAGAAAATGATAATCATGTCATGGTTGGAAATATACACCTATGAGAAGAGGAAATTATTTGTTCCCAGGAAACAAATTATCTGATGTATTTTAAAATGATAGTCAAGATTAATGGTTGTTCATACATCAATCCACAGAATCTAGTGAGCATTAAAAACATAGTCTTTAATATCTAACATAATAAATACATGATCTGAGGATTATCTCTAAAATTGTATATGGGATTATGTCTAAAATGCAGTATTAATTCAGAATAACGCAAAGCAAGCAAGAAATCAGTTTTATGGAAGACGGGAGAAAGTGGAATTAAGATTCACCTGCGAAACAAAGAGAGGCAGAATGGCAAGATTTCTAGTCAATGGTGAGAAAAACATAAATGGCATAATTGTGTGGGCAAACTGCTGGCTACACCATGACAGAAATAGTATACAAGATGTTTTCCTAATGCAGAGAGCAAATATGTGGTAATCTGTTAAAGTACAAAGTATACTAATAGAAAATCATTTTTACTTCATTTCTTTTAGCATTTATATAACCAACAAATATTCATTATATGCCAGTCTTTGCCTTTCATATGCTTGATGAGATACACATCTCAGTCACTGGGAAGAATGGTTCAAAAAGTTTGGATTAAATACTTATGTGACCCCATCCTAAAACACTACTTAAGATTATTAAATACCTGCATAAGTAGTGGGTGAATAAATATTCTTGAAAAAAAATAATTCTCAATTGGTGTAAGACTGCTTTAGCCCACAGTCTTGACAGAAATAATGATTACCTTGTAGGGCCTAAATATTCAAATCCCATGGCTGGATTTGCCTGCTGCCCCTACTCATAGGGACGATGACATTGGAAGGATTTGTACTGCCTAGCAGACAAATGGGAGACGTGTTACCGTGTAACTTGGGTAAATGTTTTTCACTCCTGCTGATTTCTCATGTTTAATTAGGATAATGATGGATCCTGAGTAAAACATATTATTATGTAATACCTAACCATATTCTTTGGCACAAAAACTGGTCAAATACAAATTGATAGCATGTTATCTGGGACTCAGCAAGAAGAAAATAAGATGAGAAACCAACTGGATCCTACTTCACAGAGCCCAAGATCTGCCATCATCATGTTAATTTTATTTAACAAACTGCTGTATATTATTATTTCTGGGCCATGCTCTGCCTTAAGGTTTTTACTGATATTTAATCCTCAGCAACATTTGTTTATGTAAACTACATTTTACATTCTGTGCATAACAACTGTGATTATAGTCATGTCTACCCAGGATACCAAAGAGAAGAAATATTGCCAGGGAATATGAATTTGCAAGGTCTTAGAGATTCACTGTGTAGCACAGCCCCAAACTTACTTCCATTTCAAATTTTTGTGCTACTTGTCTTGAAAAAGGAAGGCCACATACCCAGAGAAAATCTCAAGAGTACAAAATGGGGTACAATTAAGAGATCTGTAAATCCTTCAGTTTACAGTGACTCCCAGGAAGGTGCTAATCAAGAGATGGGCCATCATAATAGCAAACCTGAAGGCTTAGCACAATGAAGGGTCACGTCACAATGAGCAAAACGGCTTTCCTCCTGTTGTTACAACTCGGGCATCTCCTTGCTTCCACCTTGCACTATGCCTCTGTCTATTCTTTTTCAGATGACAGAAAAGATTGAAGACCTACCCTGGTTCCCTCACCTTCCTCAGGCTGCAAATGACCACCATCCATTGGATTGATGTTCTGCTTTTGTCACATGATCCTAATACAACTATATGGGATGCTAGAAAATGTTGGTGAGCACATGGGATAAAATCTCTAGTGCTCTCTTCTAGATTGGGGGAATGAGTATAACTTCAGGAATTCTAGTTCCCCTGCCTAATGTCTCTTCCAGATGGTATGTAAGACTAAAACATGAATGTCTTTGACGCCTTTGACATTGGCAGAGGGACCACTGTTTCTCATTTTAATAATTTAAATTTCATTGTGGTTTCTTAAAGAGAAAAATTAAGCATTTTATACCAGCCCAGAAATACACACTTATTTGCATATGTAGAAATTAGCATTCTGGAATGGTCACAAAAGTCAGTATATATATATATTGCTGATTTACATTCTTCCAGAAGCTCCATATCAGAAGATGTTGCACTGTGGTGCTTGTTTAGGAAGAATTTATCAGCATCAAAATCTAGACTGTCCTAATTGGATATTCCATCCTATTCCAGGAGTCTTTATTCTGGCCGTCTTCCATGTGAATGGGAGGAGACCACAGGTTGACCTACAACGTACAGAGATTCTGCAGGAGTATTTGAAAAAGGTTTCTGAAGCTTGGCAAGTTAAGATGTTTGATCTGAAGTAATTTTTTAAAAAGCCAAGATAAAAATAAAAAGCAGTGTGTTTAGGTGGCTTCCTCCTTGCAGTCAAGCATTCTTGGGCCCAGCCATTCATGTAGGAGGAGAGAGAGAGGAAATTCAGTCTACTAGATAACTTAAGACCACATAATTATCTAAAGTGTGAATTATGATAAAATCTTAAATTGATCCTATGACTTGGCCAAACCTTTAAATTTTTAAAAATTAGTTTTTATAGAGCTATAATCGAGAATTTTAAAAAGAGGACAAGAAGATGATATGTAGTTGCTTTTCAGTTTGCCACACTAGTAACCTGGATTTCCCATCCTGTTATTAATCCAGCCAGGAAAATAAGCAGTCAGGTGCTTACAAGTGGTGAATGTCACCGATACCTCCCATTTCTTACAGCTCATGCATTTTCTTGTTCTTCATGATCAGTGCAAGTCCTGACGGCCCTGTGCAGACAATGTGTGAGTTATACCCATATCATCCTCATCACGCCCTTCTCTCACGCCCTTTCAAGGCCAAGACCTTCAGTACAAAGACAGTGAGCTTTTTGTATTAAGTCTGCTTCTCTATCTATGCAAAGAAATAGTTCTATGGATCTATCTGTCTTCTGATGGGCAGGATGTAACCATTTTCTAAATACACTATTCCCACTTATACTGAAATGAATGAAGTACCACCACATAATGGATGATTCTGTATCAATAAGCTTGGGATTTGATAATAATAAAAGATTGCACTGATGTGTTTTGTCACTTTGCTTCTTTTGCTTTCTTTTCTGTATGATAAGACAGCATTTAAGTTCAAATATTTCTTACTCTTCCATGAATTTCTTATCCCTAGGACTCTGAGGTCTAAGGGAATATAAAAAAGGAGGCCCTTAAAACATTTTATGGATTAATAGGAAGATCGTGGCCTGTATAGAACATAATATCTACTCTTTCAGAAAGAGTAGTGAAATATTTAATAAAAACATATACCAACATAAGTAGCTGTACTTCAAGATAAATTTAAAATTTACAAAGTCATAAGTAATATAAAATTTCACAGAGCATCATACTAGAGGCATAAAATGTATGTAATTCTAAACTAATCAAATAAACTAAATGAATTGAATGTCCAGCATGAAAAGAATCATTGAGATTCTAGTTCTTTCCATTTAAAGAAAATGAAGCCCAGAAAGGAGACTTTAGACACATTACGAACTTGTTTAAATATTAAGTCAATGATCTTTCTCACTTTTATTCTGTTTACTTAGATATAATAAAATATATAAAATTATATTCATATCTATACCAGATGTCATTAATTTTAATTCATGTCACCATATAAGGTATTACTAAACAATGCTGAACAAAAATTTTGATAAGTCTGTTGAACTTATTTAAATCTTTGATTCTAATACTTCAAAAGGTAATTAAAATTGTAAATATATTTGCTGTATATCAATCAGAATTAAAAGATACTTATGTAAAACATGAAGTGATCTTGGCTTCTGACTGATAAATGGAAAGTCTTCCGGCAGTTTGGAACAAATTTATTTACCAATTTCAATTTTATATGTATTTATTTATATATTTATTAATATCTTCATTTGATGGTAATGAGTATTGTGATAATGTTCTTAGTTTCATATGTCTGATTTTTATACCTATGTCTTATTTTTAACTGTAATATTTGGCACAATTTTCAACAGAGTCTGGGGTTTTGGTAATGCTTGTAGGAAAAAAATCAATAATGTTTAAAGGAATGTTTCTTGAATTTAAATAAAGAGAAATTTATATTTTTGCATTAAAACTCTAAGCTCTACTTTGAGCTTAGTTTGTATTTATCTTATTGCCCAAGATAATGTTTTAGAAAAATAAGATTTTAGGAGACCAAAGGATTTTGATTAGGATGAAATCAACATTTAGAAAACTAAACTACTTATACCTGAGGTTTTTTCCCTAAGAACTACAGACCAGATTTTTCTTTTTTAAGGTAAATAATATAATAAAACTTCATGTTATCTTTAAAAATGAATGATATGCATCTTTTAAATTATTACCTAGTAATCTGACTAGCCATTTTTTTTGATGGTAAAAAATTTAGAACTTAAGTAAATGGTCTCCACAACCTAAGATCACTTAATACAAAAAGAAAATGTGATATAAAGGAAAAGAACTGAAATATTTCCTGAACTCACCAGAATAGCTACTAATTTCTAAATCAGTGTTCTTTCCAAGTATGCAGTTAAATATAAAATATTGTTATTTTTAAATAATTAAATATTTCTTGTTATTTCTTTGGAAGCATATGGAGTAATTTTCATTTTGTAATCTAAGAATAAAAACAATAAATATTCAAAAGCAGAACATAAAACAGTTCAAAATGCAAAAATATCACTCTGCATTCTCATTATAAAATCTCTTGAAATTGATTTTGAGTAGATACGTGTTCCAGTGGAAAAAAAAATTGCCCTCTTCCACACAAAAGTATTCCACTCTAACTTGAACAACCCACATTTTTCATGACAGTCACTGGCCTGTCTCAAGGTTTAATTGAAACCAAATGAAGGCCAGTAAAACTAATCTAAACCAAACAACCCTCGGAATACACGAAGGACTTACAGTGAGCAGGTTTCACCTCGGGTTACAGTTCTCGAAGATTTGGTGAGAGCACTTCCAAATCAAATTTAAAATGTTGCCATGCCTGAGAACTAGACATAAAATACTCTCTCAGGAGTCCTGTGAGTGCTCAAATTAGAAGTACAGTCTCCCTACCTTAAAGTGATCCAAAGATCATGGAGAAAGTGAGACAGATTTGAATCGCTTCATAGACAGTATGAAAGAAGTAAGTTTGCCTTTCCAGTATGAAAACTTACATGTTACCTTAATGTTACTCATTAAATATAAATTTGGGAAGTTTCTCAAAATGTCAATGTATCATTTGCAGAAATTATTCCATGAAGGCTGCAATCTCAAAAGTAATCCAAGGAGGGCTAGCACTATGGAAAAATTACGAGGAAAAACAACCATCGCTCTCACCTCGGGTACTGAGGGGACCACGGAAGTTGAGTTGCCCGTGACTCACAGCTCGCCCCAAACCCTGACTTCCTCGCTATACAAAGAGAACAGTCATTCTAACTCTTAACGTGCCCTGTGCCCATAGGTGCTCAGAGTGATGTAATGCTAGCACTGTAAAAGCATAAAGCAAGCATCAGCAGGTATTACAGAGAAAAGCAACAGAAAAGATAATCACTTCTAAATTACTGGTTCACTCATTAGAATTTGCTCATTGTATTTGAAGGCATAGAGAACTGATAAAGTCACTTCAGCATTGATGCGTAAGACTACAAGATGTATCTTGTTTCATGTGAATAATATGAAATCGTTTTATTCCCCTGAGGAAGTCATATCTTAAGCGACCTCCTATTCAAGATCTGGACTGCCAGAATGGTAAGCAGTACAGTCATTTGCTGAGTAGAACACACTGTCACATATAAAAGTGATTTAAAAGATTTGCTGCTCCAATATTGAATAGGCCGGAGGACCATTACTTTATTCCATGCACTTGGGTTCCTGCCAGGCCATTTTTAAAATTATGGAATGTTAAAAAATAACAAAAAGACATAAAACATAACAGCACTGTCCTAGGAGATTCCCTTTATACAGTTATGTAACCTACATATTTGATGAAGAAGCAGCAGCAAAGAAATATATTTGAGAAAAATAAAGCTTATTACCAATGCTTTGAGGTGTCTTAAATGTTCTGGTTCACTCAGGGTATACTATATAGTTATTAATCTTTCTTTGTAATTTTAAATTTCTGACAATCTAAAAATCTTTTAAACACATCTGATTAATTTTTATCTTAGTGGGCTAGTATCTAGTAATTTCAGCTTAAGGCTACAATAAGAAGATCTAATATATATTTGACTGAAGCTTCTGAAGGGGAGAAAAACAGAATCAGTAATGTTTGAAAAGACAGTGGCTGAGCATTTGCTAGAACAAGAACTTAATGAACCTCGGGCAAGATAAAAATCAACACATTATAGTACAAACTCAGAAAACAATAGGTAAAAAGTTTAAAATATATTTTATATACAATACATGTGTATATAACAAATAGTCGTATCTACTTACATAAAGATACAGAAACAGAGAGGAGCAGGGAGAGAATGGTGAGTGGGGGGAGAGAGAAAAAGCACTACTTTCCAAAGGTTGATGACTGACTCACTAACCAAAAGCCAGGAGGTCTCAGAATATTTTTCAGTGTATTCAAATAAAATTTCAAGCAAGTATTTTACATTTCAAGAAAAAGGTTTCTTGAAAATGAAAGTAAAAGAAGATATTTACAAACAAAGGCTAAGAGACTTTAAAGCCAACAGAACTACACTTCAGGGAAATTCTGAAGGACATAAATCAGGCCCTAGGAAAATAACTCCGACTCCAAACGGAAGCTCAGAAAGACAAGAAGAACAGAGGCAAAAGATGTGAACATGTGCATAAATCTCATTATAAAGTGACCCTTCCATTAATAATAGAGGTATCTTATGTGGTTTATGACAATGTATGTGATCACAACTTCCTACTTTATACTGGGTAATAAAATCAAATTCCAGATTGATCATATGTGTAAATTTAAAAGACAAAACAATGACTTTCTTAGACAGTGATTTAAAAGGACATCAGAGTAAGAAAAACCTCCTTAAACTTCACCCAAAAAGGCACTATTAATTAAAGATTTATTAACTTGATTACAGTAAAATTAAGAAGTGACATTTGCCAGAAGGCATCATTAAGAAAGTGGAAAGGCAAGCCTGCTGAGAGGGAGGAGATATTTGTAACTCACATAATTAACCAGGGCTCCTATCTGGAATATGTAATGAATGTCTACAAATCAATAAGAAAAAAGCAGGCAACCTAAGTTGTTAAAAGGAGATTTCAACAGGCATTTTACAAAGTAGGCTTTTCACAAAGACGCCTTAGTAACAACTAGTCACACTCAGATATGCACAATTTCACTTTTAATGGGAAAAATTCTGATTAAAAACACACTGAGTTTCTGCACTCGCCAATACAACATGTTTGCTGGGAAATGGAGCAATAGGAAGATACACAAATAGTTGGAGCTTATTTACTGTGGAGGAAGATCACTGAAGACTATTTCTTCCCCTAGTCCTAGGTGACCATGAAACAAACCATGTGCACCTGTAAAGGCTTATATAGGAATGCTTAGAATGATCTTCATTTACATAGACATAAACTAAGTATATACCTGAATAGTATACCTGACATACACCTCAGCGCCCAGCAGTTAGGAAAATGAACTGACCACGTTACATCCCACATGGCTCACTCTCACAACGATGGTATTCAGTGAAACAATCTAGGCATGAAGAAATTTGAAAATCAGGCAAAATTAACTTTTGCTGTTAGAAGTAAGAATAATATTTACATTGGAAGATAGAGTCCAGGTGGTGCTAATGATGAAGAGCCCAAACAGGGACCTATGGTTTGTCTTTTGTGTTTATTTGTTGGGTTTCTTTCACACTGCTGATATTTACAAGAGTGTGTTCATTTTGTGGCCATTTATGGGGGCTTGTACATGTATTACATGTGTATTTACATGTATGTTTTTACTTTTATTAAATGTGTATAATACACCTTACAAATAAAACAGTATATATATGTGAGTTAAAATACAAGCTAAAAATAGAAATAATTAAATAAAATAATATACCAATAATAAAATAAAAACCAAACATAGAAAATGTGAAAAAAAATTGCCAGTCTCATAACTACAGATGCACAAATTCAAAACAAACCCTCTTTAGAGCAAAACCAGCACTATAAAATGCGCTGATACACCAAAGCCAGGTTAGAGGCACCCTAGACATTTAGGTTTACCTTCCATTAGATAAAAATTGCGACACTGACACCTTCATAATTATATTATTTGCTCACGTAGTATATGAACAGGTCAATTAAAATTTTACACCCATAAAAGATTTTAAAAGCTACTCAAAAAATTAAAAACAGAAAGATACATTCTCCAATCTAACAAAAGTCACTTCCAAAATAAAATTTTCAGAGCCATGCTTAATGATGTACAGCAAAACAGTACAGTAAAACAGTAGCACAAAGCAGACTATCAATACTGTTACTCAACTAGTCAGCACTACATTACTGTAGATATTTGCAGATACATAAATTCTTTTTACATGGAAAAAGGAAATAATCCACAAATTGATGAAATTGATGAGTTTAATAAGGTCATTCTTTACAAATCAGTACATCAAAGGCAACTGTGTTTTTAAATACAAGCAACAAACAGTATTTCATAAGGTAAAACTTACTGTAGCATCAAAAACATTAGGCAGTAGAGAAAAAGAACCTTAGAAAATATACACAATAATTCTATAAACTATGTATATTAGTTTATTAAGAGAAATGAATGGCATCCATGGAGAGATTTATTATGTCCATGGATTGGAAGGCATTATTATGAATACATCAGTTCTTTACAAATTAATCTACACGATTCATTGTAATGCCAACCAATATCACAACAGAACTTTGAACAATATAACTGATTTTAAAAGAAAATGGAAAATTAAAAGTAATGTATAGCTAGGCATGCTTGTATGAAAATAAAACATAAGGAAGTTCTTGCTCAACAGCTATAAAAACTTACCAAATCATATTAATATTAAGACAGTGTAACATGAGCTTAAGGAACAGTGCAAAGATCAACAGAAAAGAATAAAGATCCCCGGAACAAAATGACACATATCTGGGCCCTTTATTTAGGTGCCTCCAATTTCTAATGCCATTAGTTACTCTGGGCATTTTTGAGGGGTGTGGGTCTGTCTTACTGAGAATGTTCTTTGTGGAATCTCTTCAGACACTGTCTATACTTCAGCTGTGCTCGTCGCAGGCACAGTGATGAGAAGTTTCAGTGTGCAATGCCTGCAATGCTTTTGTTTATCCAAGTAAAAGTTGACAAGAAGACTCGGGATTTTACCCACATAAACTAAAAGATTGAAATCTTAGTGTGAGAGCATCTCAAAAATTAAAAAGAGTTTGCACAGAATCAAGAAGTCAAGTTTGAAAACAGCTGATGCCATTTGGGCTCTGAGTGGCTTGGAGTTATTTAAAGCCAAGCAAGCAAGGAGGTTATTTAAGGGTACTTCTAAAGGTCCCACAACTACTTCTTATGTCTGTGCAATAACAATTTGAAAAATATGTTTCTAAAGCAAAATTTTCTATGGAAAAACTATTTTCTACAAATATTACATCAAATTTAAAGCTATTACATAAAGGTTAGAGGGGTGTTTGAAATTGAAACAAGTAGGATAAAAACAGCATGAACAGAATAGAATAATATGAAACATTCTACTAAATGTCACATAGAGAATTTTTTTTAAAAAATCATGAAAGCCATTTTCTGAATTTTCCTTTTCCCCTTGAAACAAAACTAGATCACTATAGTTCTATTGCACTGGCTCTCTCAGGAGTTGCTCTTCCATGTTCAATTTTTAATGAAGGAAGTTCCAGAGAGACGATATGAGGAGGAACGTCGCACTTCCTACGCTTCAATGATTATCTGCAAGAGCATTGTTTTTTCCTTGAGATCGATGTACTAACAAAATAATACAAGCAGAAATTACTAACATAACTACGGTACATACTTTCTGCTAGTCTTCAAAATCTTTTACATATATTAATGTATTTAATCCTTCTGACAACTGTTTTGAGGTAGACGCTATTCTTAACAATATTTTACACATGCAAAAAATGAGCAACAGATGAAGCGAGTAGAAGAGTAAACATATTTCATTGCATTTCTGGCAGTGAAAATCACATGGACAGTCTAAATAAATAGTACTTGTAGCCACTGCACTGTTATCAGGGAGTATGACAAAATCAGGTATAAATATCTTCAATATACATCTGAAGTAGCATAAATAGATTGTCACTCATTAATTTCTGGGAAGTCCAAGATTCAGTTTCTGTCATGTGTAAAATATTAACTCTGGTATAGAATTATTCCTATTTTAAAAAATAAGATCCTGGTACATATTAAATACTCAATACATGTCAGTTCCTAATGAAACAAATTTTCTCCTGTTTATTTTTCATAGCTCAGTTATAAAGTAATGCAGGATTTTTCACTAGACCTGGAGTAGTGAACATATTTACCTTCTCTCCTTTTAAAAATCTCTTTAAAATATCTGTTGAAGAGTGAAAAACAGGTGGGAAGTGGCCCAGAACAAAGAAACAGGAAAGAAGAAACAGATAAATTTCAGTGAGATAAGATAATGGAAAGAAGGTGAGAAAGTTGGAAATAGCAACAGATAAGACAAGACAGAATTCTAGGCACCCAAAAACATAGAAAGCCAAAGAAAAGGCACCCAGAACATATCAACAAAAGACTAAAAATAAAAGGCAATATGAACCCTGATGACAGAAACCAGGTAAAATTAAAAACAGGGTTACGGGGAAGTTGGTCACAGAGGAGATTCTTAGACATCTCTTCTGTCTCCACACAGTTCTGATCTCACTAATCTCCATAAGAATTCAGGGCTTCTGCTTGCAGCAAGTACTGAACCAGACATTGCACGGACTAGGGAACCTACGTGTTACCTGAAAAGAGAAAGAGAACTAAAGCTTTGCGTGCTAAATGATGGGATTAGTCACACCTCCAAATCACTGTCACCAAATTCATCCTTTTCTAGCCTTACAGAAAAGTGGTAACCATGCTTGCCACATCAATCAAAAGAAAATCTAAGACTACACCTCTTAAAACTTTGACATTCAAGGAACAATAAGTAGTTTTATGAAAGTTAACTTGAAACAAATTAGATATACCTTTGTTTAATTATTCTAAGTCAAGCTCTTAATGTGGTAAGTATTTCCAGCTAAAAAGATATTGAGGTTTTAGGCCATGATAATCATTGAGTGAAAAAATTAAAGGAAAACTTGTATGACTATTGTGCATATAGCTCCAAGGTACTACTGTTTAATAAACTCTCATACAGAAAATATGGAACAATTTCTACACCTATCCTATTCAATATTATTGAATTATAAAGTAATACAGGATTCCTCAAAATATGGCTACTGAGGTCTGAATATTAAGATTTGTTTAATTTTCATTAATTATATCCAAATAATCACCTGTAGATATTTTATGCCATATTGGGCTATGTAGCACCAGGAAAATTCACAGGAAAAAAATCCAAGTAGTAATGCCTGTTGACGGTTCACTGCCATTTCAAAAGAAACATACAAAAAATAATGAGCTTGCCAGGTGGTACACACCTGGAATGCCAGCACTGTAAGCCTGAGACAGGAGGATGCCAGAAGTTGGAGGCCAGCCTAGGCTACACCGTGAGTTCAGGTCAGCCTGAGCTACACAGCTACATCCTCTCTCAAGAATAAATGAATAAATAACATAGAAAAGAAGGGGAAAATTAGTTAAACAAGAATTATTCCATTTACAAGTATAGACAGAAATAAAGTGTTCATGTAAAAGCATCCATTATAGCTCATAAGCAATTAACTTCAATTTATATTGACTAGAGATAATTTAATTGAGCCCTCACTTGGTTTTAAAAAGCTAATCAGGTTCTCTGTCTCGAGCTACAACATAAGCTGGCCCCTCCCAAGCCTCTCTGTATCAAATTCCATGCGCTTTCAGCAAGAAAGGTCAGTTAAAAAGATCATTCTCCATCTGTGATTTCAGAGCAGATTTCATTAAGTTATCTTTTGAGTGGGTTACACAGGCATCTTGTTTTATCCTACTTTCACATTTTTTCCCTCTCTACTTACTTCTGTTTGGATGTTTTATATTGTACCACTTTGTTATTTTGACAATGTGCTGTCAAATCCACTTATTGACATTTTACTTTCAAATACAGTATTGAAAATTTCAGCTCTTGAATGGTCATTTAAATCTTTTTATGGATAGCACCTCTGTATTAACATTTTTCATTGCTTCCTTTGCCTTTTAACTTTTTCTTCAGTTCCATTAACACTTTAATTAGAATTAAAATTTCTTATTTTTTGCCTCAAATGTCTAGACTATGCACAGGTCTGCTTGAATTATTTTTTTTTTTTTTTGCTGTTGATTATCAGTGATATTTTCCTACTTCTTTGCACGTCTAATAATTTTTGTTATATGTTGGATATTGTCACAAAAGAACTACAGAGCCTCCATATCAAGTAATCTTTTATTGGAGAAGGGTTCTTCTTTACTTTTTTAGATACATTTTTTAACTAGGACTGATGGTTCCAACTGAGACACTGAACTCTTTAGGGATTTATTTATAGTTTTAGTTAGATTCTATTTTTCCTTTATTTATACATCTTATTTTAAAATTATCTTCTAAACCTGCTTCTCAGGTTTGGCATCCCTAATCTTTTGACAGAAATTCTGGCAAGTATTTTTCTGAGTGACTTTTCCCTGAATGACCTGGAGATCAAAGTGTACTGTTGCAGTTTCCAAGGTCAGGTCTTTAGCCACTTAACCTTCAAATCCTGCCACAATACAGTCAGGGAAAGCTTAGCTTTATGTTTAAGTCAGTCAGTCAGTCAGTCAGTCAATCTCTCTCTCTCTCTCTCTCTCTCTCTCTCATGATTTTCTTTTCTTAATATACATAAGTCTCCAGAAAATTTCCCTCAGCCTTTTATTCTAGTTCCTCAACTTTTTGAGTAGGCAAAGAACTCAGCCATGTTTTACAATCTTCTCAAGTTTAGGGTGTATCACTCCAACATACGATGGAAACTAAGGGCTTGGTTGGGTTTCCACTTTCTTTATTAACACCTTGTACTTGAAATGAGTTTCTTAACATCCTCATTCAGCACGGACCAATGCCCACAGCGGGTTGAAAGAGCCTGTGATTTTCAGATTACATCAGAGTGGTTCTGTCTTCTCTATTATCTAGTCCTTCCTCGTCTGTTACGCCTTTACAGATATGATTACCATGTTTTTTCTTTCCCATTCCAGGAGCTGGAGTATAGGCTCTGGGTTGAAGGCAGCACAGGACTGAAAAGTGAACTGAAGATTTCAAGTTTAATGATTGTGGTGAAATTGAGTATTTGCTTGTGCTTTTTGAGTACGGCATTAAGATTACTACATTTTTATGGAAATTATCTTTTAAAAGAAACCACGAAAGATGTTTTTTTAAAAAAAACCTATATCATTTTACTTGTCAAAGCAACATCCAGGTCTCCAAATTTATGCCAGCAGGAAATAGATTGTGAATATATGGTTTTTCCAAAGAAAAGCATATTTTCCAAAAATAATGTGAGATGTGGTGATGCAGAAAAAAGAAAAAAACAAACAGAAAACTTCTCATGGAAAGACCAAGAGCCATAGGTCACAACAGAAAAACCATCATTACAATATAGCAGGACAGTGATGGTCAATTTAGGAAAATGTAGCACTTTCTGCTCAAGCAGAATTTGATAATCCTAAACAACCAATAACTTTGTAATATTCTTAGATTTTAAAAAATAAGGTATTTTTGTGACATTTTGTATGAAAATACTAGTATTCTGTTGTGGAGTGATTCATAATTTATCTTTCAGTTACAAATTGTTCAATAGCAATTAGAATTAACGGATCCAAAGGAGAGAATTATACGTCCTTTGAACTGGCTGCACTAATCCAAATAGACTTTGGATCATCTTATGTTCAAACTTATGTTCTAAATGTTATTTACAAAGTGACTCATGGATTATTAGTGGTCAGGCTATAAAAGAATGTTTGTCAAAATTCTTATTCTACTCTTTCAGCAACCACCAAAGATGTAGCTGAAAGCATAGCAACTCGGAAAAGCCTCGTGGACAAGAAGCAAGCTCCTCGCCATGATAGAAGCAGCGCGGCATGTCACTGCTCGGTGCCTTTGCCCACTTCCTTCTTTGTCTAGGCCTACACTGTATAGATAGTAATGAATTTTAACAATGCAGGCAAGAGAAATGCTTAAACAATGGTGATACAAAAATCCCAGGAAAATTTTGGGATGCTGGATGATATTAAGGGACAGAGCCTTTGTAACAACCCTTTCCTTCCTTCCTGTCAGGCAGCCACAGCCTTTGAATTTCGCATAAAAAAGAAAGTTAACACTTTTGTCTTGTTCAATCCACCACTGCTCAGTTAAACCACTGAAAACAATATCTTACTTAACACCAACACCTTGCAGAATTATGTCTTTTTAAAGTATGTGCAATTTGACTTCCGGGAAGATGGCGACCAGGTGAGCAGCAGAGAGGAATCCTCCCAGAAAGAGATCTCTAGCTCAAGACAGGCTCAGCGCACGTGGGTGCCGGGTCCACGGCTGTGAAATTCCAACTGAACGTGTTGCACTGCGCTGCCCGAGCTGTGGCAGGGTGGCTCAATTTGTCGCGGTGAGGAGAGGGCAGGCCCGGAGAGCTGGGGACCCAAGGAACTCAGTGCGGCGCACAGGCGGCAGCTCAGCCAAGTCTGCGCACCCTGAGGGCACCCACAGCGGGACGGACCCTCCCATGTCCCGAACATGCGCGGCTCACTGGTGGCTGCAGCCAGAAATTGGCTTTTTGGCGGCTGCGGAGTGGGGCAGACTCGGAGCCCACGCTCCTCGGGCAGACTGCACTAATCCGGGCTGCGGACCAGGGTCCCACTAGGGTCCCCGTCCCCACAGCCAGCGCCCTCCGCGGCCTGAGCGCGGGCACTGCAGCGGCTGCAGGCAGTAGCTCCTGCATGAGCGCCGAAGAGGCGGAGAAGTGCCGGGGAGGAGCGGATCGCGGGCAAAGCACGAAATATTAGCACTTTGGGGCTCTCCTGCCTGCACGGATCCCGGAAAGGGTGAGCCGATTGCGCGCTGCAACCGGATCTCTGAGTTGGGGAGAAGCTCGACCCAGGGTGGTACACCTGAGTGGCCCTCCTGCCTGCACGATCCCAGGGATGGGTGAGTTGTTTCGGTGCCTCAACCAGATTTCTGAGTCGGGGAGAAGCTCCGCCCAGCAAGGGACATCCGAGTGGCCCTACTGACTGTACGGACCCTGGGACAGGAGAGCTGATTGGGCGCTCCAGCTGGATTTTTGAGTGGGGGAGGAGCTCCACCCAGGGAGGAACACCTGAGCAGCCCTCTGCCTCCACCGTCCCTGGGGTGGTGAGCTGTTTATGTGCCCCAGCCAGGTCTCTGGGTAGGGAGAAGCTTGCCCCACAAAGCTGCATATGAACAGCCTATTGAGCGGAACTCTCAGCAGAAAGCTTAAGGGACATTCTCCAGAAGAGAAGGAGCCATTGGAGCACCCTTTGCAACAGACCTTTGCCTGGTGAACTGCCTGGGTAATTTATAGCTCAAAAATTTGAATCTGATATCAAAAAATGGGAAGACAGAAGAACAAAATGCAGTCTCAGAGCTCAACCCCACCCAGAACAAGTCCTCGATGCCAGGATACAGGGGAACTAGGAAGCCACATACATGCAAGTTCTGAAACGATTGCATCCCAAATAAAGAAACAACTCCATCAGGCCATAGAAGAGCTTAAGGCATAAATAAGCCACATACCTGCAATAATCTCTCAGGCAAAAAATCAACTGAAAACTGTAATTGAAGAAATGTTCCATACACAAAGAGAAGAAATAGATAAAAGAATAGAAGAAAATAGGAAACAAATGGAAACGTTACAAGAGCAACTTAGGAATGAATTACCACAAATGAAACAGGTCCAAAGAGATGGCCAGGAATTGAAAGCTTGCAAAACTGCTTAAATGAACCCAAAGATAGAATTACAGACCTTGAAGACAGCATGGCAGCTTATGAGTGTGAAAGGATCTCATAAAATCATCAAAGACCCAAGAAAAATCAATCCAACAGCTGCAAGATGAGGCAAAACGAAATAATACTCGAGTAATAGGAGTCAGTGAAACAGCAGGAGACCACACAAATGATATAAAAAGAATATTTGCTGAAATAATGGCAGAAAATTTTCCGAACAAGGTAAAAGATACTGAAGTACAGTTAGTCGAGGCATATAGAACCCCAACGATCCATAACCCAAAGAAAACCACACACAGACATATAATAGGCAAGATCACAGACATCTAGCAAAAGAACACAATATTAAAAGCTGCTAGAGAAAAGAAACAGATCACCTATAAACAAAAGCCCATCAGAATCACAGCAAACTTCTCAATGGAAATCGAGAAATTAAGAAGAGCTTGGAATGAGGTATTACAGATTCTGAGACAAAACAGCTTCCAACCCAGACTTATGTATCCTGCAAAATTATCCTTCAAATTCATGGAGAAATAAAACATTTCCACGACAAAGAACAACTGAAGAACTTCATCAGTGCCAAATCAACATTGCAAGAAGCACTAAAAGGTATACTAGACAGAGAAGAAAATGACCACAATCTCAAGAACAACAATAGAAAGAAACCCTCAAGCAGAAGAAGTAAGTAAACAGATAGCAATAGTAGAAAAACAAGTAAATAACATGACTAGAATAAGCCAACATATAACCATTATAACCATTAATGTAAATGGCCTCAATTCGCCAGTCAAAAGGAAAAGATTGGTAGAGTGGATTAAGGAACACAATCCAACGATATGCTCTATACAGGAAACACATTTTACTCAAAAGGAAATCCACAGGCTGAAAGTTAAAGGACGGAAAAAAATTCTGCATGCAACAGGTCCCCAGAAAAAAGCAGGGGTAGCTATTATGTTTGCAGACAATGTAAACTTCAAACCAAAAACAATCAAAAGAGATAAAGAAGGCCATTACATACTAGATAGGGGAAAACAGCAAGAGGAAGAGGTAACAATCCTAAACATTTATGCACCGAACAATGGAGCACCAAACTTTACAAGTCAAGTCTTAACAGACATGAAAAATCAACTAAGTAATAACACTATTTTAATGGGGGACCTAAACACCCCTCTGACACAAAGAGACAGGTCAACTGGACAGAAACTCAGCAAAGAAATAGCAGACCTGAACCAAAAGTGTGAACAAATGGACTTAGTAGATGTATACAGAGTGTTCCAACCCACAACATCAGAATACACATTTTTCTCAGCTGCACATGGGTCTTTCTCTAAAATAGACCGCATTCTAGCCCATACAGCATATCTACCTAAATACAAAAGAATTGAAGTTATCCCATGCATATTATCTGACCACAGTGCAAAGAAACTGGAAATTAATGACAAAGGGAACTCCAAGAACCACATAAACACTTTGAAATTAGACAACAACCTCCTGAATAACCAATGGGTCACACAAGAAGTTAAAGAAGAAATTAAAAGATATCTACAAATAAATGAAAGTGCAAGTACAACCTACCGGAATCTGTGGGATGCAATGAAAGTAGTCCTCAGAGGGAAATTTATAACAATGAACTCATATATAAAGAAAACGGAAAGAGTCAAAAAAATAGCTTAAGGCTACACCTCAAACTCTTACAAAAAGAGTAACAAGCCTAACCAAAAGCCCAAAGAAGGGAGGAGATTATAAAACACAGGGCAGAAATTAATGCAATTGAGATGAAGAAAACTCTACAAAAAATTAGTGAATCAAAGAGTTGGTTCTTCGAAAGAATAAATAAAATTGATAAACCCCTAGCCAATCTTATCAAAAAAAGAAAGAACTCAAATTCATGCAATAAGGAATGAAAAGGATGACATCACCACAGATCCCACAGAAATCCAAGACATCATTAATACCTACTTTGAAAATCTTTACTCCCATAGGATAGAAAATTCAGAAGAAATATACAGATTCCTACAAAGGTACAAATTACCAAAGTTGAATCAAGAAGACTCAAAAATCCTGAACAACCCAATATCAATTAACGAGATTGAAAATGTCATAAAAAACTTACCAACTAAGAAAAGCCCAGGCCCTGATGGATTCACAGCAGAATTCTACAAAACATTCAGAGAAGATCTAATACCAACACTCCTCAAACTCTTCAATGAAATCGAAAAGGAAGCAACTCTCCCTAACGCATTTTGGGAGGCAAGTATACTGGTACCAAAACCAGAGAAGGACCCAACCAAGAAAAAGAACTATAGGCCAATCTCTTTAATGAACATAGATGCAAAGATACTCAACAAAATACTAGCAAATAGAATACAACGAATCATAAGGAATATTATACACCATGACTAGGTTGGATTTATTCCAGGAATGCAGGGATGGTTCAATATTCGCAAGTCAATTAATGTAATACATCATATCAATACAGCCAAAGACAAAAACTTCATGATCATCCCAATAGATGCAGAAAAGGCTTTCGATAAAGTCCAACATGCATTCATGTTAAAAACCTTAGAAAAAATAGGAATAGATGGCCTCTACCTCAATCTGATCAAAGCCATCTATGACAAACCAACAGCCAACATCATACTAAATGGACAAAAACTGAAAACTTTCACTTTAAAGTCAGGAACAAGACTAGGATGTCCATTGTCACCACTTCTATTCAAGAAAGTCCTGGAAGCATTAGCCAGAGCAATCAGACAAGAGAGAGAAATAAAAGGAATAAGGATAGGAGAGGAAGAATTTAAACTATCACTATCTGCAGATGACATCATACTATACATGGAGGACCCCAAAAACTCCACAAGAAATCTCCTGGAATTAATTGACAAATTCAGCAGGGTATCTGGATACAAAGTCAACACCCAAAAATCAATAGCATTCCTGTACACGAACAACAAACAGACTGAGAGAGAAATTGAGGAAACCATACCGTTTACTATAGCAACCAAGAAATTGAAATACTTAGGAATCAATCTAACAAAGAATGTGAAATATTTATTCAGTGAAAACTACAGTACTCTGAAAAAAGATATCAAAGAGGATTTCAATAAATGGAAAAACATACCTTGCTCATGGTTAGGAAGAACCAACATTGTGAAAATGGCCATACTACCAAAACTGTTGTACAGACTCAATGCAATTCCCATTAAACTACCATTAGCATACCTCACAGATCTAGAGAAAATATGCCTTAAATTCATCTGGAACCAGAAGAGACCCAGAACAGCAAAAGCAATCCTGGGCAACAAGTCAGGTAGAATCACAATCCCTGACCTGAAATTATACTACAAAGCTACTGTAATAAAATCAACCTGGTACTGGCTAAAAAACAGACCTGAGGATCAATGGAACAGACTGGAAGATGCAACCACAATGAAAAACACACTCAGCCACCCAGTATTTGACAAAGGGGCCAATCAAACTCACTGGAAAAAGGATGCCCTGTTTAATAAATGGTGCTGGAAAAACTGGCTTGCCTCTTGCCAAAAACTGAAAAAAGACCCCAGTCTATCACCATGCACCAAACTCAGGTCAAAATGGATCACAGATCTCAGCATTCAAACAGAAACTCTAAATCTATTGCAAGAGAAAGTAGGTAAAAATCTTGGAGACATAGGAGTAGGCAGAGAGTTCATGAACAAAAATGAAACTGCAAGGGAAACACTTCAAAGAATCAATAACTGGGACCTCATCCTACTGAAAAGTTTTTGTACATCTAAAGAAATCACCAGCAAAGTAAAAGGAAAATCCACAAATTGGGAAAAAATCCTAGCTGGCTGTCCTTCAGACAAAGGTCTTCTATCTAGAAAATACAAAGAATTAAAAAACACGTACCTGTCCAAATTCAAAGACCCAATCCAGAAATAGGCATCTGAGATGAATACACACTTCTCAGATAAAGAAATACAAATGGCAAATAAATATATGAGAAAATGTTCCACATCCTTTGCCATTCAAGAAATGCAAATAAAAACAACACTGAGATTTCATCTCGCCCCATTAAAAATGGCCCGTACGAAAAAATCATACAATAACATATGCTGGTGAGGCTGTGGAGAAATAGGGACTCTATTACACTGCTGGTGGGAATGCAGACTGGTGCAACCACTGTGGAGAGCAGTTTGGAGATTCCTCAGCAAACTAGGTCTAGAGCTTCCATTCAAACCAGCTATTCCCCTTCTGGGTATTTTCCCAGAAGATCTGAAAGCATCATATCACTCTGATATATGTGCACCCATGTTTATAGCAGCACAATTTGTAATAGCTAAATTGT